>JAAWVA010001069.1:0-14109 GCA_015227895.2 Colaptes auratus | reverse complement strand
CCTACCCTATCCTATCCTCTCCTACCCTACTCTACCCTCTCCTCTCTGAACCTCTCCTCCCCTCCGCCGGAGCGTGCCGCCTTGCCGAGCGCTCCCAGCGTCGTTCTGGTGACAGCTCTAATTTGATGGAGAGGTAGTGAGGTCAGGGAAGAAAAAAAAAAAAACACACCACAAAACCAAACAACAAACCAAAACAAACCCTTTTTGTAGCTGCTTTTGTGAAAAATAGGTGTTTGGGTAATGACCTCATGGGGAGGGAGGCTGCCGAGCGAGTCGGTCTGCTGCCAGCGAAGCCGTAGGAGGCGAAGGAGGGGGATCGTGCAAATGTCCCAGGCGCAGGGGAAGCTCGCTGTGGTGGTTGTAATCACTGAGGACATGCACATCTGTAGCCAAGCAGGCTCCCTTCCTCGCACTGCTCCCAGCAGGGCTTGTTTGTTTAATTTTATCTCACAGAGAAAATTATAAAAAGGGAAAAAAAAAACCCAAGCAGCAGCCTGCGGTTTTGCTCAGCTGCAGCACAAAAACGGAGCCCGGGGAGCGCCGGCGACCGAAACCCTCGCCTGAGCCCAGGTATTTCCTTGGGGTAGAGGGGCAGTGAAGGGGCCGTGACCCTGGTGCGCTGCCAGGATCCCGCTGCCCCCCTGTGTCGGGCTGGTAGGAAGGAGCTGGCTGTGGGAACCCCAGAGCTGGAGAAATCTGGACATCACGCTCACCGCTCTGCTCTCCCTCCTTCCACCTCCTGCTGAGCAAACCCCAGTGCCTAGAGCAACTGGATCCGTCCGAGAGGGAGATCTCTGCCCGCTGGGAGGCTGGAGGGGGGTATGTGCTCTCACCAAGGACCCCACCACAGCAGCCCAGTCTGCCCAGATGCCAGCAATGCACTTTGAGACTGAGCATAACGGGGAGAGTTGAAATTGGGGGGGAAAGAGATTTTTGGGTGTGGTTGGTACTTTGCAAGCTGCCAGCTAAACCCTCCCGTGGTCAGGGTTGGTCAGGGCGGTGCTGCTAGATAACCACTTGTGCTCTGCTTTCGGCTCCTTTTCCTTGCTGTCATTAGTTTAAGTTTCCAAGGGAGCCTGGGCTTGGCACCGGGCGCTGACATCCTTTCATTTAGCAAATGTGAAAATGGGACCTTTTCCAAATGGAGTGATTAGGAGCGTCCCACTCCGTTCCCCAGCCACGGTGCTGGGTGCTGGTCGGGCTGTCACCCTCAGCTGTCAGCAGCCCCTTTCCCCCCTCCGCCGGCGTGACTGTGGCTGAGACCTCCCCCACTCGTCACAGGGGTGTGACAGCCCTGTCAGCACCATCCTTGCTGAGCGCTGCCAGGACCTGCCGGTGGGCCTGGCTGGCAAAGAGCAATGGCAGGGGTTGGGAGGCAGGAAGAGAGCTTGCAGGGGGGAAGGGATGGAGCCGTGCCCCCTTGCAACCCCCGCAGCAGCCGCCGGAGTGCCATCCCAGCGGTAACACCGCTTTGCCCTGCCGAGAGCCTTCCCCACCTCCGGGTCTGCGTACAATGGTGCCTGTCTCCCCTAAGCTGCTTAATGAGGGTTAAGAGGCTAATGGGCTTATTCCCACCCATTGTTTCCAGAGCCCTGCAGGTGTCCCTGAAGGCGGCAGGGGCACAGTGCCCACCTGGGAGCATCCTGCTGGGGCCATCCCCCGCCAGCTTCGGCTGCCATGAGATTGTCAGTGCTCAGCCAGCTGCCTGAGTCAAATCGGTGGCTGTTTTCAGGGGGGGTTTCCACCCTGTCACAATGATCCAGGCCGTGGTTTTGATAGGGCAGTGTGTGGGGGGTGTGAAATCCCTATGGATACCCTCCCCCCAGCCCCTCCAGCCCTGGTCCCTCTCGCTCTGCCTCCAGAGCGGCTCTGCAGCATCCCTGGGCGGTCGCCTGGAGACGGCCTCGGCAGGTTGCCACAGCGACGGAGCCTTCCCTCAGCATCCCTCCAAGTCTGCTGCCTTGGCCGAAGTTGGGCAAGAGAGAAAAATATCCTGGGGAGGGGACACTACAACCCACCCCCCCACCCCCCCCCCCCGCCCTGGGTGGCACAGGCAGGGCTGGGCAAACTGAGGTGGAGCTGGAGGCAGCTGCAAGGTGTTGAAGGAGGTTTTGAAAGCTCCCTGTGGGTGTAATGGGTCAAAAAGTGGTGGACATGGGGCTGGTGGAGGGCAGGGAGCACCTGCAGTTGCTGTGAGGCATTCAGAGCGGTGGGGAGGCAGGTGCTGGTGCAGCATCTCCACACGAGCAGCAGTTAATAGTCACCATGGCAATGTCATCCATGCTCGGGCTGTCATCTGCTCTGACATCCAGCACGTGCTGGGAGGGGCTGGGTGTGTGTGCACACCCCAGGAGGGGGCCAGCCACCCAGAGCCCTCCCAAATACCTGGGCTCCCCCCGTACAGGGTCGGGGCAGTGGCCACAACGTCTCCGGCGTCCCTCAGGGGTAGGGTCCTGGGGGCCGCAGTGGTGGCACAGGTTGGTGCCGGCTCTAGGGACTGCTGTGGTAAGGGAGAGGAGGGTGAAGTCCTGTGGGATGACTCCAACTGCTGTGTCCCCCATCAGCCCTGCCATGGAGAGCTTGCCCCCTCCCCCCTCCCCCAGCCTATAATTACAGCTGATGTCCATGGCGAGGTTACGTAACTTCGGCGTTTGGAAAATTCTTTCTGCTCCCTTATCGGCTTTATAAATACCTCCAACTGGGGCCAGCCAGGCTGGGGGGAAGGTGGTGACATGGGCTGCAGCCCGTCCCCACGCTCCCACCCAGCCAGCCAGCCACCCTGCCTTGGTTTCCCCCGTCTGTGGATAAAACCATGCTGTGCCGTGGTGAAGGCTCCTTGCTGCCAAGGTGAGCACAAGCGTTTGTCACCACCAACAGAAAAGGAAGGAGGTTGCTCCTCCTCCCTTGGGGAAGACTTAAAGGTGCTTTTTTTTGGCTCGTGGCCACCCTGAAATGGCAAGTTCAAAGAGCTGAGCTCCTGGCTGCGGCCACCACTGCTGGTCTGAATTTGGTGTCGTACCTCTCAGGTTGAATTATTGCGTCCTTCTGCTGCTCCTTCACGTCCTAAAAATCCCAGGTCGGGGCCATGGGGTGCTTTAGGTGCTGTTGTTGACTCTGCAGGGTGCTGTAGTGGGGGTTTGCCCTGTTCCCCTACTCCACACAGGCACCATCACCTGCTGCCTCCGCTGCACAGCACCCTCGCAGCCTTCTAGACACCCTCCCCATCAGCACGGCTGGGCCAGGGGACAGCGGGGTACTCGCTGAGTCCTGAGCACCACAGTGACCGCGCAGGAGGCCTGGGGTGGGGAGGGGGATGGAATAGGGCCCCCTCACTCCCCTCTCACGCTCACATGTGCTTGCATCGTGCCACTTGCAGAGTTCTGCCCTGAGGGGGTGTTGGAGGGCAGCCGGGGCCGTGTCGATAGCAGTGTGCCTGGCAAACACAGCCAAGGGCGGCCGGGACGACGTTGTGTAAACTCTCCATGTGGCTCCTCACAGGGGCATGTCTCTGTGTCCCACTCTCCCCAGTGCCACCAGACCTGGCTGCTGGCCCAGCTGCAGGGCACCTTTGCTCCATTGCACCACAGCCACCTGACTACACTAGGGTGCTGTGTGTGGTGTCTGCTTCTACACCTCCAAGATGCTGGTGAGCAGGAGTGGCACCCTGGGAGCTCAGCAGGCTGTTGTGGCTGGCAGCACCAGGGGTCTTTGCTGCCTGAAATCTTCCCATGACAGCATCTTGGTTTTGTTTACTGGAGAAAAGGCATCCTGCTCCTTGTCAGCCCCTCGGGATGCACAGCAGTGCCTGGGCTCACCAGTGCCAGGTTGCATTCACCTTCTTTACGTAGGGTTGTAACCCCACCCCCCAAAAGAAAAGAAGGGATTTCTGGATTCTCCCCAAGAGCTTTTTGTGATCCCACAGTGTGTGGCACCCATCAGTGACCTGGGTGCAAAGGAGCAGAGGAGGGAATGTGCTGAACCTCACCGGGTTAAAACCAGGCTTGTAAATGCTGAGCCCCTTAACGAGGTGAGGCACAACAGCACCCGAGGCTGAGGCACAACAGCACCCGAGGCTGAGGCACAGAAATCATCAGGAGGAAGGTATTTTTTAGGGACTTCCACACCTGTCCAGCAGGTGCCTTGGTGGCCATCCCCATCTGAGCAGGGCTTCCCAAACGAGGTGGGCAGTGGCAGTGGGGTGGACCCCAAGACCTCACCCCTGGCTTGCGACGGATGCTGATCGTGGGCAGAGATTTGACTTCTTGCTGCTGGGGCTGGGTGGAGAGGGCAGCCAGGGCTGGTACCCACAGACAGGGAATGAGGGAGGATTAATTGAGCTGCTGATCTCTGATGGCAAGAGGGGCCAGGGAGCAGCAAGCCCCCACCCCGGTGTTATGCAATGCCTGTGCTAAATCTTCACCAGAGCAGATAAAGATGGACCCCAAAATACCCTGCCCTGCTTTGCACCCTTGCAGCTACTGGGTTTGGGGTCATGTCTGTTATCTGAGGGTGTCCAGCTCCCTGCTGATACGGGCACAGTGGAAAGGGCATAGACCTGGGGCTAGAAACTCTTGGGAAGGGAGATCTCCAAGCAGGGCTCAGCTTGAGGAGCAAGAGCATTAAAGGGAACCCTTGGAGGGTTTAAAACTCTCCAAACTGATGTGGGCAGAGCCATGAGTGGAGCAAAACCAGTGGCAGCAAAGCAATGCAAAGGCCTGTTCATCTTGAAGACGCTGGCAAACGCCTGTGCATGACCAGGGAGGTTTGTCACCCCTGACAGAAAAGGAGGGAGATTTTTCTCCCTCCTCTGGGAAAGGCTTGAGGGTGAACTTTGGGTTTGGCCATCTAAGTAGCAAGACTGAAGAACCAAGATCTTGCTTTGCCCTAGACTAGACTCTGATCTACAGGTTTAGATTTGTTGAGCCCTTCTGGCTGGTCCTTCTTATCCCCAAAATCTCTGAACCCCCTTTGAGCTGCTTCTCTCCAGTTGCCCTGAGACCACTAAGGCATCTTTTGCTCCCTGCCCTTAGAAATGCCACTGAAGGTGGATGTTCCCCTCAGGGTGGTGGCTCCCAGGGCTGCAGCCGAGGTGCCAGCTCCTGTACATGTAGGGAAGAAGAGAGGCTGTAATCTGAGCTCGGGAGCAATTAGCCCTGACCAAGTCCCCGCCACCCGCCCGCCCGCTCGCTCGGCTGCCGGCACTGGGCTCAGCATCTGCGGCTTCTGCTGTGACCGTGGGGTAAGTAGGGCCAGGAGGGTGTCTCTGACCAAGCATGGCATGTTCTCCCTCTCCACTTCCTTCCTCCTGGGGTTCCAAATCAAGTTCAGGGCGCTGCAGACACCTTAACCCACAGCGATGCCAAAGGGCGCTGGAAACTCAGCCACTTCTGGGGTGGAAAGAGCAAGTTTAGCCCTGGCATGGCCAAGGAAGCAGGAAACGTGCCCGGGCTGGTGGGACACAGGTTGTGTTAATCACCAAGAATTGAGCAGTTGGACAGAGCAGTGGCTTTAGAGCCCAAAACAGAGTAGAGGATGCTGACGCTGGTTGATGGCTCAGCCTTGCTTACAGCCCATCCCTCCCTGCGGGAAGGGACCTGTGCATCCCAAGCTGTGTCTCGGCTCCTCTGGGTGCCGTTTCCCAGCCGGAACGCCAGCGTGCGAGCCTCTCCCTGCGGCTCCCTGCGGCTCCACCGGCTCCCAACCTGCCGCACGTCTCGCCTTCAGGATAAACACTTCCCCGGGCGCAGGCTCTGCCCACACAGGAGGCTTCCCTCGAGCAGGAGACACGGACTCCTCGGGAGGGGTTGGTGCCGGGTGAGAGCGGAAAGCCCGCCTTGGGATGGATGGCATTTGGGAAAGGGACATTGCTGGGACAGCAGGAAGTTAGTGCAAGACGAGGTCCAGCCGGATTCTGATCCAACCCTAAGGAGTAGGCAGCAATCGCTCCATGAAAGGGCTCTGAATTGCTGCCTGTGATGCCCCAGGGGCGCTGCCTAGCACTGCCCTGGACCCCTCAGCTTTGCAGCCCTGGGCTCATCTCCATCTGACTGGTGATAAAATACACTTGAGGACATTTGCCCTTTCTGTCCTGCTTTTCCCTTTCTTCCCTTGACTGGGATAGGGTTATTGCCTTCCTCCCGAGCCTCTTGGTCCATGCTGGTTGGGAATCCACTGCTCCCAATAGGAACCTGCATCCTTGAAGATACTGGGGCACAGGGAAAAGGGGAGCATGACTGGCTGAGTTTGGCTCTGCCACCATCTGCCTGCAGCCCCACTGCTGGGATGGTTTGGGGCTGGGGCTGGAGCCGCACATATCTACATTTGGGAGCATGCAGGCAGGCCCGGGGCCATGTGAGGAGGAAAAGAAAAGCACATGGGGCAGGCTCAGGGACAGCCAAGGTCACCCACACAAATAAACCTTCTGGCCCACACTGTCCTGGGATGGGGCTTTTTGGGTGGGAGACACCCACTGAAGCCCAGAGAGGGAAGGGGACTTGCACAACTCACTGTCGCCCTGGGCACAGCCAAGCCAAGAGATACTTCAAAGTCCCAGAGAGCTCTTGGCCTTGAGTCCCATCGAGGTGGGCTCATCTTCACCCTCTAAACACCTCACTGACCCTTTTGCCACCCAGCACCAGACATCTCCATTCCCAGTGCTCCATCCCCAGAGGCTCCATGGAGCTCCTGGGACATCCCCAGTCACTGTGGCAGGACATGGGGAGAGGGGACTGGGCATCACCACCACAGAACCTTAAATCCCAGGGCCACAGGGCTGCTGGAGCAGATCTCTGAAGTCCTGTGGGACAATCCTGCGGGATTCAGAGCCAGGGCATCAGCAGGCTGGGAACCTCCCCTCCCCTTACTAAATCCCTCCCCGGCGCAGGACAGTAGGTTACGGGACTCAACCAGGGTTGGATTAAGGAGATTACAATTTCTCCCCAGGATAATCTAGAAATTCAATTAAAACTCTCTGTCTCCTGCCCGGGCTGCAGCAGGGCCACGGGGCACTGTGACCCCCTCAGCCAGGGCCGGACAGTGCCGGGGGGACCCTCCAGGCTCTCGACAGGTAACGGCTGACCCCCTCCTCCCAGCCCCCTCCCTGCCTGGGCTCCCAGGGCGATTTGCTGGGGTATTAGCAACTGTCCTCTGAGCTGGGGCAGCTGGCACTGGCTGCAGGGCTTGGTGGGGGGGCTGCAGGCATGGGGCTGTGGGTACCCCAGAGGTTTGGGTGAGGGGGTTGCAGGGATAAGGCACTCTGGCTTCATCCCCTGGGGGCTTGGGGCATCCTTCAGCAGCCCTGGTGTGGATTGACCCTGCCAAGGCCTTTCCCCCTCAACCTGCTTTTGCCCTCATCCTTATCCCCAGCCATGTCCTGCTCTATGGATGTGAGTGGACAGACAAACAGCTGGTGAGATGAGATGGGATTGCAGGACCTGGCAGGGCTTGCTTGTGGGGACTGTGGGTGCTCTGTGGTGAGCTGGGTGCTGACGCTGCGATGTGGGTGCTGGAGCAGGGGTGGGTGCTACCGCTGGAACGGACACAGAGGCACCAGGGCTGGGATACTCTGTCCCCCTCACCATGCCATGCTTGGTGCAACCTCCAAAGGGATCTTATCCAGGATCTCCACTGATCCTGGGTGTATTTAGGAGGAGTTTTAGGGTGCTTAAGCACAAGCCCATCACCCCATGGAGGCCACCTACACCTAGCAGTGCTGCATGCTGCACATGTCCCCTTCTGTCCTCCCATGTACACATTGGTGTCTGCATGTGTCTCAGGGGGACAGAGATGAGCCAGAACCTCTCCTGGCACTCCACCACCTCCAATGGCCATATCAACAGCCTTCCTTGTCCCTTGTGTCTCAGTGTCACTCTTGGATGTCCTGTGCAAACAGCGAGGTCTCAGCTGCTTGTTGGCACTAGAGGAGTGTGTGTGGGTGCAGAGCAGGGGTGCATGGGGGTCCAGGGCAGGGGTGCATGCCTGTAGCTCTTTTCTACCCATGGCCCTGCCAAAACAGAGTTGGTTATGCTCATTAGGAATGTCCTGTGGTGGGAGCCCCTCTCCTATCCTCCCTGGCAGCAGCAGGGAAGCAGGGGCTCATTATCCCTCAGATTCATCAAGGCCGGCCCTGTGTCAGCCTTTAATTATTGGGATGCCCCAAAACGGGGTGCTGGAGGAGAGAGGTTATTCAGGCTGCAGTGCTGTCCTGTCCAGGTGATGGCTGCAACTGGAGAAGCTCCCAACTCCACTGCCCTCGTTCCCATTTGCGGGTGCACAGTGCTGGGGCGTGCAGCTGGGGTGGGGTGAGCAGGAGGGATTTGGCACCCTTGGCTGTGCCCTCACTTCTGTGCCACAGCCCCAAGCTGGGAGCAGAAATCCCTCCTCACTGCTGACATTGCCATCCTGCTGCTGGGGCATGAAGGGCATCGCTGCCAGAGATAGCAGCCTTATCTCCTGCTGCAAGGCAGACAGCAGCACTGAGTGTGACCTCCTCTCACCGGCCCCTCCTGCACCATCACCTCTCCTGCACACGCGGCCGAGGGGATCTGGGTCCCCCCCAGCCTGGCTCCTCCGAGTCCCTGCTTGTGTTGATCCCATCCAGTCCCTGCATGCCTCCAGGAGAAAATCCACGCTGGGAGGATGCAGGCAGGGATGGCAGCCTGATCCCCCAGATATGGCCCTTCCAGGGGCAGAGGGAGAGGTGTGATGCTAAATGACATCGCCACATTCCACAGGCTCTAGCTAATGACCTTCCCGGTGCTCAACAGATTTCCCTGCCAGAATCTTCTTGTAGCCTTTAACTCCCTTCTTAGAAATAAAGAGAGAGAGAAGAAAAACAAATAAAATCAGCTGTGCAGTCTGCAGATTGCTGGAGACACTTGGGCTCTCTGCAGGAAGCTGCTCGGCGGTGGGAGCTGGGTGGCTGCAGTTCAGTGGCAGGAAGCTGGTGCCTCTCATGTCAGCTCATTAGCTGGGGTAGTTCTCGGCGTCGCTGCCTTCAGAGCCCGCAGGGAGCCGGGGCCGCTCCTGCCCACTCTTCATCCTGTGGCCTTGTTTGTTCCTGCCTGTTAACACTCCTAGTGCTGCACACAAGACACGTGGCAGGAGCGACAGGGGATGCTCCTGCTCCTGCCCGACAGCCAGCATGCGTTTGTCGGCATCAGAGCTGGGGCGGGTGATGGGATTAAGGGGCAGGGGTTAACAGGGGAAGTTTGAGGGTTGTGCCCAGGAGGTAGAATTGTGATAGTCAAGGGTGTGAAAGACCTGCGAGGAGGGAGGGGAGATGTCCCCTCCTGTAACACCTCACCAGTACGTTGGGGCAGTTTTGGTGGGAGGGAGGTGCCAGGGTGATGCCGGAGGATGGAGTTTGTGATCCAAGGAGACGCAGGGCGACCACGGTCGCACGGCAGAGCCCATCCAGCCAACCGCTTTCCACTCGTTCACATGAGCCCTCTCCAGCCTGAACCTCCTGCCGCCTCAGCGTGAGGCTCCAGCCCTCAGATGAAAACCAAAGCAGAAATGCAGCTTTCAGCGCACTCGAGAAAGTGATTTCCAAACAAAACTGTGCTAAATAAAGTCGGAGCTGCAGGCGGGCGCCTGCTCCGCCACATCCACTTGGCTGCCTTTATTTAGCTGCCGTCTCCCCGGGCTGCCAGGACTGGCCTGGGGGCAAGTTGTTCCCCCAGGAGATTTGGGGCTCTGGGGAGGACTCAGTCCGGAAGGAAGGATTTGAAGGAAGGAATTGAGAAGGAGGAAGGAAGAAAGGAAGGATAAGGAAGGAATTGAAGGAAGGAAGAAGGAAGGAAGGAAGGAAGGAGGAGGAAGGAAGGAAGGAGAAAGGAGGAGGAAGGAAGGAGAAGGAAGAGAAGGAAGGAATGAAGGAAGGAAGGAAGGAAGGAAGGAAGGAAGGAAGGGAAGGAAGGAAGGAAGGAAGGAAGGAAGGAAGGGAGCGGGAGGGAGGGAGGGAGGGAGGGAGGGAGGGAGGGAGGGAGGAGGAGGGAGAGCAATGGTGATCCTGGGGAGCCAAAGGGTCCCAGGAGTGTCACCCTGTGCGCTGCTGCCTCTGCAGTTACTGGGCACAGTTAATCCAGACCCCAGCTAATCCTCTCACAGGTCACTGGGAGCTCATTGCATTTTGTTCACTTCTTAGATGCATCCAGAATTGATCAAGAAACCCCAACAGTAAATTCATCCCGTGGCAGAAGCACTTGGTGCACTCCTGTGGAGTGAGCTGGAGGGTGTTGGAGACGCAGCTCCTTTTTTTGTCTCTAAAATGCTTGGCTCTCATGAAAAAAAAGAACAGGAGGAGAGATGAGGAGGAAGACTTGAAAGCAGTGAAAGCAGTGACCAGGCTGGAGTTGGCACTGTGAGCCTGTAGCCAGGCTGAGACATCCTGCTCTGCAGGTCCACTTTGGTCCCAGTTGGCTTCCAGTGCTGCTGATACTGCTCTTCACCGTGGCTGTAAGGAGGGAGAGGAGCTTGTGCTGGGTGTGAGGAATCTCTTGGTCTGCCAACACAGCACCAAATAACGCTGATGCCTGAAAAACAGTGTTGGGGATTATAAAATGGTTCTCTGGACTGCAGCAGGTGGAGATATGTGGATTGGTGGCACGTGTGGAGCCGTGCCCAGCGCCTGGGAGGCCTGGGCGTGCTGTTTGTGCCCCTGCTTGTGGTGCTGGGCTTCTGCAGTCCCTGGCTGGACTGGGGGTGAGTTTCCCTGAAAGTTAACGCAGGGTCTGGTTGCTGGCTGAGTTTCTGCAGCCCTAGGCAGGCTGAGCTTGGCAGTGCTCGCTGGTGCTGGCACTGGTGCCAGGCTGGCCAGTGTGTAATGGAAAGGGTGTGCTTGTCCCAGCGTGTCCCTGGGCACTGGAGCTGATTGCAGGGATCGACTGCATCGATCGGGCTGGCAGGTCCCACACGGCACACACAGCCCAGAGGGTGCCCTTGGGCATCAGCCAGGCACTCCTGTGACGGGGTGATGGGCTGCCACAGGGGGTCCTGCACCCATCCCCCACCCCATGCTGCTGCCCCATGCAGGTCTCGTTGCCAGTGACGTGGTTTTGTCCCCAGTGACATGCCCCTGTGTCACTAAAGAATAGGATGAAACTATGGCAAGGGAAGTCTGGGGAGAGGTTTTGCAGGGCCAGCCCTTTGGGATGCTCAGGACCTGCCATGCAGCTTCTCCAAAGTCCCATCCACTGCCTGATGCAGCCCCAGGTGCCATCACAGGGGCACTGGGAAGCCCACTCAACTTGGGCCACCTTGCCTGTGTCCATGCCTCTCCCACTCTCTCCCAGGCAAAGCTGAATGTAGGTCCTGACCTGCAGCTGAGCCCTCCAGAAGGAATTAAAACATCTCCCTGTTCCCTAGTGACAGCTGTCCCTTCGTAAAACTTGGCCAGTAAACCCCATCTGTGACCATAGATGGCTCCATGTCCCAGTGCCTGCGTTGGGAAAGTTGCTCCTCAGGCCATCTGCCCCAAGTGAGTGCCTTCCCTGGGCCTTCTCCAACCAGCTGCACGTTGCCTGTGTCCTCTTCCATCCCCAAGCTGAGAGATGGAGGTTAAATCCACATCTCCCTGTGGTTTCCTTGACCCCAGAAAGGCTCTGCTGAGGAGGCTGGGCGAGCGCTGCTGCGATGTGCTGGGCAGAGGTCCATCTGGCATGGGCAATGTGAACCAACAGAGCTGCTTTCGGGTGTACCTTTATTAATATCTCTGTGCTAAGGAGAGCAGCTTGGCCTCTCCACTCTCCTCTCCAGCAGCCTGACCCAGCTCTGACAGCAGAGCTCGTGAGAAAAGCCAAGGGGAGACATTTCAGTGCTACCCAAGGTTTTTCACCTGCTGGTGTCCCTGAGGGTCCCAGCAATGCCATAGCTCAGCCCTGGTAAGTCCCTTGAGTACTGGGTCCCTCACTCCCAAAAGGGACATTGAGGTGCTGGAGCAGGTCCAGAGAAGAGCAATGAAGCTGGTGAAGGGTCTGGCAAATGAGTCTTGCAAGGACTAGCTGAGGAAACTGGAGGAAAGGAGGCTGAGGGGAGAGCTTCTGCATCTCTACAAGTCTCTGAAGGGAAGGGAGCCAGGTGGGGGTTGATCGCTTCTCCCTAGTAACAAGGCAAGAAACTGCCTCAAGTTGCACCAGGGGAGGTACAGGTTGGATATTGGAAGAAACTTCTTCGCTGAAAGGGTTCTCAAACGTTGTAACAGGCTCCCCAGGAAGGGGGTGGGATCCCCCTCCCTGGAGGGGTTTAAAGGCCACAGGGGTGTGGTGCTGAGGGATGGGGTTTAGCACCAGACTTCTTAGAGTTGGACTCAATGGTCTTAAAGGTCTTTTCCAACTGAAAGTGTTTGATGATTCTCTCTCCCAGCAAGGTTTGCTCACTCCTTTGTAGTGTGAAAAACAAACTGTCACACCTTCTCCCTTCCTCAGGTGCGGTTTTGGGGGACAGCTGCACCGGTTCAAGAGGGACAGGGATCTATGAGAGAGAGTCCAACAGAAGGCTAAAAGGGTGATGAAGGGTGTGGAGCACTGCTCTGTGAGGAGAGGCTGAGAGCCCTGGGGCTTTTTAGTCTGGAGAAGAGAAGACTGAGAGGGGATTTAATCAATGTTTATAAATATCTGAGGGCTGGGGGTCAAGAGGGAGGGGACAGGCTCTGCTCAGCTGCACCCTGTGACAGGACAAGGGGCAATGGATATAAACTACAACACACCTCAACATGAGGAAAAACTTCTTCACTGTGAGGCTCACAGAGCACTGGAACAGGCTCCCCAAAGGGGTTGTGGAGTCTCCTTCTATGGAGACTTTCCAGCCCCATCTGGATGTGTTCCTCTGTGACATGTGCTGGATTGTATGGTCCTGCTCTGGCTGGGGGGGGACTCAATGCTCTCCAGAGCTCCCTTCCGACCCTTATTCTGAGATCCTGTGATAGGAGGGAACAAGGGGACAATAAAGGCGAGCTGGGGGGTCTTTGCTCAACATGCAGTCACCTACCTATCAGACCTATGGCCAAAGACCCCTTGGGTCCCTTTGCCACGCAAGGGTAACAGCCATGCCTTGTTTTCTCATTGCAGAGCCTCTCACGGGAGCTGTGTGGTGACGTGGCAGCCAAGACGTGGAAGCTTGGGACTTCTCTTCCACCGCAGCAGAATCTGGGGGGTGGGCAGGGGTGGGTCAGGGGGACACTGGCAGTTGCTAGAGCCTTCATCTTCACTGTGGGCTTGGCTCAGGGATGACTACGGGCAGAGTCAACCCTTACAGCATCGTGTCTTCTGAAGAGAAGACGGGCTGAGGTTGACCACCATGCCAGGCATCAACGGCTTTGGCAACGGGAAAATCCACACCAGGAGGAAATGCAGGAACAGGTTTGTGAAGAAGAACGGTCAGTGCAACGTGGAGTTCACCAACATGGACGACAAGCCGCAGAGGTACATCGCAGACATGTTCACCACGTGCGTCGACATCCGCTGGAGGTACATGCTCCTGCTCTTCTCCTGGCCTTCTGGTGTCCGGTTGTTGTTGGGGGCTGTTTTCTGGCTAATTGCACTCATCCACGGAGACCTAGAAAACCCGGGGGGAGACGACACCTCAAGCCTTGCGTCCTGCAGGTCAACGGCTTTGTGGCTGCTTTCCTGTTCTCCATCGAGACCCAAAAAGACTATTGGCTACGGGCTTCCGCTGCGTGACGGAGGAGTAGGCCCGCTCGCCGTCTTCATGGTGGTGGTGCAGTCCATCGTGGCTGCATCATCGACTCTTTCATGATTGGTGCAATAATGGCAAAGATGGCCAGGCCCAAAAAAAAGGGCCCAGACATTACTGTTCAGCCCCCAACGGGGTAGTGGCGATGAGGGATGGGAAAAACTCTGCCTGATGTGGAGGGTCGGAAACCCTCCGGGAAAAGCCACATCGTGGAAGCCCACGTCCGGGTCTCAGCTGATCAAGCCAGGATCACGGAGGAGGGGGAGTACATCCCGCTCGACCAAATAGACATCGACGTGGGCTTCGACAAAGGCTTGGACCGGATTTCTTGGTGTCGCCCATCACCATCCTCACGAGATCAACGAAGACAGCCCCTTGTTCGGGATCAGCCGCCAGGACCTGGAGACGGACGACTTC
>JAAWVA010001068.1:0-14134 GCA_015227895.2 Colaptes auratus | reverse complement strand
ATATCCCTCCCCAGTGCAAACATCCCTGCAGGGGGCAGCAGGGCTGCTGGGGGCAGGGCTGCAGGGGGCAGCAGGGCTGGTGGGGGCAGGAGGGCTGCAGGGGGCAGGAGGGCTGGTGGGGGCAGGGCTGTTGGGGGCAGGAGGGCTGCAGGGGGCAGGAGGGCTGCAGGGGGCAGGGCTGGTGGGGGCAGGAGGGCTGCAGGGGGCAGGAGGGCTGGTGGGGGCAGAGCTGCTGGGGGCAGCAGGGCTGGTGGGGGCAGGGCAGCAGGGGGGCAGGGCTGCAGGGGGCTGCAGGGGGCTGCAGGCTCTCACTCGGAGCACGGCTGAGGGGCTCAGGCTGAGGCCGCCCTGGGGCAGGCAGCAGCTCGGTACCTTCTCATACTTGGCCACAATCTCCTCTTTCTCCTGGGCTATCAAGGCCTCGATGTCCTTCCTCATGTCAGAAGCTCTGCAGCAAGGGAAAGAGCGGGGCAGAGGGGCAGAGGAGGTGAGGAGAGCTGTGGTCTGCCAACACCGCCCTGCGCCGAGAGCCCCAGCCCCCAGCCCCAAGCCCCCAGCCCCCAGCCAGGGCCAGGCTGGGGCAGGGATCACAGAGCCCCAGCAGCAGGCAGCTGGGAACAGAGCCTCAGCAGCACCAACTCCAGCCCAGGACCCTGCTCTGCAAGGCTCAGCCCTAAACCAGAGCCCCAAGCACCACAGCCAAACCTCCCTGCCACACCTCCAGGCCTGGGGGCTCCAGCACCTCCCTGGGCAGCACATCCCAGTCCCTGACCACTCTGCATGGGGAAAATGTCTTCCTGCTCTCCAGTCTGAACCTCCCCAGGGGCAGCTCGAGGCCATTCCCTCTTGTCCTCTCCCTAAGCACCTGGGAGGAGAGACCAGCAGCAGCCTCTCCACAGCCTCCTCTCAGGCAGCTGCAGACAGCAATGAGGCCTCCCTCAGCCTCCTCTGTTTCACTCTAACCATCCCCAGCTCCTGCAGTCTCTCCTCACCAGATTTATTCCCCAGGCCCTTCCCAGCTTCCTTGCCCTGCTCTGCCCTGGCTCCAGCACCTCCACAGCTCCCTGGCACTGGGGAGCCCAACACTGGGCACAGCACTGCAGGTGAGGGCAGGCCCCAGCGGGAGGCAGGCAGGGAGCTGGCTGCCCAGGGAGGGCCTGCAGCCCCCTGCCCCCTGCAGCTGGGCACAGCTGGGCTGGCAAGGGGCCTGCTGAGAGCCACCACAGCCTCAGAACCCTTCCCCCACACTCATGTTACGAATCCCCCAGCCTGAGCAGGCTGCCAGAGGGGCAGAGCAGGCTCCTGCCCCGGGGAGCTCCCAGGCCTGCCTGGAGGTGTTCCCTGCTCTGTGACACAGGCCTTGGGCTCGGTGGTCTCCAGAGGTCCCTTCCAACCCCTTCCATCCTGTGGTTTGCTTCTGAAAGCCAAACAACTCCAACACTGCAGCCCAAAGGCTTCCTGCAAGGAGCCCTCTGGAGCACCTGGGCTCCCCCTGGCACAGCAGACCCTGAGGAGTCCCCCACAGGGAACCAGAGCATCCTGAGAGGCCTTTGCAAGGCAGCAGCAGCAGCCTGAGCTCTGGCCCAGCTAAAGCTGGAGTGCAGCCTGCACTGCTGTGCTCTGGGCACACAGCAGACAGCCTGGGGGGGTGGAAGGGACCCCTGGAGCTCCCCCAGCCCAGCCCCTGCCCCAGCAGGGCTCCCCCAGCAGCTTGCCCAGCAGCACAGTGCCCAGGGGGGGTTGGAAGCTCTCCACCCCAGCAGACTCCACAACCTCTCTGGGCAGCCTGCTCCAGGCCTCCAGCAGCCTCACACCAAACAACTTTCTCCTCCTGTTCACCTCCTGCCTGCCACTCTGTGCCCCTTGCCCCTTGTGCTGTCCCTGGGCAGCACTCAGCAGAGCCTGGCCCCAGCCTCTTGCCCCCCACAGCTCCTTCAGCTCTTGCTGAGCATTGCTCAGCTGCCCTCTGGGGCTGCTCTGCTGCAGGCTCTCAGCCCCAGGGCTCTCAGCCTCTGCTGCTCCCAGGGGCTGCTCCAGGCCCCTCAGCAGCTCTGCAGCCTCCCCTGGGCTCTCTCCAGCACTTCCCTGTCCCTCTGCAGCTGGGGAGCCCAGCACTGGACCCTGTGCTCCAGAGGTGACCTCTCCAGGGCAGAGTAGAGGGAGAGGAGAACCACACTGGCCACACTCTTCCTCATGCACCCCAGGACCCCATTGGCCTTCTTGCCCCCAGGAGCACCCTGCTGGCTCCTGGGGAGCTGTTGTCCCCCAGCACCCCCAGCTCCTGCTCCTCAGAGCTGCTCCCCAGCAGGTTCCCCTCCCCTGTCCTGCTGCAGGAGGCTGTTCCTGCCCAGGAGCAGGACCCCACACTGCCCTTGCTGAGCCTCAGGAGGTTCCTCTCCCCAGCTCTCAGCCTGCCCAGCTCTCCCTGGATGCCAGCACAGCCTGGGGGCTGTCAGCCACTGCTCCCAGTTTGGTGCCATCAGCACACTGGCAGAGGCTCCACTCTGTGCCCTCAGCCAGCTCAGTGATGAAAGCTGAACAAGCCTGGAGCCAGCCCTGAGCCCAGGGAACTCCATGGGCTGCAGGTTCTAGACTCAGCTGATCAGAACCCTCTGGGCTGTGTCCCAGCTCCCCTCCCTGCCCACACTGCCTGAGCTTCCCAGCAGGATGTTAGGTGACTCTCAGCCAGCTGTCTCCTGTGAGTGCTGCAGACAGGGAACACAGCAAACTACAAACAGGAATGGTCAGAAACACCAAGAAGGGGCAGAAGGGTCCCAGGATGTGAGCACCAAAGCCCCAGGCCATGCACCCCCCAGTCCAAGTGGCAAACAAAGCCACCAGCCAGCTCCTGCTGCAGGGAATGAGCTGGGACCAGCCCCAGGCTGCCAGCTGCCCCTCACAGCCTCAGCTGCCAGGGCACATTGCAGGAGGCAGAAATCACTCCCAGCAGCTGGAAGCCCAAAGAGGCTCCTTAAGGATGCCTGCAGACACTGAGCAGCAGCCAGCAGCCAGCTCCAGCATCCACACCCGGGCTGCCAACAACACTCCTGAAGCCCTCCCAGCAGCTGGGGAGGTGCTGGCAGTGCCAGGCAGGGCTCTGCATCACAATGCAAGCTGGGTGCTGGGCTTGGTAAGGCTGAAGGGCAGGATGGAGCCTTCCAGAGGGACCTGCACAGGCTGCAGAGGTGGCTGAGGAGAAGCTCAGGAGGCTCAAGAAGGCAAAGTGCAAGGTCCTGCACCTAGCTCAGGGCAGCCCTCAGCATCCATCCAGGCTGGGGGTGAGGAGATTGAGAGCAGCCCTGCAGAGCAGCCCTTGGGGGTGAAGCTGGGGGGGAGCAGCTGGCCAGGAGGCAGCAATGGGCACTGGCAGCACAGGAGGCCAAGGGCAGCCTGGGCTGCAGCCAGAGCAGTGTGGCCAGAGCTGGAGAGAGGATCCTGCCCCTCTGCTCTGCTCTGGGGAGACCTCAGCTGCAGGGCTGGGGCCAGCTCTGGAGCCCCCAGCACAGGAGAGACCTGGAGCTGCTGGAGAGGGTCCAGAGGAGGCCACAGAGATGCTCAGGTTGGAGCAGCTCTGCACTGGGGACAGGCTGAGGGAGCTGGGGGTGTTCAGCCTGGGGAGGAGAAGGCTCCAGGCAGCCCTTGGAGCAGCCTGCCAGGACCTGAAGGGGCTCCAAGAAGGCTGCAGAGAGACGTTCCCAAAGGCCTGCAGGGCCAGGCCCAGGGGCAATGGCTTCAAAGCAGAGCAGAGCAGATTGAGATTGGATGTGAGGAACAAGCTCTGCCCCAGGAGGCTGCTGGAGCACTGCAGCAGGCTGCCCAGGGAGGTGGCTGAGGCTCCATCCCTGGAGCTGCTCCAGGGGAGGCTGGAGAGGGCTCTGGGCAGCCTGCTGCAGGGGAGGATGTCCCTGCTGAGGGCAGGGCTTGGGCAAGATGCCCTTGGGAGCTCCCTTCCAGCCCGTTCAGGGCTTCTCTGCTTTGGGGCACAAACTGCCATCCCCAGCTGACAGAAACCCTTCCAAGCTGCTCCAAAGGCCTGGCTTGGGCAGCAGGGTCTGCTCAGCTCTCTCTGCCCTGTGCAGGGCAGCAGGCAGCAGGCCCAGCCTGGGCAGCAGGAGGGGGAACCCTGGCCAGCAGCCAGCCCAGCTGGGTGGCACAGCCTTGCCCACTGCTCAGAGGAGGAACTGAGAGTTTCCCACGGCCCTGGGGGCACAGCCTCCTGTGCCCTGCCCCCTGCAGCAGAGTCCCTGCCCTCACTGCCCCCTCTGTGCCAGTGCCACTGCCAGCTGTCCCATGCAGGCCCCTTGCAAGGGACACAGCTCAGCACCAGCCCCTCCTGCCCCACTGCTCAACCCCCCCCCAGTTGGGGGCTGCATGAGAGTGGCCTGCAGGGAAGGGAGGCTCTGCTCCTGCTCTGCTCTGCCCTGCTGAGGCCACAGCTGAAGTCCTGAGCCCAGTTCTGGGCTGCCCAGCTCAGGAGGGACAGGGAACTGCTGGGGAGAGCCCAGGGCAGGCAGTGAGGATGCTGCAGGGCCTGGAGCAGCTGTGTGAGGAGGGCAGGCTGAGAGCCCTGGGGCTGAGAGCCTGCAGGGGAGAAGGCTGAGAGGGACCTGAGCAATGTCTGTAAATACCTGAGGGGTGGGGGGCAGGAGGGGGCCAGGCTCTGCTGAGTGCTGTCCTGTGACAGGACAAGGGTCAAGGGGCACAAACTGGAACCCAGGAGGCTCCACCTCAGCAGGAGGAGAAAGTTGTTTGGTGTGAGGCTGCTGGAGCCTGGAGAAGGCTGCCCAGAGAGGTTGTGGAGTCTGCTGGGGTGGAGAGCTTCCAACCCCCCCTGGCTGTGCTCCTGGGTGCCCTGCCCTGGTGCCCTGCTGGGGCAGGGGGCTGTGCTGGGTGACTTCCAGAGGTCCCTTCCAACCCCTGGCACTCTGTGGTTCTGTGAAACTCCACAGGACACAAGAGCTGCACACAGAGTTTAGGCCAGCAGAAGGCAGATGGATGTGGTGTCAGGCCTGGAGCTGAGGCACCAACAGCTCCCCTGAGGGCCTTGCAGAGGGCTGCACCTCAGAATGATCCCAGAGGGCCTCCCAGAAACGCCCTGCAGCTCTGCCTCCAGACCTGGCCCCTCTCAGCCCCTCACACAGTGGCCTGTTGGGAGCTTGGCCAGGAATCAGGTTCACAGCTCCACAGACTGCACTGGGCTGGGAGGGAGCCTGCAGGGGCATCCTGTGCCACCCCCTGCCATGGGCAGCAGGGACCCCTCCAGCCAGAGCAGGCTGCCCAGGGACACAGCCAGGCTGAGCCTGAATGGCTCCAGGCATGGAGCCTCAACCACCTCCCTGGGCAGCCTGTGCCAGTGTCTCCCCAGCCTCCCTGGGCAGAGCTTCCTTCTGGTGTCCAACCTGACTCTGCCCTGCTCCAGTTCCAAACCCTTGCCCCTTGGCCTGTCCCCACAGCCCCTCCTGAGCAGTCCCTCCCCAGCTGCCTGCAGCTCCCTGCAGGTATTGAGCTGCAGCTCTGAGGTCTCCCTGGGTGAGTGATTCTGCCCCTCTGCTCTGCTCTGCTCAGCCCCCACCTGCAGCACTGCCTCCAGCTCTGGGGCCCCCAGCACAAGAAGGACCTGGAGCTGCTGGAGAGGCTCCAGAGGAGGCCACAGAGATGAGCAGAGGCTGCAGAACCTCCCCTGTGGGGCCAGGCTGGGAGAGCTGGGGCTGTGCAGCCTGGGGAAGAGAAGGCTCCAGGGAGAGCTCAGAGCAGCCTTGCAGTGCCTGAAGGGGCTCCAGGAGAACTGGGGAGGGACTTTGGACAGGGGCTGGGAGTGCCAGGCTGAGGAACAATGGCTTTGAGCTGGGAGAGAGGAGACTGAGAGTGGAGAGGAGGCAGAAATTGTTGAGAGTGAGGCTGGGGAGACTCTGGCCCAGGCTGCCCAGGGAGGCTGTGGCTGCCTCCTGCCTGGGGCTGTTCAGGACCATTCTGGATGAGGCCCTGAGCAGCCTGTGCTGGTGGGAGGGGTCCCTGCCCAAGGCAGGGGCTTGGAGCTGGCTGAGCTTGGAGCTCCCTTCCAGCCCAACCCTCCTCCAGGGCACAACCTCCCCATCTGCAGTCCTGCCCCAGCCACCTCTCCCAGCTCCTTCCCCTCTGCTGCCCAGCTGCTCCCAGCCCCTGGAGGCAGCTGGAGCTTTGGGGTTTTCCTGCCTGCCATTGCAAGCACAAAGTCACTGAGGGTTGAGTCAGGTGAAGCTGTGCTGCAGTCCTGAACAGATGGAGCTCACTCATGGCTGGGGAGGAGAGCAAGGAGGCAGCTCTGACCCAGCAGGCTGGGCTGGCTCAGACTGAAACCAGGGCTGGGGGGAGAAGCCAAGAAGGTGTTTGGTTGCTACAACCACATCCAGCAGGGCTGGGGGCTCAGCAGGTCACTGTTCCTCTTTCAGCTGCTATTTTCAAAGCCCTCTTTGACACAGGGCTTTGCCTCCTCAGCTGCTCTGCCAGAACCTGCAGGTTTCACTTGAGAGGAGCAGCCTGAAAGGAGGCACTGACAGAATCCTCAGGGTGGGGAAAGAGCTCCAAGAGCATCCAGCACAACCTTCCACCCAGCCCCCCCATGGCCACCAAACCCTGGCCCCAGGGGCCATGGCCACAGGAACCCCTCCAGCCATGGGGACTCCACCACCCCCCTGGGCAGCCTCTGCCAGGCCCTGACCACTCTGGCACCAAAGACATTTGGCCTCCTCTCCAGCCTCGGCCTCCCCTGGCACAATTCCAGGCCAGTTCCTCTCCTTCTCTCCCCTGAGCCTGGGAGCAGAGCCCACCCCCAGCTGGCTTCCAGCCTCCTCTCAGGGGCTGCAGAGAGCAAGGAGGTCTCCCTCAGCCTCCTCTGCTCCAGGCTCAACCCCCCCAGCTCCCTCAGCTGCTCCTCCCCAGCCCTGCTCTCCAGACCCTTCCCCAGCTCTGTTGCCCTTCTCTGGCCCTGCTCCAGCCCTCAAGGTCCTTCTGGGAGTGAGGAGCCCAGAACTGAACCCAGCCCTCAAGCTGTGGCCTCCCCAGTGCCCAGCCCAGGGGCACCATCCCTGCCCTGCTCCTGCTGCCCACAGCATTGCTGCTCCAGGCCAGGCTGCTGCTGCCCTTCTTGCCCCCCTGGGCACTGCTGGCTCCTCTCCAGCTGCTGGCACCCAGCACCCCCAGGGCCTGTTCTGCTGGGCAGTTCCAGCCTCTCTGACCCAATCCTGCAGCCCCCCTGGGGTGCCTGTGCCCATCCTCACTGCACATCTGCTCAGGGTTGGAGCCTGGCATAGGGAGCTCCTGCAGCCTGCCCCATGCCCAGACAAGCTCTGCTGCTGGGCCATGAGGGCAGCCTGCACACCCTGCAGTGAGCCCAGCCACACACAGCTCTGCTTGGAGCAGGTGGACCGAAGCCCAGCAGGGGCTGCCCAGCGCTGGGCCGTGCCCCCATGCCCCACACAGCGGGCAGGCTGTGGGCTAGCACACGCTCCCCGGCCCGGCTGCGGGGCAGAAGCAACGGGGCAGAGCCAGCAGGCAGGAGCTGAGGGCAGCTGCCAGCAGGGGCTCCGCTCCCGCACACCCAAAGCCTTCCTGAAGCAGAGCCTCGGGGGTGCAGCACCACAGGTACCTACCAGGCACGGCCCCGGCGAGCCCGGCCCCGGCGAGCCCGGCCCCGGCGCCGCTCCGAGCGCAGCGCCGCGGGCGGGGGCGGCCCAGGGGCTGCCGGCACGGGCAGGAGGAGCTGGGCTGAGGCCGGGGGCAGGGCACAGGAGCGGAGCAGCAGCGCAGGAAGTGACAGCCACGTGTCAGCACCACAGGCCCAGCCGCTGCCGCGCCAGCCCCGGCGCCCACGCCGAGCTCAGCCTGCCCCCCAGCCCCCCTGCGGGCACACAGCCACCAGCCCCTGCCTGGCACTGCCCCTGCCCGGCACTGCCCCTGCCCCGCCCCAGCACTGCCCCTGCCCTGCCCTGCCCGGCACTGCCCCTGCCCTGCCTGGCACTGCCCCTGCCCTGCCCCGTCCCTGCCCCTGCCCTGCCTGGCACTGCCCCTGCCCTGCCCCGGCACTGCCCCTGCCCTGCCTGGCACTGCCCCTGCCCTGCCTGGCACTGCCCCTGCCCTGCCCTGGCACTGCCCACAGCCCTGGCCTGGCACTGCCCCTGCCCTGCCCTGCCCCTGCCCCTGCCTGCCCTGGCACTGCCCACAGCCCTGCCCTGGCACTGCCCCTGCCCTGCCCCGGCACTGCCCCTGCCCTGCCCTGCACTGCCCCTGCCCTGCCTGGCACTGCCCCTGCCCTGCCTGGCACTGCCCCTGCCCTGCCCCGGCACTGCCCCTGCCCTGGCACTGCCACAGCCCTGCCCCGGCACTGCCCCTGCCCTGGCACTGCCCACAGCCCTGCCTGGCACTGCCCCTGCCCTGCCTGGCACTGCCCCTGCACTGCCCCGACACTGCCCCTGCCCTGCTCCAGCACTGCCCCTGCCCTGGCACTGCCCCTGCCCTGCCCCGGCACTGCCCCTGCCCTGCCCCGGCACTGCCCCTGCCTGGCACTGCCCCTGCCCTGCCCTGCCCGGCACTGCCCCTGCCCTGCCCTGGCACTGCCGACAGCCCTGCCCTGGCACTGCCCCTGCCCTGCCCTGGCACTGCCCCTGCCCTGCCCCGGCACTGCCCACAGCCCTGCCCTGGCACTGCCCCTGCCCTGGCACTGCCCACAGCCCTGCCCTGGCACTGCCCCTGCCCTGCCCCGGCACTGCCCCTGCCCTGGCACTGCCCACGGCCCTGCCCTGGCACTGCCCCTGCCCTGGCACTGACGCTGCCCCTGCCCTGGCACTGACCCTGCCCTGCCCTGGCACTGCCCCTGCCCTGGCACTGGCCCTGCCCTGGCACTGCCCCTGCCCTGCCCTGCCCTGGCACTGCCCCAGCCCTGCCTGGCACTGCCCCTGCCCTGCCCTGGCACTGGCCACAGCCCTGCCCTGGCACTGCCCCTGCCCTGCCCTGGCACTGCCCCAGCCCTGCCTGGCACTGCCCCTGCCCTGCCCTGGCACTGCCCACAGCCCTGCCCTGGCACTGCCCCTGCCCTGCCCCGGCACTGCCCCTGCCCTGGCACTGCCCACAGCCCTGCCCTGGCACTGCCCCTGCCCTGGCACTGCCCCTGCCCTGCCCCGGCACTGCCCCTGCCCTGGCACTGCCCACAGCCCTGCCCTGGCACTGCCCCTGCCCTGCCCTGGCGCTGCCCCTGCCCTGGCACTGCCCCTGCCCTGCCCTGGCACTGCCCCTGCCCTGGCACTGGCGCTGCCCCTGCCCTGGCACTGCCCCTGCCCTGCCCTGCCCTGGCACTGCCCCTGCCCTGGCACTGCCCCTGCCCTGCCCTGGCACTGCCCCTGCCCTGGCACTGCCCCTGCCCTGCCCTGGCACTGCCCCTGCCCTGCTCTGTGCACCACGACCCCAAGCCCATCCCAACATGGACACAGCAGCAGCAGAGAATCACAGAACCAAGAGGCCTGCAAGGATGAGGCCCCTGGAGCCTGCCTTAGCTGTCAGGAGGTGCTGGGTCTCAGGGTGGACCTGAGGATCCCTGAGGTCTTTCCCAACCTTGTTGATTCTATGATTCTATTGATCAGCCAGCCCCAGCCCCCTGCCCTGGGCAGGGACACCTCACACCACAGCAGGCTGCTCACAGCCACCTCCAGCCTGGCTGCAAACACCTCCAGCCAGGAGGCTGCCACCACCTCCCTGGGCAGCCTGGGCCAGGCTCTCACCACCCTCCTGGGCAACAACTTCTTCCTCACAGCCAATCTCAGTCTCCCCACTTCTAGTTCTGCTCCATCCCCCCAGGCCTATCCCTCCCTGACCCCCTCCAAAGTCCCTCCCCAGCTTTCCTGGAGCCCCCTGCAGATCCTGGAAGGCCACCAGAAGGTCTCCTGAGAGCCTTCTCCTCTCCAGCCTGCACAGCCCCAACTCTCTCAGGCTGTCTCCAGAGCAGAGCAGCTCCAGCCCTCTGCTCCTCCTCCTGGCCCTGCTCTGGACACCTTCCAGCCCCTCCAGAGCCTTCCTGCACTGAGGCTGCAGAGCTGGCCCCAGAGCTGCAGCTGTGGTCTATCATAGAATGGGTTCCACCCCCCCTGGATGAGACAAGAGAGCTGCTCACCCTTGCCTCCCTCAGCAAACCCCCACCCGAGGCCAGGGCAGCTGGTTACATCCTGAGAAGCTCTCAGGAGAATTGGTGGTTTGCTAAATGAGGAGAAGTGCTTGGAGGGCTTTGAGATGTGGCAGCTGGAGGCATATGGACATAGCATCATCATCATCATCATCATCATCATCATCATCATCATCATCATCTCATCCTCTCATAGAATGGGGTGGGGCTGGAAGGGAGCTCAGAGCTCAGCCAACCCCAACTCCCTGCCTTGGGCAGGGACCCTCCCCCCAGCACAGGCTGGAGAGCAGCCTGAGAAGCCCTCAGGAGAACTGGGGCGGGCTTAAAGCATGAGAAGTGTTTGGAGGTCCTTGAGATGTGGCAGCAGGAGGCAGCAGGGCAAGAGAGGGGATTCTGCCCTTTGGCTCTGCTCAGCCCTCACCTCCAATCCTGCCTGAGGTATCATCATCATCCTCATCATCATCATCCTGATCATCCTCCTCCTCATCATCATCCTCCTCTCAAAGAATGGAGTTGGGTTGGAAGGGAGCTCAAAGCTCAGCCAGCTCCAAGCCCCTGCCATGGGCAGGGACCCCTCCCACCAGCACAGGCTGCTCAGGGCCTCATCCAGCCTGGCCCTGAACAGCCCCAGGCAGGAGCAGCCACAGCCTCCTGGGCAGCCTGGGCCAGAGTCTCCCCAGCCTCACTGCCAACAATTTTCTTCCTCTTCCACTCTCAGTCTCCTCTCTCCCAGCTCAAAGCCATTGTTCCTCAGCCTGGCACTCCCAGCCCTTGGCCAGAGTCCCTCCCCAGCTCTCCTGGAGCCCTTCAGGCACTGGGAGGCTGCTCTGAGGTCTCCCTGCAGCCTTCTCTTCTCCAGGCTTGCAGCAAGGACTTCTGCTGGCCCCCATGCACAGCTCCCTGCAGAGAGCCTGGCTGGGCAGCAGCTCGGAGCAGGAGTCACCGGGTGGCACAGCCCCAGGCTCGCCCCAGGCCCACCTGCAGCCCAGCTGCCACCAGAAGTGACAGAGGGCTCAGGCAGGGCCTGAGGGCTGCAGGAGTGAACCCCCCCTGCAGCAGGATGAAGCCAGACACAGGAGATCCTCCCTGCATCTTTATCTCCTGGACCACAACACAGACCTGAGTGCAGAGGAGTAAGGTTTGGTGTCTCTCAGAGCAGCAGGAGCACAGAGCCAGCCAGAGGCTTCTCTCCCAACTGTACTGGGGGGGCAATGACTGCCCTGAGAGCACCTCCCAGGATCTGCAGGGCAGCTGCAGGCAGCTGGGGAGAGACTGTTCAGGAGGGGCTGTGGGGATAGGCCAAGGGGCAAGGGTTTGGAACTGGAGCAGGGCAGAGTCAGGTTGGACACCAGGAGGAAGCTCTGCCCAGGGAGGCTGGGGAGACACTGGCAAGGCTGCCCAGGGAGGTGGCTGAGGCTCCATGCCTGGAGCCATTCAGGCTCAGCCTGGCTGTGTCCCTGGGCAGCCTGCTCTGGCTGGAGGGGTCCCTGCTGCCCGTGGCAGGGGTGGCACAGGATGCCCCTGGAGGCTCTCTCCCAGCCCAGTGCAGTGGAGCTGTGCTCTGTGAGTTTGAGAAGGGGGTGTGGAAATACAACCCAGGGGCACAGATCTTCCAGAGGCCAAGGCTTGTGGAGAGCAGCTGAGGGAGCTGAGGAGGTTCAGTCTGGAGCAGAGGAGGCAGAGGGAGACCTCACTGCTCTCTGCAGCTCCCTGAAGGGAGGTTGGAGCCAGGTGGGGGTTGGGCTCTGCTCCCAAGTGCCCAGTGATAAAATAAGTGGAAAGAGGCTCAGGTTGCCCCAGGGGAGATTGAGCTTGGACATGAAAGCACAACTTCTTCCCCAGGAGGGCTGTCAAGGCCTGGCCCAGGCTGCCCAGGGCAACAGTGGAGTCTCCATCCCTGAGATGTAAAAGCTGTGGGGATGTGGTGCTGAGGGCCATGGCTCAGTGCCAGCCTGGCAGTGCTGGGCTCAGGGCTGGATTGGATCACCTTGAAGGGCTCTCCCAACCACAACAATTCCCTGGCTCTAAGCAGCTCCATGGCTCAGAGCAAGGTGGCCTTACCTGAGCCTGGTATCAGGTGCCCAGATGCATCAGTTCAGCTGGAGCTGCCCTCTGCCCTGCAGGCATCTGCCTGGCAGGAGCTGGTGGTGTCCTCTGGGGGGGCAAGGACCACCAGGCAGCACAGCCCACGGGGCAGACGCTGCTGGGGCTCACTCCCACCCTCCCAGCTCAGTGTGGCCACGCTGCTCTCCGCTCCTCTGGCATGGCAGAGCTGGCTGGGAGGCAAGGGGCGCCAGGAGGCAATCCATAGGCAGCTTCTCTCCTCCCCTGGGTTCACTGCAAAGGAAAGCAGAAGCTGGTGAGCCTCCAGGTCTGGCCCAGCCTTCACCAGCACCAGAGCTCCCTGCACACAGAGGAGCAGATCCCAGGGCAGCAGGCAGCAAGGCAGGGTCCCAGCCTGCTGGGGAAGGATCAAGCTGCAGTGGGAGGACACAAATACACAGGCACCAATCCAGGCTGGGAGCAGAGTGGGCTGGGAGCAGCCCTGAAGGAAAGGCCTTGGGGGTGCTGGGTGCTGAGCAGCTCCCCAGGAGCCAGCAGTGCCTCCTGCAGCCCTCAGGCAGCTGGGTGCTGGCTGCAGCCAGAGCAGGGTGGGCAGAGGGCAGCAGAGGGGATTCTGCCCCTGGGCTCTGCTCTGCTCAGCCCTCCCCTCCAATCCTGCCTGAGGGCTCCCTGCAGCCTTCTCTTCTCCAGGCTGCACAGCCCCAACCCTCCCAGCCTGGCCCCACAGCAGAGGTTCTGCAGCCTCTGCTCATCTTGGTGGCCTCCTCTGGATCCACTCCAGCAGCTCCAGGGCCTTCTCCTGTTAGTGCTGAGTTCTGCAGGGGAGGTCTCCCCAGAGCAGAGCAGAGGGGCAGGATCCTCTCTCCAGCTCTGGCCACACTGCTCTGGCTGCAGCCCAGGCTGCCCTTGGCCTTCCGTGCTGCCAGTGCCCATAGCTGCCTCCTGGCCAGCTGCTCCCCCCTAATTCAGGGTCCTGTGCCCAAGGATGGGGACAGGAGGGGAGCAGAGGTTTGTTCCCCTCCCTGCTGGTGCTGGGCAGGCTCAGCCTTGCAGCTGAGCTGCGCTGGGGCAGCGTCAGGGGAGGCCAAGGCAAAGCCTGGGGAGCAGCGTGGTGGCCTCTGCCGCAGCTGCTGCTCACAGCCTTCCCCAGGAGCTCATCAGCATCTGAACAGCTTTTTCCCTGTGACAGGAACTGATCCTCACTCAGCAGCTGCTGGCACAAAGCCACCAGGCTGCAGGAATGACTTCTCAGTGAGCTATCGCTGCATCAAAGCATCACGCCTGAAGCGAGGTCCCAGCTGCCGCAGCGCAGAGAGCAGGAGCCCGGGCATGGCAAGGCCCACGAGGGGCTGTGGCAGCGGAAGGTGGATTTGCTTTGTCTGCCCTCCTTCCCCGCCCGGGGGCTACAGAAAGGCCAGAGGGAGGGCAGAAAGGTCTTGAAAGATGCTCTGCTTTGGGTGAGGCCTGGAGGCACCGCTGTGAGCATGGGGCTCCAGGGAGCAGCTTCTGCGGCTTGCTCCGGACTGGCAGCACAGCTCCCATGGCACCACTGCGTAGGGCGGGCTGGGCTGGAGGGGGCCTGGAGGAGCATCCAGCCCCAACCCCCCTGGATCACAGAATCACAGCCAGTGAGGCTGCAGCAGACCTCGGAGCTCACAGAGTCCCGGCGGGGCCAACAGCAGCCCAGCAGCTCAAGCCTGCTCCAGCGGCCACAGCCCAGCCGCGCCAGGGCGCCAGGGAGGGCAACGCCAGCGCCCCCGGGCACTGCAGCCCGGTGCCACCAGGCACTGCAGCCCAGTGCCACCGGGCACAGCACCCCAGTGCCCCCGGGCACTGCATCCCAGTGCCACCGGGCACAGCATCCCAGCACCCCCGGGCACTGCAGCCCAGCGCCCCCGGGCACTGCATCCCAGCACCCCGGGC
>JAAWVA010001067.1:0-14143 GCA_015227895.2 Colaptes auratus | reverse complement strand
GAATGCTGCAGAGAGCAGGCTGGACCTGGCACAACCCCCATGGCCAGCTCCTGCTTGAGCAGCTTGATGCCAATGGACCCCAGGGCAGCAATCAGGGAAACGCTGCCTGGAGCAGTCAGGATGTCTGGGAGAGGGACTGTGTGTGTGTGTGCATCCAGGGGGATGACTTCACCTGGCTTTTCCTGGAGCTCTTCCAAGGATGTTTGATGGGAGCAGG
This sequence comes from Colaptes auratus, assembly GCA_015227895.2. Lineage (NCBI taxonomy): Eukaryota > Metazoa > Chordata > Aves > Piciformes > Picidae > Colaptes > Colaptes auratus. The sequence goes on along the minus strand of JAAWVA010001067.1, from coordinate 13,926 downwards.
TGTGGCTGTTACATGTCCCTGTGTGGGTGCTTTAAAGCCTTTCCAAAACCCCTGTTCCAGAAGTGTGTCTCTGCAGGGTGGTTTTCACCCGGCAGGGATGGCCTTTGTGATGTCCTTTGTCAGCTACAGCGGCCTCTCTGCTAAGCACTTGGAAGCATCTTGCCTGTGCTGCCAGCAGGAGACAGTGACCAAGTGTCTCTAGCACCTGGAAGTCCTGCTGGGCAGGGACAGGGGTCAGTGGATCACCCCACCCTAGGGCAAGTCTCCTGCAGATGAAGGAAAGAAAATACATCCTCTAACACCTGGGCTTTGCCTCAGCACAAACAGGTGCCAGGATCATTTGTAAGCTAACTTGTTTAATTTAAGCTGTATTAGGCCATTGTTATAGAATCCTGGAATGGCTCAAGTTGGAAGGGACCTCAGGGATTATCTCCTCCAAACCCCTTTCCATGGGCAGGGACAGCTCTCAGCTAGGCTCAGCTGCTCAAGGCCTCATCCAACCTGGCCTTGAGCACCCCAGGGAGGAGGCAATCCACAGCCTCCCTGGGCAGCCTATACACAGTTGAAGATTCTGACTTCCCTGGTTGCAAAGAGCTTTGATTAGTGAGACACAAACCCATTGGATAACCAGGGGTCCTGATGAACTTTCCTCTGGACGTAGGGGAGTGGAAGGACAGAAAGGTGGCAGGAAAGGGCAGGTCCAGTGTGGCAGTGGGTGTCAAAACCCATAATTGGCAACAGCAAATAGCTGCAGGCAGTGAAGGAAGTGCTACCTCTCTGCCCCTAAATGAGGTGACAAAACTCTCATCTCCAGTATCTGAAGGGGGCTCCAAGAAGGCTGGGGAGGGACTTCTCAGGACATCAGGGAGTGATAGGACTAGGGGGAATGGACTGAAGCTGGAGGTGGGGAGATTGAGGCTGGAGGTGAGGAGGAAGTTCTTCCCCCTGAGAGTGGTGAAGCCCTGGAATGGGTTGTCCAGGGAGGTGGTTGAGGCCCTGTCCCTGGAGGTGTTTAAGCCCAGGCTGGATGAGGCTGTGGGCAGCCTGCTCTAGTGTGGGGTGTCCCTGCCCATGGCAGGGGGTTGGAACTGGATGATCCTGGTGGTCCCTTCCAACCCTGACTGATACTATGATACCATGATACTATGATACCTGCATGGGGAAACAATTGTGCAAAGGTGTTCTGGGTGGGGAGCTCTGGGGGACTAGGGCTGGAGGGAGGATGTAGTGCTTGGGAGAGGAAGTGAAGGGAGAGTGACATTTCTGTGCTTCTACTGGGCAAGTCCCTTTGACATCCCCAGGCTTTAGCATGGGAAAGTTTCACAGCTCCAGGAAGAAAAAGGGGGGAAAAAAAGGAAAGACTTGGCTCTTCCCTGTGAATCCCTCACTCCCAACTCACCTACACTCACCACCTCACTTGCAAGCTGCCTTTGAATCATTTTCTTGTTTTCACTGTGCCACGCTGCCTGCAGCTTCCACCAACACCGTTCTGGAAGCCAGCAGCTGCGGCACCGAGGAGCCAGAGGCTTAGTGCAGATGCAGCAAGGATGAGCAACTGCACAGGGTGGGCTTTTTGCCTTCCCTGTCTCACCCACCTGGAGAAGACTTCGAGAACAGTTCTCTTCTTGCTCTCTTCCTGTTTTTCAAGTACAGAGATCCCCACACAGGCCACATGTGCTGCTGCTGCCGCTGCCGCCGCTGCCGCTGCTACACCGCGGTTTGGGAAGTTGAAATGAAAGAAGCGAATCCATCACCACAGCAGCCCCCCTGGCCTCAAAGGAGGCAGCTGCTGCTGAAGGGCACGTGAAGCAGGGGCAGCAAAAGCCCTAAGGACACTTCCTACAGTTTAGCCTTCTTCCAGTTTGGGCAGGATGGTGCCAGCAAACAGTAGAAAGCTTTGGCCTGAGCAACAATGCCAAGGAGTCTCAAATTCTACAGGCAGAAGGGTTTGAGACGAACAAGCAGATGCATGAAACCCCTTTTCATACCTTCTCTGCACTGACCACTGATGTGAGTGTCATCAGTTTTGTGTTTGCTTTCAGAGCAGAGAAAAAAAAGGCAGCTTAAAATCATAGGATCCCAGAATGGCTCAGGCTGGAAGGGACCTCAGAGCTCATCCACTCCAACCTCCCAGCCGTGGGCAGGGACACCTCTCAACTGGACTCAGCTGCTCAAGGCCTCATCCAGCCTGCCCTGGAACACCCCCAGGCAAGAGGCAGCCACAGCCTCCCTGGGCAGCCTGTGCCAGTCTCACCAGCCTCATCCTGAAGAACTTCTTCCTCAGCTCCAGTCTAACCCTGCTCTGCCTCAGCTTCAAACCATTCCCCCTTGGCCTGTCTCCAGACACCCCAATGAGAAGTCCCTCTGCAGCCTTCCTGTAGGATCTCTTTGGGTATTGGAAGGCAGCTCTGAGGTTCCCCCAGAGTCTTGTCTTCTCTAGGCTGAGCAACCCCAGCTCCCTCAGCCTGTGCTCACAGCAGAGATTTTGGCTCAACACAATTCCACCAACACTGTCAAAGGGGAAGAGGACTCTTCTTTTTTTGCTTTGAGAACAGCTATAGCTGCAGCTAGTTTTATTCCCCTAGACAGAAGCTGAACCTTGGAAGATTCACCATCCCAACACTTTGCCTTTGCACTGCAAGGGGATGAACCGAACTGAACTGAAATGCTTCCAAGTGGTTGAGTTCCCACCAGAGAGACATCTGTGTGAGTGTACAGGCAAACAGAAGTTGTCAAGTCAAAGGGGATCAGGCAGCAGTGCCTCTTTGGGGAAGCTTTCAGGAGCTTTTGGAACACAGAGAGAAGTCTCACTCTGGAGCAGCCACCCAACTCACACTTCAAATCAGTATCAGCTTGCTTTTGGTGCTGAAGCTGAGGCAGGAGGCTGCTTTGCAAGCACTGCCAGAGGCACAGCTGAGGTAGGGGAGTGTGGGCTGGCCATGGGAAACAGAATCACAGAACGTTAGGGGCTGGAAGGGACCACGAAAGCCCATCCAGTCCAAACCCCCTGCCAGAGCAGGAGCACCTACACCAGGTCACACAGGAACACATCCAGCTGGGTTTGGAATGTCTCCAGAGAAGGAGACTCCAGGTAGGGGAGGTGTGGGCTGGCCATGGGAAACCAGCACACCGCTCCCGGGGAGCAGAGGCTCTGCAAAGCAAACAGGTTCCAGGCCTGCTGAGCCAGTCCTGAACCCCTGCAAACTCCCTGAGGAGGACAGAGGAGCTTGTGAGGAGGCATTTCCCACTCCTGCTTCAGAGCCTGTGAGTTGTGTATGCAGCCTCTGAAGGCCTCCACCTCAGGCAGTGGTGCTGGGGCAGGCAGCTTTAATACCTCTGTGCTAGTCCTGTGTTGAATTGTTTGGATACAGCAGAGGTTTAGCTTGAGGTCCAAATTCACTCCCAGTCGTTGGTGTGCATCTGGCTTCTGGCAGCACATGGCCAGAAGGATTTGGGTTTTTTTGCCCTAACTTCATCTGAGAAAGGAAAACTCCAGATTGTTTTCAGTGACCAAATGTTCCTCACATGAGTCGAGGCTCCAGGACCCATGTACCCGGAGCAAACAGGACTGAACTCGGAGCGCTTTACCCCACGGCTGGACGCCACGGCTGAGCTTACCTTCGCCACTGTTTGTCAGCCTACTCTTTCTCTGTTAACCAGCACTGGGGCAGGGCTACTGCTGCAGATTGCCAGCAGCACTCTAGCTCAGCTCAGCTTTCAACAGCTTCCAGCCTGAGCCTGCAGGGTGAGCTCTTCTAAGACGAGCCCTGTGCCCAAGACAACAGCAAGTTCTCAACTGACAACAGCACAAGGGAGAGGAAGTCACAGGATCACAGAATCAAAGTATCACCAAGGTTGGAAGAGACCTCGAAGCTCATCGAGTCCAACCTGGCACCACAGACCTCATGGCTAGACCATGGCACCAAGTGCCACATCCAGTCCCCTCTTGAACACCTCCAGGGATGGTGACTCCACCACCTCCCTGGGCAGCACAGCCCAATGGCGAATCACTCTCTCCGTGAAGAACTTCCTCCTAACATCCAGCCTAAACCTCCCCTGGTGCAGCTTGAGACTGTGTCCTCTTGTTCTGGTGCTGGTTGCTAGAGAGAAGAGGCCAACCCCTTCCTGGCTACAGCCTCCCTTCAGGGAGTTGGAGAGAGCAATGAGGCCTCCCCTGAGCCTCCTCTTCTCCAGGCTCAACCCCAGCTCCCTCAGCCTCTCCTCACAGGCTGTGCTCAAGGCCTCTCCCCAGCCTTGTGCCCTTCTCTGGACACCTTCAAGTCTCTCAATGTCCTTCCTAAACTGAGGGGCCCAGAACTGGACACAGGACTCAAGGTGTGGCCTAACCAAAGCAGAGCACAGGGGCACAATGACCTCCCTGCTCCTGCTGGCCACACTCTTCCTGATGCAAACCAGGATGCCCTTGGCCTTCTTGGCCACCTGGGCACACTGCTGGCTCATGATCTTCCTGTGAGTGCTCTGCTACAACCATCCTAGTGAATCATAGACTCACTAAGGCAGGAAAAGACCTCTGTGACCAAGACCAGCCAACCCAGCTACCCTGACCACTAAACCACGTCCTGAAGCTCCACAGCTACAGCTTCTTGAACACCTCCAGGGATGGTGACTCCACCACTTCCCTGGGCAGCTTGTTCCAACCCCTCCCCACTCTCTCAGGAAAGAAGTTTTTCTTCATGTCCAACCAAGCCCTCCCCTGGCACAATTTCAACCCATGCAAGCCTGTCTCTGCTCACCTGGGAGAAGAGACCAACATATGCCTCACTCCAACCTCCTTTCAGGTTGCTTAGGGAGCAGTGAGGTCTCCCCTTAGCCTTCTCTTCTCCAGACAGAACATCCTCAGCTCCCTCAAGCCACTCCTCATATGACACCCTCCAAACTGCTCATCAGCCTCACTGCTCTTCTGTGGACACTCTCCAGCAGCTCACTGTCTTTCCTCTGCTGTGGCACCCAGTGCTCAAGCTGTGGCCTCACCAGGGCCGAGCACAGGGGCACCATCCAGCTGGCAGCCAGTCACTAGTGGTGTGCCCCAGGGATCAGTGCTGGGCCCAATGCTTTTCAACAACTTTATTGATGATCTGGAGGAGGGGACTGAGTCCAGCATCAGTAAATTTGCAGATGACACCAAGCTGGGGGCAGGAGTTGATCTGCTGGAGGGCAGAGAGGCTCTGCAGAGGGACCTCGACAGGCTGGACAGATGGGCAGAGGCCAAGGGCAGGAGATTGAACACATCCAAGTGCCAGGGGCTGCACATTGGCCACAGCAACCCCAGGCAGTGCTACAGGCTGGGGGCAGAGTGGCTGAGAGCAGCCAGGCAGAGAGGGACCTGGGGGTGCTGGTTGATGGGAGGCTGAACATGAGCCTGCAGTGTGCCCAGGCAGCCAGGAGGGCCAATGGCATCCTGGCCTGCATCAGGAAGAGTGTGGCCAGCAGGAGCAGGGAGGTCATTCTGCCCCTGGACACTGCACTGGTTAGGCCACACCTTGAGTCCTGTGTCCAGTTCTGGGCCCCTCAGTTTAGGAAGGAGGTTGACTTGCTGGAAGGTGTCAGAGAAAGGCAACAAAGTTGGTGAGGGGTTTGGAACACAGCCCTGTGAGGAGAGGCTGAGGGAGCTGGGGTTGCTTAGCCTGGAGAAGAGGAGACTCAGGGGAGACCTTCTTGCTCTCTACAACTCCCTGAAGGGAGGTTGTAGCCAGGCAGAGGTTGGTCTCTTCTCCCAGGCACCCAGCACCAGAACAAGAGGACACAGTCCGCAGCTGTGCCAGGGGAGGTTTAGGCTGGGTTTAGGAAGATTCTACACAGAGAGAGTGATTGCCCATTGGGATGTGCTGCCCAGGGAGGTGGTGGAGTCACCTTCATTGGAGGTGTTCAGGAGGAGACTTGCTGGGGAGCTTGGTGCCATGGGTTAGTTGTTTGGGTGGGTTGGATTGGTTGATGGGTTGGATGTGATGATCTTGAAGGTCTCTTCCAACCTGGTGCAGTGTATTGTATTGTATTGTATTGTTTTGTATTGTATTGTATTGTTTTGTATCCCTGCCCTATCTGTAGAAGCAGCATGTTGAGGTCATTACACTTTTTTGGCTCTCCAAATGATTCACTCTTTTGGCTGCGTCCAAGCACTGCCAACCTTCGCCTAAGAGCTGCTGTCTCCCTGTACCCTCCTGTGAAAGGAGCTGCAGCTTGTTTACTGTGACACTGTTCCCCACCCATCCACTCCATGCAGTGTGTTCTGCTGTGCAGCTGTCAGCCCTCAGACAGCACTGGAGGCAAGTTTGCAGCTCTGGGGTACTTCCCTGCAGTCCTTTTGTGGTTCATTTTCTAGTTTTCACCAGGAGAAAGCCTGAAGTGGACTCAAAGGGAGGGTGCTGCTTCATTCAGCCGGTAACCTAAAGCCCAGACTTACCCTTTGCTCAGGAAACCCTTTGTTCAGGAAGGGTGGCTTCCCCCTCCCTGCTGAGGTCAGGTTTGGAGCCTACCCTTCAGTTATCTGCCAGTCAGAAAAGGAAGAAACCATCTTCAGAGCCAGCTCGGAGGGGCAGCCTGCTGCTGAGTCCCTGCAAAGGTGCAGGTCCTCCTCAGGGAGGCTTTCCTGGAGCAATCTTCATCCACATGGATCAATGCCTTCAGAAATCATTGTTACAAGCAAGCTAATAAAGCTCGTTTGAAGCTGGGGGGTTGGGCAATATTGGGGTGAAACAGTGGCATGAATTTTGAGAGTATTTCCTAGCCCAGTCTCCCCCTTTCCTGATACTGCATCTCTGTGCTGCTGAAGTGCCCTAAGCAGCCTCATTGCTCCAGATCCACCTCTTTGCTGTCTGACTGTTGCAGGTGGGGTCTCGAGCAGAGCAGAGCAGAGCAGAGCAGAGCAGAGCAGAGCAGAGCAGAGCAGAGCAGAGCAGAGCAGAAGGGCAAGCCTTTGGGGGGTGTATTTTCTAAAGGAACTTTGCATACTTACAGCATTTGTTCCTGCAGTTGTTTTGTGGGGTTTTTTGGTTTTTTGGGGGGCAGGGGTGGGGGGGGGGGGGAATTGCTGCTGCAGACATTGCTCTGAAGAAAGCAGCCAAGATGGCTCACGGTGCCGAGCCTTTGGTGCCAAACCCTTTGGCGTGAGGGGCACAGCAGAGGAGCCACCCCTGTGGCAGGCATGTGAGCAGCACACAGAATCACAGAGTCAATAAGGTTGGAAAAGACCTCAGAGATCATCAAGTCCAACCTGTCACCCAGCACCTCCTGACTACTAAACCATGGCTCCAAGTGCCACATCCAATCCCCTCTTGAACACCTCCAGGGATGGTGACTCCACCACCTCCTTGGGCAGCACATCCCAAAGTCTAGCAACTCTCTCTGGGAAGAACTTTCTCCTCACCTCCAGCCTAAACTTCACCTGCTGCATCTTGAGACTGTGTCCTCTTGTTCTGGTGCTGCCTGCCTGGGAGAAGAGACCAACCCCCACCTGGCTATAACCTCCCTTCAGGGAGTTGATGTGAGTGATGGGAAATGCCCATCACACAACGGACCCAGGCAGGACTTGAGGTCAGCAGTGTGCATTTCTTACCAACACTTGTGGCCCAGCCCAGAGCAGGACATTTCTGCTTCTGGAAGAATGCAGCAGCTTGGGACAGCACCAGCAGCAGCCAGCCAGAGCCTCAGGTTTATCATTTGCCCAACGACCTTCCCAGCGTCGCATCAGGACTTGGTTCGTTACTGACTCAGAGGGCTGGTGGCCAGCTGGAGAGCTGCCAAAGCCACTTCCTGCCAGGTCTGGATTTTCTTTGGAACCTTCTCAAGTGGATGCTGGTCTTGCCTAGATTAAGAAGTGAGAAGGAAGCCCAGGGCTGTGCAGCCTGTTACTCCTCACAGCCTGGGTTTGGGTTAACGGCAGCTCTGTAATTTCTGTCCTGTGCTTCTCAGGCCACAACTGCCAGAGCTTCCTCTCCATGCTGAGCAGCTGCCATCCTCTGGGCCACAGCTCACTCCATCAGCAGCTCTTCAGCCATGGATGAATAGAGCTGATTTCTCTACACAGTGCTCCAGGGCTTCAGCTACGGGCTTTATTTGTTATTGCTTTGTGAAGGCGCTGAGGGAGAGAAAAGATATTTAGCAGCCAGGAGAGGGAAGAACCTTTTAAGACCCACCTGGAGCAGTGGCTGGCACCCCACCCACCCAGGCTGTGCCATTCAGCAAGGCCTGGACAGGCTGGAGAGCTGGGTGGGGAGAAATGGAAGGAAATCCAACAAGGACAAGCGTAGAGCCTGCCATCTGGGAAGGAACAACCCCATGGACCAGTGTAGGCTGGGGGCTGACCTGTGGGAGACCAGCTCTGGGGAAAGGGACCCTGAGGGTCCTGGTGGATGGAAGGATGCCCATGAGCCAGCAATGTGCCCTTGTGGCCAAGAAGGCCAAGGGAACCCTGAGGTGGATTAGAAGGGGTGTGGTGAATAGGACCAGAGATGTTCTCCTGCCTCTCTACTCTGCCCTGCTGAGGCCACATCTGGAATATTGTCTCCACTTCTGGGCTCAAGAAGGACCTCAGGGAACTGCTTGATAGAGTCCAGCCCAGAGCCACAAAGCTGCTGCAGGCAGTGGGACAGGCTGAGAACAGGCTGAGGGATCTGGGGCTCTTTTGCTTGGAGCAGAGGAGCCTGAGGTGTGAGGCTTTTATACCTTTTAGACTAAAACTGGCCAAAAGTCTTCTCTAACAATCATCTCTAGACTCAACTGCCAGGAGCTGCAGTCTGTGCCCCCTGGCCTTCGCTGCAAAGGAGCTCAGATGCAGCCAGCACCCTGGGGTGTTTGGAGGATACAGGAAGGGATGAGGTTTCTCAGGATCCCCTTCTACCCCACCTGTAGTGTTCAGACCAGGCAGCCTCTGAAACCAGACTGCTTCGTTTCCATTGAGCTCAGGCTGATAACAAAACTCAGAGAGAGAAGCCATGAAAATTATGAACCAACATTTATTGATGATCTGTACATAAGAGGTACAACACTTAGTGAAATATTAGAGCCACCACTACTTACAGTAGAGAAAGAAGGTCTAGCCTGGTTTATACAGGACAGTTACAGAGATCAGTTCACACCATAAGGAAGCAAGGAAAAAGCAAATGACTACTGCTGGTTGTGAGAAGGAAAGGGTTGGAACTACAAAAAGACAGCCCCAGCCTACAAGGCATCCAGCTACAACACAGAAGAGGAGCTGGTAGGCTTTTTATCCTCTGCACCCATTAGTTTTCAAACAAGCCGTGCTCTAGGTACTGTACAGCTTGGCACTGCAACCCCTGGGGAGCTCTTGGAGCACAAAGAACACACCAGCCTTGCCCCTCTTCCTTTTTATCCTCTCCACAGCAAACGCCTCCAACAAGCCAGCTGGGGCCTGCTGACTTGCAGGCAGGGGCAGGGGCTGCCGAGCCTGCCGCCGGCCTTGGAGCGTGGGCTGCGGCTCACCGAGGGGACGCTTCCTGTGCTGTGGGCCTGGGGCTGAGCTGCTTGCAGGAATGAGATCCAGGCCCGGGGCATCTGGGAACGAATCGCCTTCTTCTGGCTATCCCAAGCTCTTCCAGAAGCAACCTCAGGTTTTGCCCCAGAAAGGTTTTATTTTCTCCCAGACCTGAACTGCAGCCCTGATGTCAGAAGATTCATGCCACTGACTCCATAGCTCATGTGTCTGCTTCATGATCAGACACAGCTTTAGGCAGCAGCAGGCCAGTACAACCACCAGAGCAGCTGGAGAAACATCTAGCTTTGCAGTTAATTTCTAATAATCATTAATATCCTTTTTTAACAAGGAAAGAAAGAACATCTTTGCCCATGAGCATCTTGCTCAGAGACTGCTCCTGCCAAGGGTATGAGGCAGAGGTTCCGACTTTGACTTCTCTGGCACTCTGGAGAGAACTGGCAGGCCCCTGGTGCCCCGCAGCCTTGCCCAGCCATGTGACCACCCTTGCCTGAGTGACTTGGAGGGATCCTGCGATGTGACTGATGGCTGATTGCTGCACAGTGCACAGAGAGCCCAAAGCGGCCAGGAGGGAAAGCAGCTGGGTGGATCTCCCCTTCCCCCCTCTGCCAATGTGAGCAGGAGCTCGCTCAAGTTCTGGTGAGAGAGTCCCAGCGGTGCAAGCAAAGGGGAAGAGAAGGCAGCAGAAGCTAATCACTCTAGGTGAGCATCAGCTCCTCCTGCGCGGGCAGGGCAGCAGGGCTCACACCCGTGAGGGTGCTAGCACACCCCACGGCGCTCACAGAGCTGGGCACCCCACGGGACAGGCTGACAACAGCTGGGCTGCACGGTTCTGAATGCCATCAGAGCAGGGTACTCCGTAAGAGACAGACCAAGCAGTTACTAAGCTGTGGGAGCCATTCAGCTGAAGGGCTCAAAGGAAACAAACCCAGGGGAGAACCAGTTTCAAAGACAATCTAATTCTCTGCTATGGCTCAGTACACAGAAACCAGTTAAATTAAGTTCAAGCACTGCTAGCATACTGTCTACACCATTTCACTGAAATTACCTGTGGAGAGCTACACTATCTACACCGAGTGCTGAGAGGCACTGGACACCATGCTTCAACAAAGCATCAAAACGGGGATCAAGAAGGCTTCACAACTAGCCGTAACTCAGCGCTATCCTACCTGCGGCTCCTATCCTAAGGTAACGCCTTGCAAACACAAGAAGGAGATTAAAACACAAGGGTAGATCAACACACTTCCTACAGCTAAGGCTATTAGAAGTTCAGCCTCCAAAACCTCAGCAGAGTTACGGGGCCTCGTGGATTTCAGAACAGTTGGACAGAGACCCAGTACAGAAGCACGGAATGGCTCAGGGTGGAAGGGACCTTGGAGATCATCTACTCCACCCTCAGCCACACCCGGGGCAGCAAACTTGCTGCTCAAGAGCTGCAGGCCATAAAAGATTTTTAAATTATTATTATTATTATTATTGTTATGACTATTTATATTAATTCATTTTCATTCCTTTACAAACAGTTTCTTGTTAACTAATAGAAACGATTCCAGCCACGGCCTTCACGCCAACGGGTGTTTGCCTGGAATGGGAACTGATGAGCAGAGTAGAGAAGCAACTCTCCCTTGTCCTGGTCAAAAAAGGCAGTGGTTGTTCTCTTGAGAATAGATAAGGAAAGCAGGAGGTATTTGTAGGGATGCTACCCAGTGACATTGGTCCCATGGGGATGCTTTTGGTCCCTTTTCAAGAAGGCAAAGGTAAGAGGCCAAATCGTTCCACCGGCAGAACTCACAGCTGGGCTGGGGGTCTGATAGCAGGGGGTTGCTATCAAGAACTCCAGGCCTCTGCAAGCTGTACTCTGAGCCAGGCAGTTATGGGGGGGGGGGGGAGGGTGTGTCATATCCTGAGGGAGAACTGCAGGATTTGGCAATGTGAAGACCAGGAGAAATGACAGAGGAGAGGGACGATTGCCCACGACAGTCAATCTAGAAGATTGTTCAGGTTATTATCACACTGTTCCATAACGAACTGCAGCATTTAAGGACATTCTGAAATTCCTATTTGCTTCTTGGCTTTTGTGCTTTGTTTAGAATCCATCACTAAGCATAACACAGGAAAAAAAATAAGTCATTGATTCTAAAAGCTTGTTAAGAAAACTGCTTTTGGCCTAAGGTACAGAACACCTTGGAAAGGATGATCCCCTACCTCACACAGCCATATGGAAAACAGCATAAGAAAATATCAGCATTGTCTGTAAAGTACAGATACTAGGTCATGTAGTTCAGTCTACACTGAGAACAAGTACAAAGCCCCAAACCCTGTGTCAACAGCTAAACCAGCACCGAGCAGCTAATAGTTACACAACACAGACACAAACGCGGCTTCCCCTCATGCATTCCACATGCCGGGGTTCAGCGCCAGCTCACCCAGGAAACGGCATCAGGTTCCTCAAGGAGCAGGGTGGCATGGCTCTGTGGGATGGAAAGGCTATGCAAATGGTCTTTAGGAAGGAAAGACAACCTGCAGGAATACAGAATTAACCAGGTTGGGAAAGACCTTTGAGACCATCGAGTCCAACCTACCATCCAGCACCATCTGATCAGCTAAACCATGGCACCAAGTGCCTCAGCCAGGCTCTTCCTAAACACCTCCAGTGATGGTGACTCCACCACCTCCCTGGGCAGCACATCCCAATGGCCAATCTCTCTTGCTGAGAAGAACTTCTTCCTAACATCCAGCCTAAACTGCCCCTGGCATAGCTTGAGACTGTATCCTCTTGTTCTGGTGCTGGTTGCCTAGGAGAAGAGACCAACCCCCACCTGGCTACAACCTCCCTTCAGGTAGCAGTAGACAGCAACAAGGTCTCCCCTGAGCCTCCTCTTCTGCAGGCTAAGCAACCCCAGCTCCCTCAGCCTCTCCTCACAGGGCTGTGCTGCAGGCCTCTCCCCAGCCTTGTTGCCCTTCTCTGGACACCTTCAAGTGTCTCAATGTCCTTCTTAAGCTGAGGAGCCCAGAACTGGACACAGGACTCAAGGTGTGGCCTAACCAGTGCTGAGCACTGGGGCAGAATGACTTCCCTACTCCTGCTGGCCACATTATTGCTACCCTCTAACTGATCAACTCCTGCCCCCAACTTGGTGTCATCTGCAAATTCACTGATGATGGACTCAACCCCCTCATCCAGATCATCAATCAAGATATTGAAGAGGATGGGGCCCAGCACTGATCCCTGGGGGACACCACTGTTGCCTTGTTGCCAGCTGGATATGGCACCATTCACCACCACTCTCTGGGCTCAGCCTCCATCCAGTTCCTAACCCAGCTCAGAGTGCTGCTGTCCAAGCCAGGGGCTGACAGCTTGGCCAGCAGTTTGCTGTGGGCAAAGAGAACTAACTCACAAGCCCGTACCGAACAGCGCCAACCATCTGTGACACCGACTGCAAGGTCAGTTTGTAAACACAGTTTGCATACGGCCCTTAAAAACTGTAGGAAACAAACAACCAACCCAAAGCAAACCAAAAAATAGGAAAGAATGCTACAAAAATCCCTGCAAACCACATCATTTATGTACAAAGCAATATACAAGTACCGTGGGGGCAAGCCAAGGCTTTCAAACCCAAGGTTGCCCTTCGTGTCACGCTGTGTGCCCCAGAGCGTCGCTACAAATACCTGGCAGGACACCTGGATTTCAAAAAGCAGGCTAGGAGGATTGGACTCTGGCACAGGGCAGCCCTGGCTCTGCAGCAGAATTGCTTAGAAGTAAAAGGGGATCAAAGGGAAGGTCACAGAGCACTGGAATGGGCTCCCCAGAGAGGCTGTGTAGTCTCCTTCTCTGGAGACTTCCAAGACCCATCTGGATGTGTTTCTATAAGACCTGTGCTGGATTCTCTGGCCCTGCTCTGGCAGGGGGGGGTGGACTCGATGATCTCCAGAGGTCCTTTCCAACCCCTAACATCCTGTGAGCCTGTGGCCCTGTAAAGTGAGACATCTCCCAACCCTTCTTGCCTCCCCACATCCTGCATTAGCCTGTTGTCCTGTTTCCACCCTGGACTAGTAGAGGCCTGCTCAGAGGCTCAGCCGTGTGCTCTAGGATTTGCCAACGCTTGGAGTCTGGGTTTTGCATGAGACTCACAGTTGCAACTGTGCAACCACCTTATCCATTAGGCTTTGCGTCGGCCCGGCAGTGGGAAGTGTCCAGGCGTCCCCTGAGCAGGGGCAGATGTCTCTGGGCTGGTGGGCACACGTAAGGAACGTGTCCTCCAAGCCTTGTGCCAGGGAACCACTCATACAAGATTTCCCAGCACCTGGGCATCAACAGCAGTTTGACTCCTTCACACCAAAAGATTCCAATGGAACATCAAGCACGATCAGGAAGAAAAAGTGAGGGAGGCCCACTGTACAGGCTGTACTCAGGCACCGCTGCTAGGCTCTTTACAGCGAGCCTGGCCTTGTGGGGC
>JAAWVA010001066.1:0-14172 GCA_015227895.2 Colaptes auratus | reverse complement strand
TGGGTTAGGAACTGGTGGAGGGCGAGCCCAGAGAGTGGTGGTGAATGGTGCCACAGCCAGCTGGCAACCAGGCACAGTGGTGTGGCCCAGGGATCGGTGCTGGGCCCATGCTCTTCAAATCTTTATTGATGATCTGGATGAGGGCATTGAGTCCATCATCAGAAATTGCGGACGACACCAAGCTGGGGGCAGGAGTTGATCTGCTGGGAGGGAGAGAGGCTTTGCAGAGGGACCTCGACAGGCTGGACAGATGGGCAGAGGCCAAGGGCAGGAGATTGAACACATCCAAGTGCAGGGTTCTGCACATTGGCCACAGCAACCCCATGGCAGTGCTACAGGCTGGGGTCAGAGTGGCTGGAGAGCGGCCAGGCAGAGAGGGACCTGGGGGTGCTGGTTGATTGTAGGCTGAACAGAGCCTGCAGTGTGCCAGGCAGCCAAGAAGGCCAATGGCATCCTGGCCTGCATCAGGAACAGTGTGGCCAGCAGGAGCAGGGAGGTCATTCTGCCCCTGTACACAGCACTGGTTAGGCCACACTTGAGTGCTGTGTCCAGTTCTGGGCCCCTCAGTTTAGGAAGGATGTTGACTTGCTGGGAGCGTGTCAGAGAAGGGCAACAAAGTTAGTGAGGGGTTTGGAACACAAGCCTATGAGGAGAGGCTGAGGGAGCTGGGTTGCTTAGCCTGCAGAAGAGGAGGCTCAGAGGTGACATTATTGCTGTCTACAACTACCTGAAGGGAGGTTGTGGCAGGCAGAGGTTGTTCTCTTCTCCAGGCAGCCAGTACCAGAACAAGAGGACACAGTCTCAGCTGCGCCAGGGGAGGTTTAGACTGGATCTAGGAAGAAGTTATACAGAGAGAGTGATTGCCCATTGGAATGGCTGCCGTGGAGGTGGTGGAGTCACCTTCATTGGAGGTGTTCAGGAAGAGGCTTGATGGGTGCTTGTGCCATGGCTTAGTGTGTTAGGTGGGTGTATTGTATGTACTGTATTGTATTGAGGTGGGTTGGATTGGTTGATGGGTTGGACGCGATGATCCTGAAGGTCTCTTCCAACCTGGTGGTGTATTGTACTGTATTGTATTGTATTGTATTGTATTGTAATGTATTGTATTGTAATGTATTGTAATGTATTGTATTGTATTGTATGTGTGGCACCTGATAGGTTGGCGTCGATGGTCTCAATGGTCTTTTCCAGCCCGGTTTATTCTGTATCTTCTGGAGTTATGTCCAGCCATACCTACAGTCTTCAGCCCTATTATATTATTAATTATTATTATTAACAACATTATTGTTAACATTATTATTACTGGTTCTTTTAAGGCATTTTCACGGGGATGCTCTCCGGGCTCCAGAGCTTTAGGTAGACTTCCCTCTTCCCAACTTCCTACTGCTCTGCTTCCTCCTCATTGTTTTCCTCTCCCTAGCACATCCCTGCCTGATTTGCCATAATTCCATGTTGACATGCTGTAGTAAGGCAACTGCAGCTGCTCTCTCTGAAGAATGCAAAACTGATTCTGTCATCTCCTCTCCCTTCCTCCCCCCTCTCTCCGGCAGGGATGGATTTCACAGGGAATGAAGGGACCGTGGGCCACGGAGAAGGGGCTGCACTGCCCGTGCAGAGGGGTGGCAGATTATCCCATGTCACTCAGATCTTTGGTTGGACATTACAGAGGATCAGGCTAAACGCTCACCCGCCAAGTGGTGGAGTTTGTGCAGTCAACGCCCGGGATGCAAACGGCATTCTCTTATCATACAGAGAGAGGATATGAGCTCATGCATAAAGAATCCCAGCTCTGGGGGGCCCCACTCGCTTAATCCAAGCATCCCTGCATGCCCCTTCTTCTGAGAGGGTGGAAGAAAAGCAAAGCACAGTGCTATTGGCTTTTAATAAGTGGGATAATACATTCAGAGAGGAGCTCAGACAGGAGAGGAAATGAACCTGGCTAGACAGTCACTGCAAGGAAGGAAAAATAGTAAAAAGGGGGTGGGGTGGTGAAATTTGCAAAACTCATTCCATTATTTCATGTAAATAGACTTGGCTGAGTTAAGGCAGGCAGATACAATCAGAAGATGCTGAATAGGACTAAAGGCCATCTCCCCCTTTAGACAAGATTTAGCAACACGGCAGCATTTTTGGCCTGTATCGGAACAGTGTGGCCAGCCGGAGCAGGGAGGTCATCCTGCACCTGGACTCAGCACTGGTTAGGGCACAGCTGGAGTCCTGTGTCCAGTTCTGGACCCTCAATTTAAGAAGGATATTAAGCACTTGAAACGTGTCCAGAGAAGGGGCAATAAGGATGGGGAGAGGTCTGGAGGCACAGCCCTGTGAGGAGAGGCTGAGGGAGCTGGGGTTGCTTAGCCTGGAGAAGTGGCGGCAGGGGGGACCTTCTTGCTGTCTACAATACTGAAGGGAGGTTGTAGCCAGGAGGGAGTTGGTCTCTTCTCTCAAGTAAACAGCACCAGAACAAGAGGACACAGTCCAAGCTGCTCCAGGGGAAGTTTAGGCTGGAGGTGAGGAGAAAGTTCTTCCCAGAAAGAGAGATTGGCCATTGGAATGTGCTGCCCAGGGAGGAGGTGGAGTCACCATCACTGGAAGTGTGTAAAAAGATGCTGGATGAGGCACTTGGTGCCATGGTTTAGTTGATTAGATGGTGTTGGGGATAGGTTGGACTCGATGATCTCAGAAGTCTTTTCCAACTGGTTAGTTCGTACTCTGTAACACCTCATGCCCTGCCATTTAATGTCATGGCATCTCATGCAACTTAAGCTACACCCCAACCTGGGGGGGGTCCAACCTTACAGTTTCTAGGGCTGCCAAGATCTGCTCCATATTCCCTCACAGCTCTGCAGACCTGTCCAAAGCTGCAGGCAGGGCAACTCCCATGTGCCTCTCACCCCCATGCTTTGCAACGCTTGGAAGCCAGCTAGAACCATAGCATCATAGAATGGTCTGGGTTGGAAGGGACCTCAGAGGTCCTCTAGTCCAACCCTCCCTGCAGTAAGCAGAGGCATCCTTGACTAGACCAGGTTGCCCAGAGCCCTGTCAAGTCTCACCTTGAACATCTCCAGGGATGGGGCCTCAAGCACCTCCCTGGGCAACCTGCAGCAGTGTCCCACTAACCTCATGGTAAAGAAATTGTTGTAACATCCAATCCCAAAATCTGCTCTTCTCTAGTTCTCTAGCCTCTCTCCACCCTTCGTGTAGGGCCCATTGAGGTGCTGGAAGGTTATTGTTCTCCCCAGAGCCTTCTCTTCTCCAGGTAACCACTCCATCTGGCTCAGCCTGTCCTGTGGAGTAAAGGTGCTCCAGCCCCTGATCATTTCATAGCCCTCCTCTGGATTCACTCCATCATGTCCACATCCTTTCTGTGTTTGAGGGCTCCAGAGCTGGATGCATACTCAGGGGAAGTTCTCACCAGAGCAGCTCTCTAATCTGCTGGCCACTCCTCTTTGATGTGATTTGCCTTCTGGTCCTAAAACTGAGGGGGGGAACACTCTCATTTCCTCTTGATCTTGGGAATGAAACACAGATGCACAGAACCACTTGATCAGGACAGGAACCTTACTGTAGGACACAGGCTCAAGCTGCAACAGGGGAGGTTTAGGTGGATGTTGGTAGGAAGAAGTTCTTCCCAGAAAGAGAGATTGGCCATTGGAACGTGCTGCCCAGGAGGTTGTGGTGGAGAGGATGTGGTCAACATGGAGTTGTGAGAGGCATGTTATGGGAAGTTTAGGAAGGAGGGAGGTGCTTGGTGCCATTGGGTTAGTTGATTAGATGGTGTTGGGTGATAGGTTGGACTTGATGATCTCAAAGGCCTTTCCAACTTGGTAATTATTCCTATTCTATTCTATTCCATTCCATCCCCATTCCTCCTATTCTAAATCCCCAGCTCCTGAAGACACACATCAACATAAGGGACTCACTGGTATTCTTCAAGTGAATCTACAGCACTTGCTGTTGATGAGAAAGCTTTAAAGTGTAACAGGAGCTGGCTGAAACTGAGAAACGAACAGTGCTTGAACTACTTTTAAAATCTCTTTTTTTTTCCCACCAAACCTGTCAATACTTGCAGTCTGAACTTTTGGCATTGGCAAAATTTCTTTAATGCTTAAGGGGTGAGGTGCAGTTCTGGGCCCCTCAGTTTAGGAAAGATGTTGAGTGCTGGAAGATGTCCAGAGAAGGGCAACAAAGTGGGGAGGGGTTTGGAGACAGCCCTGTGAGGAGAGGCTGAGGGAGCGGGTTGCTTAGCTGGAGAAGAGGAGGCTCAGGGGGAGACCTTCTTGCTCTCTACAACTCCTGAAGGGAGGTTGTAGCCTGGAGGGGGTTGGTCTCTTCTCCCAGGCAATCAGCACCAGAACAGAGGACACAGTCTCCAGCTGTGCCAGGGAGGTTAGCCTGATGTTAGGAGTTCTTCATAGAAAGAGAGATTGGCCATTGGAATGTGCTGCCCGGGAGGTGGTGGAGTCACCATCACTGGAGGTGTTTAGGAAGAGACTGGATGGGGCAGTTGGTGCCATGCTTTGGTTGATTAGATGGTGTTGGGTGACAGGTTGGACTCGATGATCTCTGAGGTCTTTTCCAACCTGGTTAATTCTCTATTCTGTATTCTGAGAGTTTTTGGAGTCTCCTTCTCTGGAGACTTTCCAGCCCCATCTGGATGTGTTCCTGTGCAACCTGTGCTAGATTCTATGGTCCTGCTCTGGCAGGGGGGTTGGACTCGAAGATCTGCCGAGGTCCCTTCCAACCCTAAACATCCTGTCATCCTGTGGTGTCTGCCACAACTAGTGAAAATCATGAGAAAACTCTTTGGAGGGAAAATATAAATGGAAAAAGTAAGAATATCTTGAACTGTTTTTTGTATTTACTAATTTTTCAGTTCAGATGGTCATTTGGAAGCTTTCATCAGAACCCAATCCAAAGAAGCTCCATGGTCAGAATAACTCAGTCCTAGCTGTGAACATGCAGCACAGAAGTAAAGGTATCACGTAATGAACAGCTGGAAGTGAGGCCCAGAAGTTTACCAGTCAGCTGAAACCTCTTTTCCTAAGAATTGCTGTCATTACACTCTTCAAAGTGCAGGGGGGTCTAATGCGTTCATGCTGCATGCTTTGTCAAATTATAGTTTACACAATCACAGAAACATTCAGGTTGGAAAGACCCTCAGGATCACCAAGTCCAACCCAGAACCCTATTTACAAGGCTCACCCCTGAACCATATCCCAAGCTCCACATCCAAACCACCTTGAAAACAGCCAGGCTTGGGGACTCACAACCAACCTGGGCAGCACATTCCCATGCTCATATTCAAGGCAAATTTGCCTCTAGCAGGGACACCAAGCATCTGAGGATACATTTGAGTCATAGAATCGTTAGGGGTAGAAGGGACCTCAAGGATCACCAGTTCCAAACCCCTGCCATGGGCAGGACACCTCACACTCAGCAGGTTGCTCACGCCACATCCAGCGTGCCTTAAAACCTCCAGGGATGAGGCTTCCACCACCTCCCTGGGCAGCCTGTGCCAGTGTCTCACCACCCTCATGGGAAGAACTTCTTCCTAACAGCCAATCTGAATCTACCCATTTCTAGTTGTTCCATTCCCCAGTCCTATCACTCCCTGACACCCTAAAAAGGCCTCCCCAGCTTTCTTGGAGCCCTCTTCAGATACTGGAAGGCTACAATTGGTCTGCCTGGGGCTTCTCTTCTCCAGAATGAACAACCCCAGCTCCCTCAGTCTGTCACAGATCACAGAACGTTGGGTGGAAGGGCCTACAGGGATCATCCAGACCAACTCCTTCTCAGAGCAGGGGATCATCAGAGCAGATCACACAGGAGCACATCCAGGCCAGGTCTTGAATATCTCCAGAGAGGACCCTCCACAAACCCCTAGGGCAGCTGTTGGGACAATGGTGACAACTTCAACTCCCAGTCAGGAAAATGCATGTGGCAGTGGATGCCTTTTCCTGACAGTCTCTGTCAATATTTGTGAATACCAAGGGACAAGGATGTCAAGTGGGACAGACAATCACAGGAAGGTGGTAATCACCCTCCCTCACAGCAGGATTCAGAAGTGGGATGGGGAGGTACAGGGCTGTACACTGACCCTGGTGATAAAATAATGAACGCTGCATATGCCTCCTGAGCAAGCACCATGGAAAGGAGCTGGATGTCCACATTTGATGGTCACTTCCCAGCCCTTAAGAGTGCCCTGCATTTAGTCAGAATTGCTTTTCCTGTAACACATAGGGCAGAGATAGCTAGGAAGAAGTACTTTCCCCTCTAAAAAACCAAACACAATACCCAGCAAAGCAAAGCTCTCTCAGTTTCATTGAATGAAAATAATATCATTTGGGGGGAGGGGGGGAACAAGAAGGTAAAAAAAGGAAAGGACCCACTCAAAACAAACATCCTCTTCAGTCTGGGAAGAAAAACTTCACATAATGTCAGGGCTGGAAGGGACCTCAAGGATCATCCAGTTCCAAACCCCTGCCATGGGCAGGGACACCTCACACTACATCAGGTTGCTCAGAGCCACATCCAGCCTGGCCTTCAAAACCTCCAGGGACGGAGCTTTCCACACCCCCTGGGCAACCTGTGCAGGTTCTCACACCTCATGAGGAAGAATTCTTCCTAACATTCAATCTGAATCTCCTCTCCTCTAGCTTGGATACACTTCACCAGTCCTATCACTCCCTGACACCCTCAAAAGTCCTCCCCAGCTTTCTTGTGGCCCCCTTCAGATAACTGGAAGGCCACAAAAAGGTCTCCTCAGAGCTTTCTCTTCTCAGAAACTGAACAAACCCAAACTCTCTTAATCTGTCCTCATAGGAGAGGAGCTCCAGCCCTCTGATCATCCTCATGGCCCTTCTCTGGGCACCTCCAGCACCGCCAGATCCTTCCTGTAATAGGGGGTCCAGAACTGGAGGCAGTATCAGGTGGGGTCTCAGCAGAGTGGAGCAGAGGGGGAGAATCACCTCCCTTGCCCTGCTGGCTCTGCTCTCTGATGCAGCCCAGGATGGGATTGGCTTTCTGGGCTGCAAGTGCACACTGCTGGCTCCTGTTGAGCTTCTCATCCATCAGCACCCCCAAGTCCTTTTCTTCAGGGCTTTCTTCTTTCTTGTAATAGGGGCTGCAGAACTGGACACAGTACTCCAGGTGGGGTCTCACCAGAGAGGAGTAGAGGGGGAGCACCACCTCCCTCGACCTGCTGGCCACAAGTGGTTCTAGCTGTAAGCTTCTAGAAACACATTTGCTCCCAAACTTGTGCAGAATTAGTAAGTCTCTGTCAATCCATCCAAGAAGAAAGTTTCCACTGTTCCATCAATTAGTGCACACACACACACACATGTAGGCAAGAATTGCATGCACATTTCTTCCTGTTTCTATCTGGTGGCTTGTAAAACTGAGAAAGGCTCCCAGCAGCTTCTGTGAAGGAGGGCAATCAAAGCCTGCATCCACTTTACAGATGTGCAGCAAGACTGAATCAGATTTACCCAGGACACACAAGAAGTCTGGCAACAGCTGGGAAGAAGAAACCCCCAAGTCTGGTCATGTGCTTTAGCACACAGAATTATCCTTCCTCCTGGAAAAGCCAAGGGGTGCTCTTGTGGAAAACAATGAGTTGTAAAGCCTGAGGAAAACAAACTCCCCCAGGCTTGTCTTAAGCGGGGCTGGAGAAAGAATTTGTCACAGGAGGGCTGCAGGCGGCGAGAGGCTTAAACGTGGACCTGGTCGCGCTTGCAGCCTGCTTTGCTTTAGCAAAGAAATATCTCCATGTGCTTAGTGGGGCTTGAGTAAACCTCCATCACTGAAAGACTCCTTCACAAAACCACTGGTGCAGAGAAGAGTCCAGTCAACCCCCTGCTTGCATGCCAATCCCCGCCCATGCCAGCCACAGAGTCACCAACGCTCAATTCTTTCATCCTCGCGTGAAACAAGACCTCCATATGAGCCCAATTTTGACTCTCCCTCAGAGGAAAAATAATCAGCCGAACTTTCACAGGCATGACATTATCCCAGGGTAGAATATCCTTGCAGGAAACTTGAGGCTGAGTGAACAAAGTTCTCAAGGGATTTTTGTTTTGTGGGGGGTGTGTGTTGTGTGAGTGTGAGGGGAGCAGGAGAGTGAGAGGGAAGCGCACGAAAGAGAGCTGGTTTGATCATTTCCTAGCCTCACAGAATGGTCCAGGCTGGAAGGGACCCCAAAGGTCATCCAGTTGACCTCCCGCAGTCAGCAGGGACGTCCCCAAACTAGATCAGGTTGCCCAGAGCCCTGTCATGACTCACCTTGAATATCTCAAGGAAGGAACCTCAACCATCTCCCTGGGCAACCTGTTCCAGTGTCCCCCACCTCATGGTGAAGACCTGTTCCTGATAGCAATCTAAATTTGCCCTTCTCTAGTTTGAAGCCATTGCTCCTTGTCCTGTCACTGCAGGCCTGTGTAAATAGATTCTCCCCATCCTTCCTCTAGCTCCCTTCAGGTACTGGAAGGCTGCTATTAGGTCTCCTGGAGCTTCTCTCTCCAGGCAGAATACCCCAGCTCCCTCACCTGTCTGTTAGCAGAGGTGTTCCAAACCCCTCATAATTTTCATGGCCCTCCTCTGGACCCTCTCCATCAGGTCCATGTCCTTCCTGTATTGAGGGCTCCAGACCTGCACAAAGTACTACAGGTGAGGTCTCACCAGAGCAGAGCAAAGTGCAGAATCACCTCTCTGGATCTGCTGGCAATGCATCTTTTGATGCAGCCCAGGATGTGCTGTAGAGAGGCTGGTGCTGGTCTCTTCTCCCAGGTAATTAGTAATAGAAGAGGGAATGGCCTCAAGCTGCCACTGGGTAGGTTTAGTGGACATTAGGAACCATTTTTCCAGGGTAAGAGTGGTCAGGCATTGGAATGTGCTGCCCAGGGAGGTGGTGGAGTCCCCAAGCCTGGATGTGTTTAAAGGTGGTTTGGATGTGGTGCTTGGGGATAGAGTTAGGGGGGATCCTTGTAAAGTAGGGTTCTCAGTCAGGTTGGTGATCCTGAGGGTCTTTCCTGGCTGCCTGTGGAGGTGGTGGAGTCACCTTCATTGGAGGTGTTCAGGAAGAGGCTTGATGGGGTGCTTGGTGCCATGGGGTAGTTGTTTAGGTGGGTTGGATTGTACTGTATTGTATTGAGGTGGGTTGGATTGGTTGATGGATTGGACGCGATGATCTGAAGGTCTCTTCCAACCTGGTGGTGTATTGTATTATTAAAGGTCAAGCTGAGACATTCCCAGGCTAAGGTCTACTGACCTGAGTTTTTCCAAGCCCAGCGAGTGTCTGCTCACTAATGCAAAATTCCATGCTGGCTAAATGGATTTCAGTTCACTTTTGCTATGAAAGCATTTCAGTTTTAACAATGGCTGTCACTCTCAGCAGACTGCAGAAAGGGTTTGGTTATATAGCCTTTAAAACACTAGTCTGATAAAATATTTATCTTACTTATTTTAACTTAAAAGCTTGATTATGGATTGTTTTCATTCAGCAGTGTAAACATCCTTCTGGAGTGTGCACTGAGGATTGAAGTCACCCCCTATTGCCTGGTATTTTGATCAGTGCAAAAAAATATCCTTTGGTGGATGCTGATAAAAGCATTTCCCCCCCTCCACACACACACACACACACTTTCAGTGTACAAATGTTCTTTTCTCTACAACACAGAAGTGAAAAATGCAGCAGCAGCTTCAATTCTTTCTTTGTTGTAGGTTGTTTTAGTGTCAAGAGAAATTTGAATGCATTGAACACGAAACCTTCTTTGCAAGGGGCAATTTTTGGAGGGGGGGGATCACAGAATGAGAGAATCACCAAGGTTGGAAGAGACCTCAAAGATCATCGAGTCCAACCTGTCACCACAGACCTCATGACTAAACCATGGCACCAAGGGCCACATCCAGTCCCCTCTTGAACACCTCCAGGGATGGTGACTCCACCACCTCCCTGGGCAGCACATTCCAATGACGAATGACTCTCTCAGTGAAGAACTTTCTCCTCACCTCCAGCCTAAACTTCCCTGGTGCAGCTTGAGACTGTGTCCTCTTGTTTGGTGCTGGTGGCCTGGGAGAAGAGACCAACCCCTCCTGGCTACAACCTCCCTTCAGGTAGTTGTAGACAGCAATGAGGTCTCCTCTGAGCCTCCTCTTCTCCAGGCTAAACAACCCCAGCTCCCTCAGCCTCTCCTCACAGGGCTGTGCTCAAGTACTCTCCCCAGCCTCATTGCCCTTCTCTGGACACATTCAAGTGTCTCAATGTCCCTCTTAAACTGAGGGGCCCACAACTGGACACAGGACTCAAGTGTGGCCTAACTGGTGCTGAGTACAGGGGCAAAATGACTTCCCTGCTCCTGCTGGCCCCACTATTCCTGATGCAGACCAGGATGCCATTGGCCTTCTTGGCCACCTGGGCACACTGCTGGCTCATGTTCAGGCAGCTGTCAATCAGCACCCCTAGGTTCCTCTCTGCCTGGCTGCTCTCCAGCCCCTCTGACCCCAGCCTGTAGCTCTGCATGGGGTTGCTGTGGCCAAAGTGCAGCACCCGGCACTTGGACTTGTTGAATGCCATCCCATTGGACTCTGCCCATCTGTCCAGTTGGTCAAGGTCCCTCTGCAGAACCCTTCTGCCCTCCAACAGATCAACACCTGCTCCCAATTTGGTGTCATCTGCAAATTTGCTGATGACTGAAATGTGACTGAGATATTTTGCTTATTGTAGTTGATGCTCCTTGAGAAAAAAAGTCAGCTTATGAAGTGAGAAGGAAAAGCTGCTTAGAGGTAGCAGCATGAAGATCCTCAGCTCTGGATTGACCAGCAGTAATAGATAAATAAATGTACAGGGTTTGGACCTGGAATCCCAGCCATATTCATGTGGTGTAAAGGGAAGGGTTTGAATGAAGGCAGCAGAATGCAAGCCTCCCCGATATCATCAGAGGCTGAAGTGGCTGTGGAAATGCAGGCAGTCCTTTAATAAAAACACCTCTTTTCCTATGGAGGCTGTAAATTATACAAGCCTGTCAAGTTACAGCTCTGCTTTGTGCTCAGCACGATTGTGACGTCCCCAAGTCCATAATGTAGGAGGAGGGTTAAAGTTTCCAGTGCTCTGCCGTTTTTACAACGTTTTGGTGGATAATGAGATACCTCAGCCTCCCTCTCTCATGTGAAAATGGCACTAGAAAGAGCTGCCATGTATGAAGCTGGGGTTTTCTCACACACATGCATATATATGAGGTGGAGAAAAATACATGGCAGTGGTGCCTGGCATCCAAATCTTATTGTAGGCCTGGAGATGCTCATTACTCATGGCTGTTGAAGGCATGCAGCCCTAATGTATGGAAGGGCTCTGTGTAAGACTGCTGAGTCTTCAAGGTCAGGTCGGTAAAGTTGCTCAGGATGAAAACCATTTTTTCTTTCTGTTTGTTCTTTTCTCTCTTTCTCTTCTTTCCCTTCTTCTTTCCCTCTCTTCCTTCTCTTCCTTCTTTCCTTCTTCCTTTCCCTTCCCCTGTCTTCCCCTTTCTTCCCCCCTCCTCTCCCCTTCTCCCCTTCCCTTTCTTATTAGTTAAACTCTCCTCAAATGTGCTACCTAAAAAAAAAAAGAAGCTTAGGTTTGGAGACCTTCTTGCTGTCTACAATATACCTGAAAGGAGGTTGTAGCCAGGAGGGGGTTGGTCTCTCTCCCAGGCAACCAGCACCAGAACAAGAGGACACAGTCTCAAGCTGTGCCAGGGGAGGTTTAGGCTGGAGGTTAGGAGGAAGTTTCATGAAAGAGTGATTGGCCATTGGAATGTGCTGCCCCAGGGGAGGTGGTGGAGTCACCGTCACTGGAGGTGTTTAGGAAGAGCCTGGCTGGGGTGCTTGGTGCCATGGCTTAGTTGATGAGATGGTGTTGGATGATAGGTTGGACTCATGATCTCAAAGGTCTTTTCAACCGGGTAATTCTGTGATCTGTATTGCGAGAGGTTTTGGAGTCTCCTTCTCGGAGGACTTTCAGCCCATCTGGATGTGTTCCTGTGCAACCTGTGCTAGATTCTATGGTCCTGCTCAGGCAGGGGAGCTGGACATGATGATCTTGAAGGTCTCTTCCAAACTGGTCATTCTATTCTATTCTATTCTATTCTATTCTATTCTATTCTATTCTATTCTATTCAACCAGCATCCCCAGGTCCCTCTCTGCCTGGCCGCTCTCCAGCCACTCTGACCCAGCCTGTAGCACTGCCGGGGTTGCTGTGGCCAATGTGCAGAACCCGGCATTGGATGTGTTCAGTCTCATGCCCTTGGACTCTGCCATCTGTCCAGCCTGTCGAGGTCCCTCTGCAGAGCCTCTCTCTGCCCTCCAGCAGATCTACTACTGCCCCAGTTTGGTGTCATCCGCAAATTTACTGATGATGGACTCAATGCCCTCATCCAGATCATCAATAAAGATGTTGAAGACCTCTTCTGTGGAACCCACTGAATATGTAGCAGAGAGGCTGCAGCCTTCTCTTTTAAAGCAGGTCCTAGGGAACAAATTAGATATCATTCCAGAGTCCATAAAGAGCTGCTGAGCTTTAAGCCTGTGAAAGCTACCTCTGACTTCAGTGCAGGCAGATACACACTTAAAGTTAACAGGTGCCCTTAGTGGATGAGAGGCATAGCACTCAAACTTGCTACAACCTGTACACAGTACTCCATGTGAGGCCTCACTAGAGCAAAGAAAGTAGCAGAAACACCTCTCTGGATCTGCTGGCAACACAAGTTTAGATGCAGCCAGGATGGCTTTGCTTCTGGGCTGCAAGCTCACACTGCCTGCTCATGTCCAGCTTCTCATCCATCAGCAGCCCCAAGTCCTTTCCTCAGAGCGCTTTCTATCACTCTCCCCCAGTCTGTATTGATAGTGAAGATTGTTGTGGCCCAGGTGCAGAACCCTGCACTTGTTCTTGTTGAACCTCATGAGGTTCACTGAGCCACCTCCAGCTTGTCCAGGTCCCTCTGGATGCCATCCTGCCTCTGGTGTATTGACAGCAGCACTCAGCTTGGTGCCATCGCACGCTGATAATGGGTGCATTCAATTCCCTATGTCATTGATGAAAATATGAAACAGCACAGGTTCCAAAACAGACCCTGAGGGTCACCACTTGTCACTGCTCTCCGTCTGGACTTCAGCCATTGGCACCACCTTCTTGTTACTGCAATCCAGGGTTTGCAGGTTCAAGGGGAGTGGAGTACACCTGTCCCAGCCAGCAAGATCTGTGTGCACTCAGCCATCAATAACACCAAGGTGGTGTTGCTTAGAAACCCCATGGAAAAGGGCTGGAAACAGAATGAAATCTAATTCAGATTGAAATCAACTGTTCAATCAGAAAAAAACCCACTCACCATCCAGGATGCTAACCTTATTCATCATTAACTACCTATCGTATACATGCAGAGCCTCCTGGAGGTGTTCAAGAGGGGATTGGACGTGGCACTTGGTGCCATGGTTTAGCAGTCATGAGGTGTGGGTGACAGGTGGACTTGATGATCTTTGAGGTCTTTTCCAACTTGTTGATTATATGTTCTGATTGCTTTGCAGGTGGATCCAGATATTGTGTCTGGTATCAACAGAAGTTCTAACCTTCAGTAGACTTTTAGCACTCTTTCTGTGTTGAATGCTTCTTGTTTATTCTGCCACTTTGCCTGCTGAGGCTCACCTGCAGTACTGGTCCAGCTCTGGAGCCCTCAATCAGGGAAGGACCTGGAGCTGATGGAGCAGGTCCAGAGGAGGACATGAAAATGATCAGAGGGTTAGAACACTGTGAAGACAGGCTGAGGGAGCTGGGGGTGTTCAGCCTGGAGAGGTGGTGGCTCTAGAGAGACCTAATAGCAGCCTTCCAGTATCTGAAGGGGGCTACAGAAGGATGGAGAGAGACTGTTTGCAAAGGCCTGCAGTGATAGGACAAGGGGCAATGGCTTCAAACTGAAGAAGGGCAGATTCAGACTGGATATCAGGAAAGAGTTCTTCACTATGAGGGGAGTGAAACACTAGAACAGATTGCCCAAAGAGGTGGTTGAGGCCCCTTCCCTGGAGATATTCAAGTGAGGCTCAATGAGACCCTGGACAACTGATCTAGGGGTATGTCCTGGTGACTGCAGGAAGGTTGGACTGGATGACCTTCTGAGGTCTTCTGGCCTGAATTCTATGATTTATGGCAG
>JAAWVA010001065.1:0-14190 GCA_015227895.2 Colaptes auratus | reverse complement strand
ATATTAGTTAATAGTGGTGAGGAGTGTGTTAATATCAGTTAATAATGGTGAGGAGTGTGTTAATATTCATTAATAATGGCCAAGAGTTAGTCAATATCAGTCAGTAATGGTGAGGAGTGTGTTAATGTTAGTTAATAATGGTGAGGAGGTAGTTAATATTCATTAATAATGGCCAGGAGTTAGTTAATATTAGTTAATAATGGCCAGGAGTTAATTAATATTAGTCAATAATGGTGAGGAGTTAGTTAATATTCATTAATAATGGCCAGGAGTTAGTTAATATTAGTTAATAATGGCCAAGAGTTATTAATATTAGTCAATAATGGTGATGAGTTAGTTAATATCAGTTAATAATGGTGAGGAGTGTGTTAATATGAGTTAATATGGCCAGAGTTAGTTAATATTAGTCAATAATGGTGATGAGTTAGTTAATATTCATTAATAATGGCGAGGAGTTAGTTAATGTTAGTTAATAATGGCCAAGAGTTAATTAATATTAGTCAATAATGGTGAGGAGTTAGTTAATATTCATTAATAATGGCGAGGAGTTAGTTAATATCAGTTAATAATGGCCAAGAGTTAATTAATATTAGTCAATAATGGTGAGGAGTTAGTTAATATCAGTTAATAATGGTGAGGAGTGTGTTAATATGAGTTAATAATGGCCAGGAGTTAGTTAATATTAGTCAATAATGGTGATGAGTTAGTTAATATTCATTAATAATGGCGAGGAGTTAGTTAATGTTAGTTAATAATGGCCAAGAGTTAATTAATATTAGTCAATAATGGTGAGGAGTTAGTTAATATCAGTTAATAATGGTGAGGAGTGTGTTAATGTTAGTTAATAACGGCCAGGAGTTAGTTAATATTAGTTAACAATGGCCAGGAGTTAGTTAATATTCATTAATAATGGCCAGGAGTTAGTTAATATTAGTTAACAATGGCCAGGAGTTTGTTAATATTAGTTAATAATGGCCAGGAGTTAGTTAATATTCATTAATAATGGCCAGGAGTTAGTTAATATTAGTTAACAATGGCCAGGAGTTTGTTAATATTAGTTAATAATGGCCAGGAGTTAGTTAATATTAGCCAATAATGGTGAGGAGTGTGTTAATGTTAGTTAATAATGTTAGTTAATATCAGTTAATAATGGTGAGGTGTGTGTTAATATTAGTTATTAATGGCATGGAATTGGTTAATACTAGCTAATTATGGTGAGGAGTTCATTAATGTTAGTTAATAATGGCGTGGAGTTAGTTAATGTGAGCTAATAATGGCGTGGAATCTGTTAATACTTGCTAATAATGGTGAAGAAGTAGTTAATAGGAGTTAATAAGGATGTGGAATTAGTTAATATTAGTCAATAACGGTGAGGAATTAGTTAATAATGGTGAGGAGTTTGTTACTATTAGTCAACGGTGGCATGGAATTAGTTAAGGTGAGCTAATAATGAGCTAATGGCGGTGTGGGAGGAGCTCATGTGAGTCGATGAGGGTGGTCGGGCGCGGGGTGGGGCTCACCTGTCCTCAACTCTCCTCTCCGGGGCCAGAGCCTCTGCTCGCGCCGCGGCTGCTGCTGGAGCCCCCTCAGCGACCCCAGCGCGCCCTGGTGCTACTTCTCCTCAGACCACGGCTACGCGGTGGACGGGGACCTGGTGACCACGCAGCAGGGTGAGCTGGCCTCGCCTCTCCCTCTCCCTCTCCCTCTCCCTCTCCCTCTCCCTCTCCCTCTCCCTCTCCCTCTCCCTCTCCCTCTCCTCTCCCTCTCCCTCTCCCTCTCCCTCTCCCTCTCCCTCTCCCTCTCCCTCTCCCTCTCTTTCTTCCCTCTCCCTCTCTTTCTCCCTCTCCCTCTCTTTCTCCCTCTCCCTCTCTTTCTCCCTCTCCCTCTCTTTCTCCCTCTCCCTCTCTTTCTCCCTCTCCCTCTCTTTCTCCCTCTCCCTCTCTTTCTCCCTCTCCCTCTCCCTCTCCTCTCCCCTCCCTCTCCTCTCCCTCTCCCTCTCCCTCTCCCCTCCCATAGTTGGCCATCATTCAGTGTTGACCCTCACTCATGGTAGATCAACAGTCATGGTTGGCCCTCACTCATGGTTGGCCTTCGCTCATGGTAGACCCACGGTCATGGTTGGCCTTCGCTCATGGTAGACCCACGGTCATGGTTGGCCTTCGCTCATGGTAGACCCACGGTCATGGTTGGCCTTCACTCATGGTAGACCCACAGTCATGGCTGACTATCGCTCATGGTTGACCCACAGTCATGGTTGGCCTTCACTCATGGCTGACCATCACTCATGGTTGACCCACAGTCATGGTTGGCCTTCACTCATGGCTGACCATCACTCATGGTAGACCCACAGTCAAGGCTGACCATCACTCATGGTAGACCCACAGTCAAGGCTGGCCTTCACTCACTGTTGACCATCCTTCATGGCTGATCGTTCCTCCAGCCAGCTCTCCCCCTGCTTTGCCTTTCGAGGGTCCCTTCCCCCCCAACCCCTTCTCGGTCTCCCTCCCGCCCAGGCCTGCAGGCCGCGCTGGCCAGGCTCCCCTCGCCCTCGCTCTTCGGCCAGGACATCGACAGCCTTCTGCTCACCACCCAGCACCAGACCCCCAACCGCCTCCGCTTCAAGGTGAGCTTCTCCCCACCCCTCCTTGGAAGGGTTTGGACCTCCCTGCTCCAGCAGGAGACGTCCCACAGGTGCCTCCATTCTCCTTCCCACCCTCTGACCCCCACCCAGCTGTGGCCCTCCCAGGATTCTGGCTGCAAGAGGCTCTGGACCCAAAACCCCTTCCAGCAGGGCTCAGGCTTGGGGAGCTCCAAACCCAAAACCTTAAAGAGCTTCAGTATTGGTTCTGCCACTTTCAGAGTCTCTCCCTCTCCCCCTCCCTCTCCCTCTCCCCCTCCCTCTCCCTCTCCCCCTCCCTCTCCCCCTTCCCCTCCTCTCCCCCTTCCCCTCCTCTCCCCCTTCCCCTCCTCTCCCCCTTCCCCTCCTCTCCCCCTCCCCCTTCCCCTCCCCCTTCCCCTCCCCCCTTCCCCTCCCCCTTCCTCTCCCTCTCCCCCTCCCTCCTCCTGCCTCTTTCCCATGGGAAAATCCCGCTCAGATCAGGCAGAAGTGGGAAATGCTCTCTCCAGCCACCCAAAGAGAGAGGCTGAGCAGGTCTGCACAGGCTCCATGTTGCCCTTGGTCGATGTTGATCGCTTCTTGGGGTGCTGCTATCTGGACAGCCGGTGGGATTGGGGTGTTTTAGGTCCCCAGGTGCAATTTGGATGCTCCTGCTGGGAAGAGGCATCAAGGACTAAGTGTCTTCTTTTGGCCTTTGTCCTTTGACCTCACTTTGGCCTTTCAACCCCACCCCACCTAGATCACTGACCCCAACAACCAACGGTATGAAGTCCCCCATGAGCATGTGGGATCCTTCACTGATCCAGCAGCCTCCAACCTCAACTATAAGGTTGAGGTCCAACACAACCCCTTTGGCATCAAGGTGATCAGAGCCAGCACTGGAAAAGTTGTGTGAGTACATCTGGGGAGTTTCTTAATCTCCAAGTGTGGTGGACTCCATCCTCACGATGGTGGTCAGCTCAGAAGGTATCTTCTTGGCCATAGGAAGTGTGGCCTGGATGACTGGGGAGTGAGGTGGAGGCCAAGTGGTTGAAGGAAAGAAGTCAGAGAGAGGTGGCCAATGGGACAGGGTCTAGTTGGGACAGGGTCTAGTTGGAGGTCAAGAACTTGAATGAAGGAAGTCAGAGAGTGGTGGCCAATGGGGCAGGGTCTAGTTGGGACAGGGTCTAGTTGGAGGCCAAGTGGTTGAAGGCAGTCAGAGAGTGGTGGCCAATGGGACAGGGTCTAGTTGGAGGCCAAGTGGTTGAAGGCAGTCAGAGAGTGGTGGCCAATGGGACAGGGTCTAGTTGGGATGGGGTGTAGTTGGAGGCCAAGTGGTTGAAGGAAGGCAGTCAGAGAGTGGTGGCCAAGGGGGCAGGGTCTAGTTGGGACAGGGTCTAGTTGGGACAGGGTCTAGTTGGAGGCCAGGTGGTTGAAGGAAGGCAGTCAGAGAGTGGTGGCCAAGGGGGCAGGGTCTAGTTGGACAGGGTCTAGTTGGAGGCCAAGTGGTTGAATGAAGGCAGTCAGAGTGGTGGCCAAGGGGGCAGGGTCTAGTTGGGACAGGGTCTAGTTGGAGGCCAAGTGGTTGAATGAAGGCAGTCAGAGAGTGGTGGCCAAGGGGCAGGGTCTAGTTGGGACAGGGTCTAGTTGGAGGCCAAGTGGTTGAATGAAGGCAGTCAGAGTGGTGGCCAAGGGGGCAGGGTCTAGTTGGGACAGGGTCTAGTTGGGACAGGGTCTAGTTGGAGGCCAGGTGGTTGAAGGAAGGCAGTCAGAGAGTGGTGGCCAAGGGGGCAGGGTCTAGTTGGGACAGGGTCTAGTTGGAGGCCAAGTGGTTGAATGAAGGCAGTCAGAGTGGTGGCCAAGGGGGCAGGGTCTAGTTGGGACAGGTCTAGTTGGAGGCCAAGTGGTTGAATGAAGGCAGTCAGAGAGTGGTGGCCAAGGGGGCAGGGTCTAGTTGGGACAGGGTCTAGTTGGAGGCCAAGTGGTTGAATGAAGGCAGTCAGAGTGGTGGCCAAGGGGGCAGGGTCTAGTTGGGACAGGGTCTAGTTGGAGGCCAAGTGGTTGAATGAAGGCAGTCAGAGTGGTGGCCAAGGGGGCAGGGTCTAGTTGGGACAGGGTCTAGTTGGAGGCCAAGTGGTTGAATGAAGGCAGTCAGAGTGGTGGCCAAGGGGGCAGGGTCTAGTTGGGACAGGGTCTAGTTGGAGGCCAAGTGGTTGAATGAAGGCAGTCAGAGAGTGGTGGCCAAGGGGGCAGGGTCTAGTTGGGACAGGGTCTAGTTGGAGGCCAAGTGGTTGAATGAAGGCAGTCAGAGTGGTGGCCAAGGGGGCAGGGTCTAGTTGGGACAGGGTCTAGTTGGAGGCCAAGTGGTTGAATGAAGGCAGTCAGAGTGGTGGCCAAGGGGGCAGGGTCTAGTTGGAAGGCTATATTCAGTGTAGTCCCTCAAGGGTCATTACTGGGACCAGGACTGTCAGCCACTTTGCTGCTGGCACCCAGCTGGGAGGACTGGTGGCACCTCCTCAGTCTGTGGATGAAATTGAATAAATGGAATCAATCAATCAATAAAATGGAATTGATTGAGTCTGTTGAGTTGGATTAATGGAATGGAATGGAATGGAATGGAATGGAATGGAATGGAATGGAATGGAATGGAATGGAACCGAACTGGATTCAATTGGATTCAGTTGAACTGAAATGAACTAAATTGAATTGGACTGAATGGAATTGAATTCAGTTGAACTGAATTGAACTGAAGTGAACTGAATTGAATTGAGGTGAACTGAAGTTAACTGAATTGAATTGAGGTGAACTGAAGTGAACTGAACTACACTGAATTGGATTGGCTTGAAGTGAACTGAATTGAATTGAGGTGAACTAAAGTGAACTGAATTGAATTCAGGTGAACTGAATTGAACTGAACTACACTGAATTGGATTGGCTTGAAGTGAAGTGAACTGAATTGAATTGAGTGGAACTGAATTGAATTGAGTTGAGTTGAATTGAACTGAAGTGAACTGAATTGAATTGAGGTGAACTGAACTGAATTGAATTCAGTTGAACTGAATTGAATTGAATTGATGTGAACTGAAGTGAACTGAATTGAATTGAATTTATGTGAACTGAAGTGAACTGAATTGAATTGAGGTGAACTGAACTACACTGAATTGGATTGGCTTGAATTGAGGTGAACTGAATTGAATTGAGGTGAACTGAATTGAATTGAGGTGAATTGAGGCGAACTGAAGTGAATTGAGGTGAACTGAAGTGAACTGAACTACACTGAATTGGATTGGCTTGAATTGAAGTGAACTGAATTGAATTGAGTGGAACTGAATTGAATTGAGGTGAACTGAATTGAACTGAAGTGATTTGAATTGAACTGAATTGAATTGAATTGAACTGAATTGGACTCAGTGAAGTGAAGTGAAGTGACCTGAACTCAATTCCCCCCAACCTCCACTGACCTGTTTTGGCCAAGTGCCCAAACAGACAGCGCCCAGCAGTGTCCAGCCCTGCTGGTGCGAAGGCCTGGGGGCCTGGGGGGGTGGGGTGGGTTTTTTGGTGCTACCCAAAGGACCTGACCTTCCTGATCCACGTTTTCTCTGCCCCCTTCTGGTGTTTCTCCAGCTTCGACACCACCATTGGCCCTCTGGTCTACGCTGACCAGTTCCTGCAGCTCTCCATCAGGCTGCCCAGCGGCAACATCTACGGGGTGGGAGAGCAGATCCACAAGCGCTACCTGCACGACCTCAACTGGAGGGTCTGGCCCATATTCAACAGGGGCACAAATCCTTCGGCGGTAACTCCTCCAGCTCTGCACTTGCCCCCCTCTTTAGCCAGGGAGCCTCGGGACTCTGGCCACTGTGGGAGCTTTGAGGAGGCCAGGCGGGAGGTGGCTCTGGGCAGCCTGCTCCGGTGGGAGGGGTCCCTGCCCGTGGCAGGGGGGTTGGGACTGGATGACCCTCGAGGTCCCTTCCAACCCTACCAATTCTATGATCTGCTGAGGCCTGGAGAAGAGAAGGCTCCTGGGTGGGGGGGGTGGGGGCCCTCAGAGCTGCCTTCCCAATGGCTGAAGGGATCCTGCAGGAAGGCTGTGGAGGGACTTCTGCTGAGAGACAGCCCAAGGGGGAATGGTTTGAAGCTGAGGGAGAGGAGGGTGAGAATGGCACTGAGGAAGAAGTGGGAGTGGTGAGACTCTGGAACAGGCTGCCCTGGGAGGCTGTGGATGCCTCCTGCCTGGGGGTGCTCAAGGCCAGGCTGGATGAATCATAGAATTGTCAGGGCTGGAAGAGACCTCAAGGCTCATCCAGCTCCAAGCCCCCTGCCATGGGCAGGGACTCCTCACACCAGAGCAGGCTGCTCACAGCCACCCCCAGCCTGGCCTTGGACACCTCCAGGGATGAGGCCTGGAGCAGCTGAGTCTCGTTGAGAGATGTCCCTGGGCCCAGCAAGGAGGTTGGAGGAGATGAGCTCTGAGCTGCCCCCCAGCCTGAGCCATTCTGGGGGTGCTCTGAAATTCCCTCCCCCCCCCAACCATTTAGGTCAATTCCTTCAGATTTGGAGGTTTCCTCAATGCTGGGGCAAATTCCCCCACGTTCCCAGCTGGACTCCCCAGAATTTGGGCTCAGTCCTCCCAGGTTTGGGGCCTTTATTTTGTTTGTTCCAGGTGGATTTCCCCAGATTTGAGACAAAGTCCAAAGCAAATTTCAGGAGGATTTCATTAGACTGGAGCTAAATTCCCCCAAACTTTCAGGTGGATTCTCCCCCAGTTTGGGGTCAATTCCCCCAGATTTTCAGGTGGATTTTGGTTAGATTTGAGGTAAATTGCCCCCAAATTTTCAGGTGGATTCCCTCAGATTTGGGCCCAAGTCTTGCAAATGTTCAGGTGGATTTCCTCAGATTTGAGGTAAATTCCCCCAGATTTTCAGGTGGATTTTGGTCAGTTTTGAGGTAATTTTCCCCCAAATGTTCAGGTGGATTTTGTTAGACTTGAGGTAAATTCCCACCAAGTTTTCAGCTGAATTTCTGCAGATTTGAGGTAAATTGCCCCAAATTTTCAGGTGGATTCCCCCAGATTTGGGCCCAAGTCTTGCAAATGTTCAGGTGGAGTTTGGTCAGTTTTGAGGTAAATTCCCCCAAATTTCTCAGGTGGATTTCCTCAGATTTGAGGTAAATTCCCCCAAATTTTCAGGTGGATTTTTGTTGGACTTGAGGTAAATTCCCCCCAAGTTTTCAGCTGAATTTCTGCAGATTGGAGGTAAATTGCCCCAAATTTTCAGGTGGATTCCCCCAGATTTGGGCCCAAGTCTTCCAAATGTTCAGGTGGAGTTTGGTCAGTTTTGAGGTAATTTCCTCCCCCATATTTCTCAGGTGGATTTCCTCAGATTTGAGGTAAATTCCCCCAAATGTTCAGGTGGATTTTGGTCAGTTTTGAGGTAAATTCCACCACATTTTTCAGGTGGATTTTGGTCAGTTTTGAGGTAATTTCCCCCCAAATTTTCAGGTGGATTTTGTTAGACTTGAGGTAAATTTTCCCCCAAATTTCAGCTGAATTTCTGCAGATTTGAGGTAAATTGCCCCAAATTTTCAGGTGGATTCCCCCAGATTTGGGCCCAAGTCTTGCAAATGTTCAGGTGGAGTTTGGTCAGTTTTGAGGTTAATTCCCCCCAAATTTCTCAGGTGGATTCCTCAGATTTGAGGTAAATTCCCCCCAAATTTTCAGGTGGATTTTGTTAGATTTGAGGTAAATTCCCCCAAATGTTCAGGTGGATTTTTATCAGTTTTGAGGTAAATTCCACCACATTTTTCAGGTGGATTTCCTCAGATTTGAGGGTAAATTCCCCCAGATTTTCAGGTGGATTTTGTTAGACTTGAGGTAAATTGCCCCCCCAAAATTTCAGCTGAATTTCTGCAGATTTGAGGGTAAATTGCCCCAAATTTTCAGGTGGATTCCCCCAGATTTGGGCCCAAGTCTTGCAAATGTTCAGGTGGATTGTGGTCAGTTTTGAGGTAAATTCCCCCCAGATTTTCAGGTGGATTTTTGTCAGTTTTGAGGTAAATTTCCCCCCCAAAATTTCAGCTGAATTTCTGCATATTTGAGATAAATTCCCCCCAAATTTTCAGGTGGATTTTTGTTAGACTTGAGGTAAACTTCCCCCCCAAAATTTCAGCTGAATTTCTTTAGATTTGAGGGTAAATTGCCCCAAATTTTCAGGTGGATTCCCCCAGATTTGGGCCCAAGTCTTGCAAATGTTCAGGTGGAGTTTGGTCAGTTTTGAGGTAATTTCCCCCCAAATTTTCAGCTGAATTTCTGCAGATTTGAGGTAAATTCCCCCCAAATTTTCAGGCGGATTTTGTTAGACTTGAGGTAAACTTCCCCCCCAAAATTTCAGCTGAATTTCTTCAGATTTGAGGTAAATTGCCCCAAATTTTCAGGTGGATTTTGTTAGATTTGAGGTAATTTCCCCCAAATTTTCAGGTGGATTTTTCTTAGACTTGAGGTAAACTCCCCCTAAGTTTTCAGCTGCATTTCTGCAGATTGGAGGTAAATTTTCCTCCCCCCCCCCAAATTCTGCAGCCCAAATGTGGGCTCCAGCCTTCCCCATTTTCAGGTGGATTGTGTTAGCCTGGAGGTGAATTCCCCCCAGAGTTTCACACAGAGGCCCCAGATTTGGGCTCAATCCCCCCCCTCCCCCTCCCATTTCAGCCTGCCACGGGAGCTTAGCAGCTCCAAGTCTTTCCCCTCGAGGAGAGACTCAGTCCCCTGAGCTCACCCAGGGTCCTTCTGACCACACTGGAGGGATTTGGATGCTTTTTATCCTTTATTGTCAGAGGTTTCTTAATATATTCAGTGATTTTCTTTTAATCTCTTTTGTGAGTTTTGGTTTGGTTTTTAATCCAAATTCTCTCCTTTGGGTTTTTTTCCCTGATTTTTTTTTTTGCCCCCCCCCTCCCGCCTTGAAGAATGTAGAGAATTTATATGGAGCTCAGACCTTCTTCTTGTGCTTGGAGGATGAAAGTGGAGCCTCTCTTGGGGTCTTCTTGATGAACAGCAATGCCATGGGTGAGGAAAACCAACAAAAAGCCCCAGAGGAGGTTTGGGGTGGAAAACACTGTGGGGGGGGGGGTGGAATAGACATTTGAAGGCTAAAGAAGTGCTGCAAGCCCCAGGGAGGGTTGTGGGGTTCCCTTGACTGCTTTTTGGTTGGTTTCTCAGGAGCTTCAACCAGACCAAGGGCAAGGTCCTGCAGCTGGGGCAGGGCAAGCCCAGGCAGGGGCTGGCTGGAGAGCAGCCCTGAAGGAAAGGCCTTGGGGGGGCTGGGGGAGGAGAAGCTCAGCAGGAGCCAGCAGGGAGCACTGGCAGCCCAGAGAGCCAAGCAGAGCCTGGGCTGCAGCAAGGGAAGTGTGGCCAGCAGGGCCAGGGAGGGGATTCTGCCCCTCTGCTCTGCTCTGCTGAGCCCACAGCTGCAGCTCTGGGGCCAGCTCTGGAGCCTCTGTGCCAGGAAGGGTCTGGAGGGGCTGGAAGGTGTCCAGAGCAGGGCCAGGAGGAGGAGCAGAGGGCTGGAGCTGCTCTGCTGTGAGGACAGACTGAGGGAGTTGGGTTGTGCAGGCTGGAGAGCAGAAGGCTCCCAGGAGAATTTCTTGTGGCCTTCCAGGAGGGACTTTGGAGGGTGTCAGGGAGGGATAGGACTCGGGGGGATGGAGCAGCACTAGAAGTGGGGAGACTGATTGGATGTTAGGAAGAAGTTGTTCCCCATGAGGGTGGTGAGAGCCTGGCACAGGCTGCCCAGGGAGGTGGTGGAAGCCTCAGCCTCATCCCCGGAGGTGTTCAAGGCCAGGCTGGAGGTGGCTCTGGGCAACCTGCTGTAGAGTGAGGTGTCCCTGCCCCCCTGCAGGGGGGTTGGGACTGGCTGAGCCTTGAGGTCCCTTCCAACCCTGACGATGATTCTATAATCCTTTGATTCTCTGACTCTTTGATTCTCTCTGGTTCTCTCTTGTTCCCCAATTCTTTGCTCCCCCCTTGCTCCCCCCTTGCTCCCCCCTTGCTTCCCCCTTGCTTCCCCCCTTGCTCCCCCCTTTCCTCCCCCTGCTTCCCCCTTGCTTCCCCCTTGCTCCCCCCTTGCTCCCCCCTTGCTCCCCCTTGCTCCCCCCTGCTCCCCCCTTGCTCCCCCTGCTCCCCCCTGCTTCCCCCTTGCTCCCCCCTTGCTCCCCCCTTGCTCCCCCCCTTGCTCCCCCTTGCTTCCCCCTGCTCCCCCCTTGCTCCCCCCTTGCTCCCCCCTGCTCCCCCCTGCTCCCCCCTGCTCCCCCCTTGCTCCCCCCTTGCTCCCCCCTTGCTCCCCCCTTGCTCCCCCCTGCTTCCCCCTTGCTCCCCCCTTGCTCCCCCCTTGCTCCCCCCTTGCTTCCCCCTTCATCCCCTTTCCTCCCCCTTGCTTCCCCCTTGCTTCCCCCTTGCTCCCCCTTGCTTCCCCCTTGCTTCCCCCTTGCTTCCCCTTTCCTCCCCCTTTCCTCCCCCTTTCCTCCCCCTTTCCTCCCCCTTTCCTCCCCCCTTGCTCCCCCTTTCCTCCCCCCTTGCTCCCCCTTGCTTCCCCCTTGCTTCCCCCTTGCTTCCCCCTTGCTCCCCCTTGCTTCCCCCTTGCCTCCCCCTTGCTTCCCCCTTGCTTCCCCCTTGCTTCCCCCTTGCTTCCCCTTTGATGCCCTTTGACACCCTGATTCCCTCTGGTTCCCTTTGATCCCCTCTGGTTCCCTTTGATTCCCCTCTGGTTCCCTTTGATTCCCCTTTGGTTCCCTTTGGTTCCCTCTGGTTCCCTTTGCTTCCCCTTTGGTTCCCTTTTGGTCTGTGATTCTCTGCTTCCACGCTTCCACGCCTCTGTGAGGCTCCTGTGCTTCCCTGGCTCTCTGATTCTGTCATCCTCACCTCCCTGGGGCTGCCCTCTGGGCTGCCCCCGCTGATTCTGTTTCTGCTCCCAGACGTCACCATGCAGCCGGCGCCGGCCGTCACCTACAGAGTCACCGGGGGAGTGCTGGACTTCTACGTCTTCCTTGGGGACACCCCCGAGCAGGTGGTGCAGGAGTACGTCCAGGTGGGTTGGGAGCACCAGCCCAGAGCATCCTCCAGCTCCGGAGACGCTCAAGGGCCGTGCTGGCTGCCGGAGCCCCGGAGCAGGCTGCCCGGAGAGCTTGTGGAGCCTCCTTCCCCGGAGCCTTCCCAGCCCCACCTGGATGTCTTCCTGTGTGGCCTGCCCTGGGGGGTCCTGCTTTTGGCAAGGGGGGAGGTTGGGGCTTGATGATCTCTGGAGGTCCCTTCCAACCCCTAACATTGTGTGGAGGCCTGTGGCCAGTGGTGTTCCCCAGGGATCAATCCAGGTTCCAGTTTTGTTCAGTGTCTTTGTCAGCAGCCTGGCTGAGGGGAGTGAGAGGACTCCCAGCAAGGCCTCTGATGATACAAACCTGGGGGGGGGGGGGTGGCTGACCCCCCTCAGGCTGTGCTGCATCCAATGAGAGCTGGACAGGCTGAGAGCTGGGTGCAGGCAAAGCTCATGAAGGTCAAGAGGACAAGTGCAGGGTCCTGCACCTGGGGAGGAGTAACAGCAGGCACCAGGACAGGGTAGAGGCTGGGAAGCAGCTCCATGGGGAAAGACCTTGGAGTGCTGTTGGGCAGCAAGTTCTGCATAGGCAGCATGGTGCCCTGGGGCCAAGAGAGCCAAGGGGAGCCTGGGGTGCAGTGAGCAAAGTGTGGCCAGCAGGGCTGGGGAGGTTCTGCTCCCCCTCTGCTCTGCCCTGCTGAGAGACTGAGAGCCCTGGGGCTGGTTAGTCTGGAGAGGAGAAGGCTGAGAGGGATCTGATCAATGTCTCTCAAGAGCTGAGGGCTGGGGAGCCAGGGGAGGGGGCCAAGCTCCTGTGGGTGGTGCACAGCAATAAGCCAAGGGGCAATGGAGACAAACTTGAGCAGAGAAAGCTTCAGCTCAACGTGTGGCGAAGCTTCTTTGGTGTGAGGGTGACAGAGCCCTGGGGCAGGCTGCCCAGAGAGGTCTCTGGAGGCTTTCCAGCCCCACCTGGGTGCTCTGCCCTGCAGACTGCCCTGGCTGGTCCTGCTCTGGGGGGGCACGGGGGATGCGTTGGACTGGATGACCTCTGGAGGTCGCTTCCAGCCTCTGATGTGCTCTGAGACTGTGAGGCTTCAGGGAGTCCTCTCCAAGGGAGGGGCCTGGCACCACTCTCTCTGACCCCCCTCCCCCTCCTAGTTCATCGGGCTGCCAACCTTCCCTTCCTACTGGAGCCTGGGCTTCCAGCTGAGCCGCTACAATTACACCTCCCTGGATGAGGTGAAGACTGTGGTGGAGCAGAACAGAGCCCTCGACCTCCCTTACGTGAGTAAAGAACACCTCAGGGTTTGCTCTCCCCACCTGGGGCTGGTGGGGCTGGCTCTGAGGTTGCTCCTCCAGAGGGATTCTAGCTGGAAACTTCCATCTCAAGAAGGTTTTCAGCCTCAGGTTTTCAGCTTCAAGTTTCCATCTCCAGATGGTTTGAGCTTGGCCTTGCCCCCCCAGCGGGGTTTGAGCTTGGCCTTGCCCCCCCCAGCAGGGT
The DNA here is from genome assembly GCA_015227895.2 of Colaptes auratus. Taxonomy (NCBI): domain Eukaryota; kingdom Metazoa; phylum Chordata; class Aves; order Piciformes; family Picidae; genus Colaptes; species Colaptes auratus. The sequence continues at coordinate 1,013 of JAAWVA010001065.1, read as the reverse complement.
TTGAGCTTGGCCTTGCCCCCCCCAGCAGGGTTTGAGCTTGGCCTTGCCCCCTCCTCTGGGTTTGAGCTTGGCCTTTCCCCCCCCAGCAGGGTTTGAGCTTGGCCTTTTCCCCCCCAGCGGGGTTTGAGCTTGGCCTTTCCCCCTCCAGCGGGGTTTGAGCTTGGCCTTGCCCCCCCAGCAGGGTTTGAGCTTGGCCTTGCCCCCTCCAGCGGGGTTTGAGCTTGGCCTTTCCCCCCCCAGGAGGGTTTGAGCTTGGCCTTGCCCCCCCCAGCAGGTTTTTGGTGTAAAATTTCCATCTCATGAACTATTTTGGGTCAAAATTTTCTTCTCTTGGATATTTTTTGGGTTTGGCTTAAAATTGTTCCCCTCCAGAAGCTTTTGGCTCCAAATTTCCATCTCAAGAAGGTTTTGTCTCCAAATTGCCACTTCGAGAAGATTTTGGGCTTCAAATTTGCATCCCAAGAAGTTTCTTTTGTTTGGTTGGTTTGTTTGGGGTTTTTTTTTTCGGCTTAATTTTTCCATCGGAAGGAGGTTTTGGGTTGGTTTGGGGTTTTTCTCGGCCCCGCGGAGAAGGAGCCGGAGGCTGTGGCGGAGCAGGCGCTGTCTGGGCCAGCAGCGTCCTCTTGTGGCCACAAGGGGGATCCGTTTCGAGAGGCTTAAATCTACCGCGGGTGTCCGCATCCAGCTGAAGGGCCAAGGGGTCGGGGGAGGGGTCGGGTGGTGGCAGCTGCTTCGCTGGGCGGCGTGTTGAGAGGCTCCTAGGCGGCTGGACCCTCTCAAGCGCCAGCTGAGGTCCTGCCTGCTGTCCCGCCCCAGGACGTGCAGTACATAGACATTGACTACATGGAGGACTGGAAAGATTTCACCTACGACAAGGAGAGGTTCAGAGACCTCCCCACCTTCCGAGCCTTCCTGAACCAGCAGGGGCAGAAGTACATCCTCATCCTGGTGAGCAGCCCTGCCGCTCCTCCTGCTCCCTTCCTCCTCCCCCTCCCCTTTTGCCTTTCCCCCCC
>JAAWVA010001064.1:0-14191 GCA_015227895.2 Colaptes auratus | reverse complement strand
ATCCTTGAGGTCCCTTCCAACCCTAACAATTCTGTGATTCTAATTTTATATTTTATTGTAGTATTTTTATTTTTTCAGCTTTCCTCCATCAAAACATGTCTGAGTTTGAAGTGGCATGACTAAGGATGAAAATTAAATACATCAAACCTGATTTTTGTCGAAATGAGATTTTGGAGCACCAGGGAATGTTCAAGGCTTTCTCACAGCTTGTGTTCAGTTGTTTTTGTGTGGTTTTGGGTTTTTTCTTCACTAAAGAGGGATGTAGTCTGAGGAAATGGGTCACCTTTTTCCTAGAGAAAATGTCTTCAATTTTCCTGTAATTCTGAAATGTCAGAGGCTTTTTGGAGCAGGTTTGGGTTTGTTTTAATCTTGAACAAAGCACAAATACCTCTAATTACAGAGGGTTTGAATGTTGCAGCAGCTATGCTCTGCAGCCCTGTTTTTTTTAGCCCTTCACCTCTTACATGATGCCCTTTGCTAGTAATTTCAGGTCTAGTGATCATCTGAATCCTCCACTGCGAGGGGACATTCTCTGCACATAACCACTGTGTATATTCCTTCTTGCTGTACATCATTGTTAAATTAACCCTTGATGAGTGGCCTGAATGTAACAGCACAGCTTGGAAACCAAAGGGGTTTTGAGCCACAGCATTAGGCATTAGAATGGAATAGAATAGAATAGAATAGAATAGAATAGAATGGAGGGAATGGAATGGAATGGAATGGAATGGAATTAGAAGAGATAGAATAGAAGAGAATAGAATAGAATAGAATAGGAATAGAATGGAATAGAATAGAATAAAACAGGTTGGAGAGACCTGCAAGATCATCGTGTCCAACCTATCATCCAACACCACCTAATCAACTAAACCATGGCACCAAGCACCCTATCAAGTCTTCTCCTGAACACCTCCAGTGACAGTGACTCCACCACCTCCCCAGGCAGCCCATTCCAATGGGCAATCACTCTCTCTGTGTAGAACTTCCTCCAAATCTCCAGCCTAAACCTTCCCTGGGTGTCCTGAGGAACTGTGGGGAGAAAACACTCTTTTCTCCCACACCAACTTGGAGGAAGCAATGTCACAACACTATAGGAGTAAAGCAACAAGAATCAGTGTGGGAGAGGAGTATGTGTTGTTTTACAGCATCAAAACAGGTCTTGTTCATTTGCACTTTCCTACTGCTGTCATGCACTCATGAATGTGTTCTGCAAGATCCCTTGCAATGGGGGATGATTCTGGATGATTCTGAGATTGGTGACCCTGTGTTGCATCTAGGTATGACTTAAGGAGCAGGCAGTGACAGGTTTGTCTGCAAGTTGTGATCTCTCTACATTTTCTCTAGATGCAGCCTGGAGCAAGACCTTCCATTTGAAGGATAATCCACCTAGAGTACTTTGTCCAGATCTGGAGTCCTTGGCATGGGAGAGACTTGGAACTGTTACAACAGGGCCAGAGGAGGCCACAAAAATGATCAGGGAGCTGGAGTCCCTCTGCTGTGTGGATGAGTTGAGAGAGTAGTGGTTGTTCAGCCTTGAGAGGAGAAGGATCCAGAGAGACTTTCTTGTGGCCTTTCAGTACTTGAAGGAGCCAAGAGAAGCACAGGGAGGGACACTTTACCAAGGCCTCTTTTGACAGGACAAGGGATGATGATTCTAAACGTAAAGAGGGACATTTAGATGAGATAAAGAACATTTTACAGTGTGGGTGGTAAAACCCTGGCACAATTTGCCCAGGGAGGTGGGGCATGTTCCATCCCTGGAACAATTCCAGATCAGGTTTTGTGGTGCTCTCAGCAAGCTGCTCTAATTGCAGATGTCCCTGCTGACTGCAGGCTTGTGGACTAGGTGACTTTTATAGGCCACTTCCAACTCAAAGCTTTCTGTGATTCTGGGGATATTTTCCTGACAGGAAAGGACATGGATCCCCTTTCACTTCCCCAACTTGGGCAGAACCCACTTAACCATCCTGAAGCAAAAGATGCCAGGTATAAACAGGTGGCTTTGCCAACTGGCAGTCTTTATGCATCCTAGCCACCCACCAGCAGGAACCTTGCATGATCACTGGTGTTTCCATCAGCTGAGAATGACTCAGGGACGAGGATGTGGGCGAGAAAGGACAGGTTTCCTAGCACTGCTGAGCCAGCAAGTGTGGTAGCTGTGCCCAGGTGGCTCTGCCAGGGCTGCCTTCAGGGCACAGCTGGGTGTAGGAGGCAGGGTGGGCTTTGTATTTAAAGGTTCCTTGTTATTTTGCCCTCCAGTCATGGTGAATTTGAGCCTTTGCCAAGTGAGTAGCACAACTGACCAGAGGAGGGTGATGGCTCCATTATCTAGCAACAGCTCCAGTTTTGAAACATGGTTGCATGCTGCGCTGGAGGAACATTTTATGCTTTTTGACAGAAAGGGGCAATCAAAGCTTAATTTCCAATCCTTATTTCCCACTCCTGACAAATGCTGGGCTTAAGTTGCCAGTAGTGCAGTAGCCAGGCACCCTAGACCGTAACAAGAGAAATTAAGGTTCAAGTCCACATTTCTCACAGTGCTTTTTTTCACCTGAATTTAGCTGTGAATCATAAGTAAAGAGCAAAGTTTGGGGCTGTGGTGTCACAGGCTGAGGTGAAATAAGGAGAAAAGCAAGTAGTGCACACACCTGGATGTGCAGGAAGTGAAGCAAGTGCAATGTAATAAAATGCCTTGCTCCAAACTATTCTTGTTACAGCCTTTGATTCATGCTGGTGTGCTGATGTGAGCACTTGTAGGCAGTGAATGTTGCTGGTGAAATTTGGGGCAGGGAAGGCCTAGCTTGCTGGGAGGCCTCATGGGGTAAAGAGTGCTCATTGTGGCTTAGTGTGGGACAGTCCCCTGGGGTGATTGATCTGCTCTCTAGATTAAAATCTGTCTGCCTCCCATTTCAAACTTGATTTCAAAATCAGCAGATTTAAATACTTTCTTGTGCTACTTAGCCACAGGAGGAAGGACTTCCTCAAGAGTTTAATCCTCTAACCTGCTAGAGCCCAAGCAAACACATCCACGTGAAAAGGTCCCTTTGCTTCTTGTGATTGTTGGTTGATTTCTTTACTTTTTTTCTCCTTTCCCCCCTCATTCCAATTGCTACATCACAAGACTGAACAATGTGGGGCCTTCTGTCCGTGCCCCATGCCCCTAGGTTAATTGTCTCACCATCATGTATCTTAGCTCTCTTCCAACCTGTTGTTGTCCAAGTCTAGTTAGCTGATGGATGCTGTCAGATCTCAGACATGATTTGGTATACAACAAAGGAGTGTATAAGAAGGGAACTGGAGGAAGTGTGGAGAACAGAACCTAAAATTATATCAATTATCCCAGGTTTCCTCAAGACCATGTAAAATTCCTGCAATGGCTCCTGGCAGCTCCATCTTTTGCTTTAAAAGTGCTGTTCTTAGAAAGCATCTTCTGACAGCTCCTTGAATTCCCTGAGTTTTGCATCAAACTCATAGAAATGTAAGTACAAGAGACGATGCCACAAAGACCTCAGTGCCATTTTGAGTGCACCCTCAGCAAGGTTGCTGATGACACCAAGCTGTGTGGTGCAGCAGACACGCTGGAGGGAAGGGATGCCATCCAGAGGGACCTGGACAGGCTGGAGAGGTGGGCACAAGCCAACTCATGAGCTTCAACAAGACCAAGGGCAGGGTCATGCATCTGGGTCGAGGCAATCCAGGCACAATCCAGGTGGGCAGGGACTGGATGGAGAGCAGCCCAGAGGAGAGGGACTTGGGGGTGCTGGTGGACGAGAAGCTAACAGGAGCTCTCAAGTGCACTTGCAGCCTGGAAAGCCAATCAGATCCTGGGCTGCATCAGGAGAAGTGTGGCCAGCAGGTCAAGGGAGGGGATTCTCCCCCTCTACTCAGCTCTACTGAGACCCCACCTGCAGTACTGCCTCCAGTTCTGGAGCCCCTATTCCAAGAGGGATCTGGAAGTGCTGGAAGGTGTCCAGAGAAGGGCCACGAGGATGATCAGAGGGCTGGAGCACCTCTCCCATGAGGACAGACTGAAGGAGTTGGGGCTGTTCAGTCTGGAGAAGAGAAGGCTCCAAGGTGACCTCATTGTGGCCTCTGAAGGGGGCATACAAGAAGGCTGGGGAGGGACTTTTCAGGACTAGGGGGAATGGAATGAAGCTGAAGGTGGGGAGATTCAGGCTGGAGGTGGGGAGGAAGTTCTTCACCATGAGGGTGGTGAGGCCCTGGAATGGGTTGTCGAGGGAGGTGGTTGAGGCCCTGTCCCTTGAGGTGTTTAAGCCCAGGCTGGATGAGGCTCTGTCCAGCCTGATCTAGTGTGGGGTGTCCCTGCCCATGGCAGGGGGCTTGGAACTAGATGATCCTTGTGGTCCCTTCCAACCCTAACTGAAACTATGAAACTATTGCAATCCTAACTGGAGAGCTCCAAATGTCTCATTCACAGAGGAGTTTCTCTAGGCTAGCTCAGGTATCTTGGTGCAGAATTATTTTGGCTGCATCTCTTGTAATTTGTATGATGATTCAGGGTGAAGGAATGGGTGTCTCTCTCTTCTCCATTCCAGACCCTGCAGCCTATTAGAGCAGTGTCTTCAGCAGCTTAATAAACCATGTCTGCTTTAGGTAAGCTTTCAGGAAGAAAACAGCAACAGAACAGAACATTTCTTATTGTTGATAATGTTTGTTAAGCTGCAGTGGTGCTAACAGTGCTGGGAGCTCTTGTGGAGATGTCACTCTGGCTTCTAGCAGCTAGGATCAGCCGCTATGTAAATTGTCATGGCTTGGAAGAAGTGCCCTCAGCCCAGTGCTGCAAACAGTTGAAATGGTGTTAACAGTAATGGGAACTACTTAGAAGCAAGACTCCAGGGTGGGTGAGGCTCAAGCAGCTTGTGTTGGAAAGAGTAATCTCTAGTGCACCTCTCCGATGAGGACAGGCTGAGGGAGTTGGGGCTGTTCAGTGTGGAGAAGGTTCTGAGGAGACCTTATTGTGGCATCCAGTATCTGAAGGGGGCCTACAAGAAAGCTGGGGAGGGACTTTTTAGGGTGTCAGGTAATGATAGGACTAGGGGGAATGGGAAAAAAAAAGAGAAATGGGTAGATTCAGATTGGATGTTAGGAAGAAGTTCTTTGCCATAAGTATGGTGAGACACTGGCACAAGTTGCCCAGGGAGGTGGTGGAAGCCTCATCCCTGGAGGCTTTTAAGGCCAGGCTGGATGTGGCTCTGAGCAACCTGCTGTAGTGTGAGGTGTCCCTGCCCATGGCGGGGGGGTTGCAACTGGATGATCCTTGAGGTCCCTTCCAACCCTGACAGCTCTGTGATTCTAGGTGTGTGCTATTTGCACTGAAATCTACATAAAGAACATCATGGGCACAGCTGAGTGGAGTAAATGTCCCAAAAGCAGGTTGCACTCTCACCTGATGGGTGTGATGAGAGGGAATTGCAGCAGCTGACTCAGGTGAAATATGGGAACAAATCAAAAGATGACAGATGAAGGTAGCGGGAGTTACTCCATTGGAGAAGTTAAGAAGTTACCATGTGTTATCTGAGGATGCATAAACATGGAGGTGACCCTGCCCAGTTGAAAGGGTAGTAACCTCTTCTGCCATGTTTGCTTGTGATTCTCTGAGCTCAGTGGTAGCTGTGTTTAACACGGAATGCAGAGCTAGGAATCACAGGCACGTCCTGGCCATCATCAAATTTAATCGTAAGCAAACTTAGTAACCATCAAATTTAATGATCACCTTTTAACTTGTACTTACCTATGCTGAATCACTCTGCTTTGAATCTCTGGTAATAAATTTATTCCAGCTTCATCTGTGGTTTTTTTTTAAACAAATCAATCTTTTCAGCACCCAACCATTAGATGTTGCCTCCGAAGGGACCCAAGCGTGTTCCCATCTTAAAAGAGAACGCAAGACTTGGAGTCATGTCTGTGTGATTGGTTTTTAATTCAGTGCTGGAACAATCTGTTTGCCAAGGTGCTCTCAAGGTCACATGAAATCCATCTAACTTTGAAGCAATTTTCTTCCTTTTTGCTTCTTGCAAACACCATCACTAAATTACACTAAATAATGACTCCGGACCTGTTATTTACCTCCCTCTCCTACAAAAAGAAAAACAACAAACCAAACCATACATTTCTCAAAGTTTTCAACTCTGGAATAATTCCATATTTGTAAGAAAAATTATCAGGGAGATGAAAGCAAAACTGTTTGCAAGAGGAAAAATACAACAGACTGAGATGATTGCTTGGAAAAGGGGAAGCAGCTGAGGTTTCAGACACTGCAGTCAGCACCAAGCACTTGGCCAAAGTGCCACAGAATCACCACCAAGGTTGGAAGAGACCTCAAAGATCATCGAGTCCAACCTGTCACCACAGACCTCATGACTAGACCATGGCACCAAGTGCCATGTCCAATCCTCCTGAACACCTCCAGGGACGGTGACTCCACCACCTCCCTGGGCAGCACATTCCAACGGCTAACGACTCTCTCGGTGAAGAACTTTCTCCTCACCTCAAGCCTGAATGTCCCCTGGCACAGCTTGAGACGTGTCCTCTTGTTCTGGTGCTGCTTGCCTGGGAGAAGAGACCAACCCCCTCCTGGCTACAACCACCTTTCAGGTAGTTGTAGACAGCAATAAGGTCTCCCCTGAGCCTCCTCCAGGCTAAAATCCCAGCTCCCTCAGCCTCTCCTCATAGGGCTTATGCTCGAGGCCTCTCCCCAGTCTCACTGCCCTTCTCTGGACACCTTCAAGTGACTCAATGTCTTTCTTAAACTGAGGGGCCCAGAAATGGACACAGTCAACCCAGAAAAAGAGAAACACAACAGATTCCTCCATTTTCCTGTGGAGACAGTTGAAGGGGGAAGTAGTCCAACAGTGTTGGTTTGTTTCTGCTATATGATTCTGTTGAATGGTCTAAATGCTAATGGCCTTCTCCTTGGGTTCAGTCCTTTACAGGTAAATGCCTTTATAGGAATAGAACTGCTGCAGACAGCACAGCATTCATCAATAGATCAATAGTCAATTTATTTATCTTATTCACCTGCCAGCTGTCATATGTGAGCCTGTCTGCTTGCCTGGTTGTTATGCAAAACGCTGTCAGGCCTTCAGCTTAAGTGATTTCTTTTTTGTACCTCTCTGGAATTAGATTTTCATATTATTTCCTCCCCCCCCTTTTATGGCAGAGCTTCATTCTCTGTCTAATTTAGAACTAGCTTGAATCTACAGACTGGAATTTTCTTAACTAGATTAGGGAGGCTGAGTGCCAAACCCTCACAGGAAACTAATTCTTGTAGGCCTTTTGAAAAGCTCAGCTTTGAAGACTGATTTCTTCATGCTGGCCTAGATAGAGAAGAGGCCAAGCTGTAGTGGAAGCTGCTAAAGTAATATTGCACTGCTCAGCCTGGGGCTGTCTGGCATTTTAAGGGCACAGACTAGAAATAAAACATCACTGACCCCACCATAATCACAGATGCTCTGTACAGACTCCGATTAAGCCAGATCTGGCAGCAAGAGATCAGCTCTGTAAGTGCTGTTGTCATGCTCGTGTCCTGGCCCCATGGCATTGTTTACAGAGTCAAGGGCTCACAGTAACTTGGAAGAGCTCTCACCCTGAGGACTGAAGATAAGTAACCACAATTTTGTGGAGCCCATGACTGGGAATAGAATAGAATAGAATAGAATAGACCAGGTTGGAAGAGACCTTCAAGATCATCGTGTCAACCTATCACCCAACCCACCTAATCAACTAAACCATGGCACCAAGCATCCTATCAAGTCTCTTCCTGAACACCTCCAATGATGGTGACTCCACCACCTCCCAAAACACAACTCTCAAACCAACACCTTAGGAGCAACTGGGAGGCTTCTGGAGGACTTGGGACTAAGTTTCTGATGCTAACACAAAACTTGGTTGTCTTCTGTTTCTGTTCACACTCATTCTAACAAATGATAGCACAGGGGTGTCTGAAAATGTCTGTCAGTGTTGGTGAGGTGTTTGGATGAAAGCAAGGGGCAGGAATGTGTGTCTACCATTGAATATACAGCAATATCTAAGAGAACAGAAAAGCTCTAGGAGTTCTCCATCTCTGACTGAGGCTCCTACAGACATCAGAGAGTCAATGTGTGTAGTATGCCAGGCTCTAGGAGTTCTCCATCTCTGACTGAGGCTCCGACAGACATCAGAGAGTCAATGTGTGTAGTATGCCCAGTAGAGGACATTAAGCAATGTTTATGTCTTGCTGTTACTGAGAATGATGTTGACTTTGGAAAGGCTCTGCCTGCTCATCACCTGTGGCAGCAACCGAAGGCTTTTGAGCTATGCTCTGCAAAGCACAAAGATAAAGAGCTGCTGAGCAGAGAGGAGCTGGTGCCTTCTCCTTGCCCAGGGTCCAGGGAGTTGTGGGACTGGTCCTGTTTGCTGAGTGTGCAGTGTGTGAGCATTATGCTCCAACTGCCCTGCAGCCCCTGAAGGCCACAGCACACAGCAGGAGGTGTTGGGATGTTCTAGTTAGCATGACAGTTACAGGTTTTGTTTGGTGTCTGCCAGCTCTGCTTTTTCCCCTTTGTCAGCCAGACTCTGTCTCGATCATAGTTTAATGCATTTCATTTCTTCCTGGTTTCAAGCTCCAGCCCCTGAGGTCTGTACTGAACTTGCTTCTTCACTGATGTCCTTTACTTGTCTTGCCCATTTGAAGATAGGGAATTTAATCTGCTCTGATGGCCTCGCTCTTTCAGACTTCTCTCCCTGGGTAGAGATGCTCATGCCCTTGGAATCTGCATGGGGGTACAGTGGGGGGTAAGGGTGATGTAACCATTCCAGGCTTTTTGGCTTTTCCTTTCTCTTCAGTATTTCCCCCCTTTTTTCTCTTTCCCTGGAGGGGTCATAGTACTAATGAGCACTGAGACATCCCTCATGGCTCACTCTCTCTGACACGCATGGCCTTGATGGTGAGCTCATTAACACAGACTCTGAAGGGGCAAGTGTTTTCTCAGATAAAGCTGTATACAAATAAAATGTATCCCCTGACTGTGACAGGCAGGAAGGGCTGGAAAGGCAAATCTGCCTCCCTCAGGCAGCGCTTCATCCCTCTCTTTCCTCTCACCTCCCTTCCCTCTTCAGGCATTAGCACTTTCTACCCCTTCCAGCCATTAGCAGAGTGGGCTCTTCAGTGCTTTCACCAGACATTAGAGAGCAGACTCCTCTCTGCTGACCTGGCAGGCATTGTCCTGGGGATGCTACACATTAGCATTGGCTGTCTGCACTGGCCAGACATGAGAGCATAAACAAGCGCCTCTGCCCCTGCTACTCAGACGTTAGGTCATGGTTTCTCCTTATCCCATCTCTGCATCAGGAAGGGAGAGACTCTTCCTCCTTCTTGCTAAGAGATTTATCATCTTTCCAAAGCCCTTAAAAGCTTCCCCACTGGCAGAAGTTCAGGTCCCTGCCAGGGGTTTCCCCTGTGGGTCAAAAGACTGTACTAATCCTGACCGTATCATGGGGTGCCATCATAATCCTAGTCAAGTCTTTGCAGCTTCTTCACCTGGAAAATGAACAAACTGCAATATTTGTCTTATGGGAAATGCTTTGAGATCTGTAGAGGCCTCACCTGTACCTTCTAGGCAGCGGCATTGAGACTGTGGTGTCGCCAATTGTTCTGAGAAGAAACAACCTGTGAAACAGAATCAAGGAATGATTTCTGGGAGGAGCAATCTCAGTGCCCTTTTTCACACATCATCCATGAATCCAAGGCTTTGATAGATTTTCCAGAGATTCACAGATTCAAGGATTCAGTGGTGACAAACAGGTGACCATGCTTAGCTAGCCATGAATTCAGTTTTGGCCAACAACAGTTTCTTCTGCAGAAAATGCAGTTAAGTCCAGAATTAAAAGCCAGTAGAGAACCTGTTCTTGGAGGTGCTCTTTCATAAACTTCAGGAGTTACAGACTGGATCATTCCATAAAGCTGGAACTATGCTAGTCCCTGAAAAAAAACATAAGTATTTCTTTTATCCCCTCAATTGTTCTAGATGCTTTCACTGGCCATATCCAAAATTGTTCCATAATCTTGGCACTGGGTGCATCTTACACCACTGAGTTCTGTAAGTTGCTTGGAAAGAGCAGAGAAGTGATTGTCCTCCTGTACTCTGCACTGGTGAGGCCACACCTTGAATACTGGGTTCAGTTTGGGGTCCCTCACTCCCAGAAGGACATTGTGGTGCTGGAGTGAGTCCAGAAAAGGGCAATGAAGTTGGTAAAGAGTCTAGAGAACAAGATGTGTAAGGAGCAGCTGAGGGAACTGAGGTTGTTTAGTCTGGAGAAGAGGAGGCTGAGGGAAGACCTTCTTGCTCTCTGCAACTACCTGAAGGGAGGTTGTAGACAGGTGGGGGTTGGTCTCTTCTCCCAGGCAAGCAGCACCAGAACAAGAGGACACAGTCTCAAGCTGTGCCAGGGGAGGTTTAAGATGGATGTTAGGAAGAATTTCTTCATGGAGAGAGAGATTGGCCACTGGAATATGCTGCCCAGGGAGGTGGTGAAGTCCCCATCCCTGGAGGTGTTCAAGAGGGGATTGGATGTGGCACTTGGTGCCATGGTCTAGTCATGAGGTCTGTGGTGACAGGTTGGACTCGCTGATCTTTGAGGTCTCTTCCAACCTTGGTCATTCTGTGATACTTTTGAAGACCTTTTGAAAGGAGGTTGGAATGAGGTGTGGGCTGGTCTCTTCTCCCTAGCATCAAGTGATAGAATGAGAGGAACTTGATGATCCTTGAGGTCTTTTCCAACCTCAATGATTCTACGTAGTTAGAGGGTTGTTTTCAATGTAAAGTGATCTGGAACTGGCTAAGCCAAGTCTGAAATGTTTTGTGGCCATTCATCAGGAAGCCTAACAATGCCATGTCATTTGCTTGACCATTCCCAACCAATCAACAGCAACACAAAGAAAGAACAAAGCCAAATACTAAGCAAAGCCTTTAAAATCAAGCTTGAAAAGTGTCTCTAAGTAAATCCAAATACTGCATAAATTAGAGGCAAATGCAATTGGCTCATGGATATTCTATGAGCAGAAGATAAATATCTAAGTTAGTTGCATAAATTATTCATCATAACGTATTTGCTCATCAGCTTTTCTCATCAGCTATGAAAGCCACACATCCAAGCATTTGAAGAATACAACAGAGCTGGGCTTTCACCTAAAGGCATGCCCTAGGACTGGGAGCCCAAGGGATGGGATGGCTTCTGTAAGAAATGAGTGGAGGAAAATCTTCACTGCAATGTTTTAGATGTGGATTATGCTGAGAGCTTGTCTACTGAGTGAATGGAGTCTGGAATTGTCTCTTGGCAGCAGGCAAGGTTGAAGCTATGGCAATGGTTTCTGGTAACCTCCTCCTCTTTCCTCCTGCCAGTGGGATCAGGAGATGATGGACCTGATGTCAAAAATGAAATCCACTTTCCCTTGGAACCCAGTTTACCACATTCTCTGTTCCCATCCTTACTGTCCAGTGCTTTCCAGGCCATGGTCCTAATTTTGACTGTGTCCTGTTGATCGGCATGTGTGGAACAAAGTCACTCCTAGGCTTTGAGTGTTGATACACCAATAGAGCTCCTCTTGATCAGTTGCATGTTTCAACTCTGTGATCTTTGCTTTGGAATAGGTAACTTGCAAAAAGTTATCTATTCCAAAATAGAAAAAAATATCTAGGAAGGAAGGAAGGAAACTTTGTACTTTGTTGGGAGACATGAAGCATTCCCCCAGCCATTTCTGGGGTTCTGGAGGGGTCTAGTCCCTCCTGACTTTATTGCTAGTGCTTGCAGGAAGAAGTAACCTGACAGCAAATTGCATGCTGGAATTTTAGAGGAAGTTCACAGTATCACAGTATCACAGTATAACCAAGGTTGGAAGAGACCCCAAGGATCATCAAGTCCAACCTGTTCCAACAGACCTCACAACTAGACCATGGCACCAAGTGCCACGTCCAATCTCCCCTTGAACACCTCCAGGGACGGCGACTCCACCACCTCCCTGGGCAGACCGTTCCAATGACGAATGACTCGCTCAGTGAAGAACTTCCTCCTCACCTCGAGTCTAAACCTCCCTGGCACAGCTTGAGACTGTGTCCCCTTGTCTGGTGCTGGTTGCCTGGAGAAGAGATGAACCCCTCCTGTCTACAACCACCTTTCAGGTAGTTGTAGAGGGCAATGAGGCCACCTCTGATCCTTCTCTTCTCCAGGCTAAACAATCCCAGCTCCCTCAGCCTCTCCTCATAGGGCTTGTGCTCAAGGCCTCTCACCAGCCTTGTTGCCCAGTTGTTATAACAGTCTCTTTAGTAAAGAAGCCCAGATGGCATTTTTGCTATGCTTGCTTGCAATTAACTTTATGACAGCAGTATGGGAATCTCTATTTATTATAAAACCTTGCTGGCTGTTTATCACCCAGTTCTGCATCTTCCCATGCAGTGTAGCTGCTGAAGAGACCCTTCCTTCTTCATGCAACGGGGATTTCCCTGTATAGCAAGCACTGGACTTGCAACTAGTCAGGAATGATTAGAGCAACCATCCTCTGCAGTCCGAGAAGCTGCTTTGCTTTACTGTGAAGGTTTTATCTATCATCAAAATCAGCTGGGGGACCTCCAAACATAGGTACAGCCCTTTCCACAGAGGGACCACAGGGGAAAAAACCACTGTTCTCCATACATTGAATACACAGACATTGGTCATGCACTCTATCTGCAGACAGCTTTGGAGCCAATGGTCTGTATTTTCTCCACTCCTACTACTAAAATACTGGGGTATGGGCTGGTCTTTTGGATTGGAATTGGGTTTTCCTTGGCATTTTGAAGAGATTTTCCTAGGAAAAGCTGGTGGTTTGTGGATTTAACACTAATGACTCCTAGGATGTGGTAAGAGGGGTGTTTTGTTTCGGCATTTTTACTCATCTTGTGAAAGCCTAGGAGCTACAGAGGGGGCATTAGCTGGGCTGCAAGGAGATTTTTTTTCGAACTAAAAAGCTGGCTCTTTGCTGTTATAATGCTTGCAATTGCTGTTAGGCAGCCTGGGGTGCTGTGATGGGGTGCAATCAAAATAAATACATGCGTAATTGCATTAAGTAAAACAGCATAACACACACAAAATGGACTAGAGGTAGAATCAGCCTGGGAAGAAAAGATCTGGTTTGTGATCCTGGCTTCGCAGCTGGTGTACAGCATCTCCTAAATCTGTCCACATACAGTCATAGAATCAATAAGGTTGGAAAAGACCTCAAAGATCATCAAGTCCAACCTGTCACCCAACACCTCATAACTACTGAACCATGGCACCAAGTGCCACATCAAATCCCCTCTTGAACACCTCCAGAGATGGTGACTCTACCACATCCCTGGGCAGACCGTTCCAACTGGTAACAACTCTCTCTGTGAAGAACTTGCTCCTCACCTCAAGCCTAAACTTCCCCTGGCACAGCTTGAGACTGTGTCCTCTTGTTCTGGTGCTGGTTGCCTGGGAGAATAGACCAACCCCCTCCTGTCTACAACCTCCCTTCAGGTAGTTGTAGACAGCAATTAGGTCTCTCCTGAGCCTCCTCTTCTCCAGGCTAAACAACCCCAGCTCCCTCAGCCTCTCCTCGTAGGCCTTGTGCTAGAGCCCTCTCCCCAGCCTCTTTGCCCTTCTCTGGACACGTTCAAGAGTCTCAATGTCCTTCTTAGATGTGAGATTCTCTACCAGCAAAATGGGATTTCCAGTGCTGGTTGACATACATTGATGGGAAGTGCCACCTCATTGCTTTTATTTAAATGAATTTTTTTTTTGTCTTAAACCCAAGTTACAGGAATAAATGAAAGAAAAGTGACAGAGAAGCTTTGTGACTTGATTATCTTGGAGGTAGCTTAAGATAGGGCAGGTGCATTGCAGGAGAGAACTTCTAAATAATATCCCTTCCTCTTAAGAAGGTCTTAATCGATAAGATGTTTTTCAAAGGCCATTACTAGGTTTCTCATCTTTTAAATCCTTGGCTGGTGATGTTTCAGAGGCCTGACTTTTAGATCACAAGTGTGCAAGGTTTTCTCTAGGCACTTCCCTCTGTCATTTCAAAATGTATACCTGCAATAAAGAGCTGCTTTTGCAAACATTAACTTGGTTTTTTTCCCAGTTCCTCTCACTTTAAAAGAAGAGATTTGAAAATCACTTTATAGGTTTTTCTTTT
>JAAWVA010001063.1:0-14192 GCA_015227895.2 Colaptes auratus | reverse complement strand
CCTCTCCTCTCCTCTCCGACCCCACTGGATGGAGATCACAGCAGAGGAGCCTGCTGCATGTTGGCATTTCTCTGGGAAGCAGAGGCTGTTTCAGAGCAAGGCACAGAGTCCCTCTCATGAGACACCCCAGGTGAGTCCTGGAGCCCAGATGAAAGGGGAGGGAGCAAGAGACTTCTTTATAAAAGCCACCCAAGAGCTGCAGGTGAATGCTGCCTGAGGAAGTGAGGGGACAAGGAGGCTTGGGAAACTCCTGGGACAACCAAGTGTGTGAGAGCCTGGCTCTGGCCCAGAGGGTGCTGTGGGAATGCTCATGCGGGAAGAATCCACGTTCAGAGTGAAAAGCTGGAAAAGGAGGAGTTTCCTGGTTTAGATCCTCCTCCCAGGTAAGATATGGGAGCCCAGGTCAGGCAGCTCCCACCTCGTGGGCATATCTGTGGAGAGGCTGGGACAGAGCCAGCCCAGGAAGGCCACTGCTGTCACAGCAAGAGCCCACAGGACACTGTCCTTTGCCTGTGGCCAGTGGGTTGCTGAGGACATGATCTCTGACACGGGCTTGTTGCTCTCTGGTGGGACAGCCACTGGCCCTGCTGCCCTCCAGTGGGCCCTGGGTCTTCTTCCAGGCCTTTCACCAATCCACAAGTGGCTTTTCCTCCTTCCAGTGAGCCCTGGGGCTTCCTTTAGGCTTTCAGCAAGCCCACCTGAGGCCAGAGGTGGGACAGGGAGACATTAACAGATGGTAACTGCTGGCAGCAAGGAAGTCAGGAGGTGGGACATGGGCAGTCAAGGTGCTCTGGATGGTGATGGACCTCTTGCAGGAGGAGTTTCCAAACTGCTGCTGAATTGCAGCATGCTAGCTCACATGCTGGATGGAACAGAGTGGAGGATCCTGGATTTAGGTTCCTGCTCTATCCTCAGCAGAGCCAGAAGCTGGTGGTGCTGGTAGCTCACATACTGGATGGAGCAGAGTGGAGGATCCTGGATTTAGGTTCCTCCTTTATCCTCAGCAGAGCCAGAAGCTGGTGGTGGTGCTGGTAGCTCACATACTGGATGGAGCAGAGTGGAGGATCCTGGATTTAGGTTCCTCCTTTATCCTCAGCAGAGCCGGAAGCTGGTGGTGGTGCTGGTAGCTCACATACTGGATGGAGCAGAGTGGAGGGTCCTGGATTTAGGTTCCTGCTCTATCCTCAGCAGAGCCAGAAGCTGCTGGTGGTGCTGGTAGCTCACATGCTGGATGGAGCAGAGTGGAGGATCCTGGATTTAGGTTCCTGCTCTATCCTCAGCAGAGCCAGAAGCTGCTGGTGGTGCTGGTAGCTCACATGCTGGATGGAGCAGAGTGAAGGATCCTGGATTTAGCTTCCTCCTCTATCCTCAGCAGAGCCAGAAGCTGCTGGTGGTGCTGGTAGCTCACATGCTGGATGGAGCAGAGTGAAGGATCCTGGATTTAGCTTCCTCCTCTATCCTCAGCAGAGCCAGAAGCTGCTGGTGGTGCTGGAAGCTCACATGCTGGATGGAACAAAGTGAAGGATCCTGGATTTAGGTTCCTGCTCTATCCTCAGCAGAGCCAGAAGCTGCTGGTGGTGCTGGTGGAAGCTGGTGGTGGTGCTGGTGGAAGCTGGTGCATGCTCTCCATGTGTGCCAGGGATGTGCCCATGTGCCTGAGGCTGCCATGCTGCTGTAGCCCCATCAGTGTGGTGTTTCTGGAGGCCATCCCAGCACTGCTTCCCAAAGGCTGCTGCCCTGCACGGGCTGCCATCATCTCCTGGTTGTAAGCCAGCAGAGGGTTTCACCTTGCACCCTACAGCATCCTGGTGCTTGCTTGCAGCTGCTTTGGCAGACAGGAGATGATTAATGGGCTCCAGAGCCTCCCTGAGGTGTGCTGGGTCAAGCAGGGGAGCAGAAACATGTCCCCTGCACATCCCAGCTAAAGTATGCAGTTTGCCTCCTGGCGTGGGGAAGGGCATGGGAGCTCCACCAGGGATTTATTCCACTCCCCAGGAGCTCCTGAACGTGGGGCCACGCCTGAGCATGCTGATGGTTGTCCTTCCTTGGAGGGCCCCCAGCATCTGAGCAGGAGCAGGCTGCAGGCAGGGTCCAGGAGTGAAGGTGGAGGTGAATACCTCCTTTGACACCAGGAACCAGACTGAAGCTATGTCAGTGGAGAGGGGCAGGGCAGCTTTTCCTGTTCTTCCTGTTGGAGGCTTTGAACTGTGTCCTGCAGGGTGAGCACATGGGGAGACACCTCGGGCTTGGAAAGGGAGGGCCTGAAATGCTAGACATGAGGAAAGGGGAGACTGATTGTCTGGGAGATGGATGAGCAGAGCCCATTTGTCCCCAGAGCATTAGCCAGGAGGAGGCATTTGGGGCTGAGCAGTGAGCCATGTTTTCCAGAGTGATGGAGCTGGCTTGGAGTGAAGATGGAGAGCAAGTCTGGTGTTAGAAGCATAGAGCTGTTTCAGCTGCAGGAGGCCTTCCAGCTGATCAAGCCCAACCATCCACCAGCACCACCATGGCCATTAAGCCCCAAGTGCCATGTCCATGTGGTTTTTGAACACCCCCAGGGATGGTGACTCCCCCACCTCCCTGGGCAGCCTGCTCCAAACCCTGACCACGCTTGCAGGAAAGAAATTGTTCCTAATGTCCAACCTAAACCTTTCCTGCTGTGACCTGAGGCTGTTTCCCCTCATCCTATCACTCGGTACTTGGAAGAAAAGACCAACACCCACCTCACTCCAAGCTCCTTTCAGGGAGTTGTAGAGAGCAATGAGGCCTCCCTTCAGCCTTCTCCTCTCCAGGCTAAGCAACCCAGTTCCCTCTGTTGCTCCCTGTAGGCTTGTTCCCCAGACCCTTCACCAGGTTTGTTGCCCTTCTGGTGTGCTGCTCTGTCTTTGACAGGCTGCCCCTAGCCTACGTGGGTGGTTCAGCTGCTGTGGGTAAGAGTGTGCTCGGGAAGGCAGTCTATGGATGCCCCAAGGCACTGGGGATGTCAAAGCACCAGTGAAACCTGAAGAGGACCCCTTGGCTGCAACCTGCCTCTGGGGCTGGGCACTCTATTCCTACAGCAGAGGAATGCAGGCCTCAGTCTGCTTTCACCTGGAGAGAGCTCAACAGGGGGTTTCAGGATTTGCTGCAGATGTCACTCCCCAGAGCAGGCAGGGGGCCCAAAGCCAAGAGAGCAATGAATGTCCCCAGCTAAATGTGGAGAGGCAGGTTTTAGGGGCAGGGTTTTTCCCAGGGCTCAGTTGTAGCCAGGAGGGGGTTGGTCTCTTCTCCCAGGCAAGCAGCACCAGAACAAGAGGACACAGTCTCAAGCTGCGCCAGGGGAGGTTTAGGCTGGGTGTTAGAAAGAAGTTCTTCCCAGAAAGAGAGATTGGCCATTGGGATGTGCTGCCCAGGGAGGTGGTGGAGTCCCCATCCCTGGAGGTGTTTAGGAAGAGCCTGAATGAGGCCCTTGGTGCCATGGTTTGGTTGATTAGATGGTGTTAGATGATAGGTTGGACTTGATGATCTCAAAGGTCTCTTCCAACCTGGTTAATTCTATTCTATTCTATTCTATTCTATTCTATTCTATTCTATTCTATTCTATTCCATTCTATTCTACTCTACTCTATTTCCATCCTATCCTATCCCTTCCTATCCTATCCTACCCTACCCTACCCTACCCTACCCTATCCTACCCTACCCTACCCTATCCTATCCTATCCTATCCTATCCTATCCTATCCTATCCTATCCTATCCTATCCTATCCTATCCTTCCTCCTGCTCTTGTGAAAAAGATATCAGCACAGACCTCAGACCTCTGAGGGGTCTTGAGCACAAGTCCTGTGAGGAGCATGTGAGGGAACTGGGTTTGTTTAGTCTGGAGCAAAGAAGGCTTGGGAGAGACCTCATTGCTCTCTGCAATGCCCTGAAAAGAGGTTGGAGCCAGGTGGGGATGGGTCTCTTCTCCCAGGTAGGAAGAAACAGGACTTGAGGAAGTGGCCCCAGGTTTGGGTTGGATATTAGGGAAACTTTCTTCACTGAAAAGGTCATCAAACACTGGAACAGGCTGCCCAGGGTGATGGTGGAGTCAGCATCCCTGGAGGTGTTTGGGTGAGGAGTTTAGGGACATAGTTCTAGCAGTTGTGTAGAGGGAGATGCTAGGTTATGGTTGGACCTGATGATCTTAAGAGATTTTTCAACCAGGATATTCTATTGCCCTGATTCTCTCAGCTCTAAGTCCTGTCCACGAGTGGGTAAAAGCTGCTGGGAGAGGGTAAAACCCTAGCTCATGAAGGGCAGGTACAGCCTTGGGGCCACTCATCCCACAGCCTCAGTCCCCTCCAGGCTGTGGTTCCCAGGATGTTAGGGGTTGGAAGGGACCTCAGAGGATCACCGAGCCCAATCCCAGTTTATTACTCCAACCATAAAGGTATAAAAGCTGATAGGATGGGGCCCTTCCTCCTGCTGCACAGAAAAGCTCTTTGCTACCGGTTTGGTGCTCTGCTGGTGGAGCACAGGGCAGGGAGAACCTGTGAGCCGCAACCTCTAATCCTCAGCCTCAGCTGGCGCCTGCAGGAGGGGCAGGGGAGCAGCGCTGGTCAGTTAGAGCAGCTCTGCTGGAGAAGCTGGACCCTGGGCCAGCAGCATAATTCCTCCCCTAGCCCCATGGATATGCAAACTCGACACTACTTAGCTGCTCTGTGAGTGCCTCGGGGGTTTGCTGACGCAGAGGAACCAGTGCAGGGCTGCACCTTGCCCCATCCAGGGCTCATGGAGAGGCACAAGGTCTGCTCCGGGTGGTTTTTCCCTCCCAGTCTGGTGATTGCTGCAGCTAATGGGTTTATTGGCGCCGGGCTCTGAGCTCTGGTGGCCCTGCCAGGGGCAAGGTGGTGCACAGCCACCTCTTGCAGTCATTTTCATTCTTCTGCTGACATCTAGTGTGGAAAAACCTGTAACACAGAGCACTGGATGGGGTGGGAGGTTTGGGGCTGGCACAGACGAGGCTGTTTCTTGCCCTGTTCTTGGCTGAGCAGGCACCAGCATCTTCCTCCTCATCTTCCTAGATGATCACCAGCAAGGGAGGATCCTGCAAACTGGTGCTCACTGGGGTGCTCAGGTAGAGCTGCTGAAAATGAATCCTGACTGGAGCAGGAGAGTGCATTGCTCTCCACAACTACATGGAGGGAGGTTGTAGTGAGGTGTGGGCTGGTCTCTTCTCCCAGGTAACCAGCAACGGGACAAGAGGAAATGGCCTCAAGTTGCACCAGGGGGGGTTTAGGTTGAAAGTTAGAAGAAAGTTCATGACTGAAATGGTTCTCAAGCCCTGGAATGGGCTGCCCAGGGAGGTGGATGAATCCCCACCCCTGGAGGTGTTCAAAAGCTGCGTAGGATTGGCACTGGGGAACATGGTTTAGGGGGCATGGTGGTGTCCAGCTGGCAGCTGGGCTTGATCTTAGAGATCTTTCACAAAGCCTTGCAGTAGGGTTTAGGCTGCTGCTGGTGGCAGTGGGGGCAGAGCAGTGGGAGGCAGTGGCCTTGCTGGAGGAGAAGGGGAGGATAGGATAGGATAGGATAGGATAGGATAGGATAGGATAGGATGATAGAATAGAATAGGATAGAATAGAATAGAGTAGAGTAGGATAGGATAGAATAGAATAGGATAGGATAGAATAGAGTAGGATAGAATAGAATAGAATAGAATAGAATAGAATAGAATAGGGTAGGATAGGATTGGATTGAATAGAATAGAATAGAATAGAATAGAATAGAATAGAATAGAATAGAATCAATAAGGTTGGAAAAGACCTCAAAGGCCATCAAGTCCAACCTGTCACCCAACACCTCATGACTACTGAACCATGGCACCAAGTGCCATATCCAATCCCCTCTTGAACACCTCCAGGGATGGGGACTCCACCACCTCCCTGGGCAGCACATTCCAACAGCTAACAACTCCCTCTGTGAAGAACTTTCTCCCCACCTCCAGCTTAAACCTCCCCTGGCACAGCTTGAGACTGTGTCCTCTTGTTCTGGTGCTGCTTGCCTGGGAGAAGAGACCAGCCCCCTCCTGGCTACAACCTCCCTTCAGGCAGTTGCAGAGAGCAAGAAGGTCTCCCCTGAGCCTCCTCTTCTCCAGGCTCTCATAGCTGTGAGCCACATCAATAGGACCTACTTGGAGCACAAGTGAGACTTCAGTAAGCTCAGAGTGGAGGAGATGCCTGTTGAGAGCCCCAAGTGCCTCTTCAACTTCAGCCTGTCTGGGGTGTGCCATCACAGTGGCTGAATGGACGTGGAATGAGGAGAGCAGCTCCTGCCCTGCCCCCTGCAGTGAGCTGTCCCCCCGGGGAAATGGCTCCAGCACAGAAATCATTAAGGTTGCAAAAGATCTCCAAACAGTGTCAAGTTCAACCTTCTACCCACCACCTCTGTGACCATGAGCTCATGTCCTGAAGTAACTCATGTTTTGAACACCTCCAGGGATGGTGACTCTAACACCTCCCTGGGCAGCCTCCTCCAGTGCCTGACCACTCTTGCAGGAAAGGCAATGTTCCTAGTGTCCAACCTAAACCTCCCCTGGTGCAACCTGGGGCCATTTCCTCTTCTCCTGTCATTGGCCAACACCGGGGAGGTCTCTTCTCAGCCTCCTCTTCTTCAGACTGAACAACCCCAGCTTCCTCAGCCTCTCCTCATGCTCTCTAACATGCAGCATCATAGCCTAAACCTCAAGAATCTGCTTATTTTGTGGCTAGGAGTGCTGTGTGCTCAGGAAGAGCTCTGGGGTGGATGCTTTCCCCATTGCTGACACTGGGCTGGAGGGCAAACTGCCTCAGGTCATCATGGAGCCTGGTATCTGCTTCTACTTATCTTTGTAAAGCTCCACCTGAGGGCATGTTCTTGCTTATAAACAGCTCTGTGCTACCCCAGAATCACAGAGTGATAGAGGGTGGAAGGCAGCTCTGGAGATCACCTAGGCCAAAGCCCTTGCCAGAGCAGGAGCACCTGGAGCAGATCAGACAGGATGGCATCCACCAAGAGGGAAAAGCAAAGGCCCAGAGAAGTGCAGCTGAAGCAGGGTAAGCTCAGCATGCTGTCCTGTCTCTGATGAGATCACAGAATGTCAGGGGCTGGAAGGGACCTCCAGAGATCATCCAGTCCAGCCCCCCTGCCAGAGCAGGAGCACACAGAGCAGATCACACAGGAAGACATCCAGGTGGGTCTTGAATATCTCCAGAGAGGGAGACTCCACACCCCCCTGGGCAGCCTGCTCCAGTGTTCTGTCACCCCCACAGTGAAATAATTCTTCCTCCTGTTTCCATGGAACTTGCTATGCCTCAGCTTCCACCACTGCCCCTTGTGCTGGCATTGGGCATCCCCCAGCAGAGCCTGGCTCCAGCCTCTGGGCACTCACACTTTACATCTTTATCAACATGAATGAGGTCACCTCTCAGTCTCCTCTTCTCCAAGCTACAGAGCCCTCAGCTCCCTCAGGCTATCCTCGTGAGGAAGACGTTCCACTGCCTTCATCATTTTCATGGCTCTGTACTGGACACATTGCTTTGGACTTAGTATCATAGAATCAGTCAGGGTTGGAAGGGACCACAAGGATCAGCTAGTTCCAACCCCCCTGCCATGGGCAGGGACACCCCACACTAGATCAGGCTGGCCAGAGCCTCATCCAGCCTGGGCCTAAACACCTCCAGGGATGGGGCCTCAACCACCTCCCTGGACAACCCATTCCAGGGCTTCACCACCCTCACGGTGAAGAACTTCCTCCTCATATCCAGTCTGACTTGCAGCATTCCCCTGGCTGCTGTGCCAGCAAACACAACAGGCCAGGAAATAGGGGATATTAATTTATTTATTATCTATCTATCTATCTATCTATCTATCTATCTATCTATCTATCTATCTACCTACCTACCTACCTACCTACCTATCTATCTATCTGTCTATCTATCCATCCATCCAGGCCATCCTGGCCTATATCAGGAACAGTGTGGCCAGCAGGAGCAGGGAGGTCATTGTGCCCTGTACTCAGCACTGGTTAGGCCACACCTTGAGTCAAGTGTCCAGGTCTGAGCCCTTCAATTTAGGAAAGATGTTGAGTTGCTGGAAGGTGTCCAGAGAAGGGCAACAAAGCTGGGGAGGGGTCTGGAGCAGAGCCCTGTGAGGAGAGGCTGAGGGAGCTGGGGTTGCTTAGCCTGGAGAAGAGGAGGCTCAGGGGAGACCTTATTGCTCTCTGCAACTCCCTGAAGGGAGGTTGTAGCCAGGCAGAGGTTGGTCTCTTCTCCCAGGTAACCAGTACCAGAACAAGAGGACACAGTCTCAAGCTGTGCCAGGGGAGGTTCAGGCTGGATGTTAGGAAGAAATTCTTCTCAGCAAGAGAGATTGGCCATTGGAATGTGCTGCCCAGGGAGGTGGTGGAGTCACCATCCCTGGAGGTGTTTAGGAAGAGCCTGGATGAGGCACTTGGTGCCATGGTTTAATTGATTAGGTGGTGTTGGATGATAGGTTGGACACAATGATCTTGAAGGTATTTTCCAACCTGGTTAATCCTATCCTATCCTATCCTATCCTATCCTATCCTATCCTATCCTATCCTATCCTATCCTATCCTATCCCATCCCATCCCATCCCATCCCATCCCATCCCATCCCATCCCATCCCATCCCTCTATTTCAGTCTGGATTTGCTGAGCCCAGGACTTTTCAGAGGTCTTGCGAAAACTTCCCCTGGAACAATGTGTTTCGAATCCAGGGGGGACTTTCTTGTCAGCCCTAGAGAGAATGAGAAACAGCCAGAGAGAAAGGGCATGAACTCACAGTGTGAGCAGCAGAGACCAAACTCCCTGCTCACCTCAGTGCAGACACGATGCGTGACCTCACCATCCCCTCCAGCCCCCCGAGAGCGGGGTCAGCCCCGGAGCTACCCCTGCTTTATCTTCTGGTGAACAGCTTCAGATCTCTCCTTGACAGGGAATGGGAACACCCTGGTGGTTTTGCAAGCTGGTTTTTTGGAGCCCCACTGTTTCTTGCCTGGCTCCAGCGACAGGCTGTGGGGAGGCGTTAGCAGGTCGCGGGCTGATCAAAGGGAGAGGGGAGGGATTCCCCAGAGCAAGAGGGATGCTGCTTCTCACTCCAACGCCACCTCAGAGCAGAGGGCAAGGAGGACCAGGGGTTTATGCCTCCTCCCTTTGCCTTTGCCCTGGTCTTTCTTTCACATGATAAACGGCAGCAGTCAGCTGAGAGTGATTTAGGATGTGGAAAGGCAGAGCTTTATCGGTGTCCCCCTCCTGGCTCCTTTCAAGTCTCCAGCACACACTCTCACGAGCAGGAAGGTGGAAACTGGCTGAGTTTGTAGGCATGCAAGGCAACGTGGCCAAGCCTCATAAATCTCACCACCTTCTGTCCATCAGCCCAGTTTCCTCCACAAAGGCAAGACTACCAGCAGTGATGAAGAGAAGGCCTTGTGCTGCCTGGGGTGGGTCTCACAAAGCGTTTTGCACCCCAAGTGTCGGCAGAGACGATGTGCACAAGCACCAGTGCCTCTGGGATGGCACTTGGAGCCCTGGTTTAGTTGTCAGGAGGTGTTAGGTATTAGGCCATAGGTTAGACTTGATGCTCTCTGAGGTCTTTTCCAATCTGGTTGGTTCTATGATTCTTGCCTGTTCTCAACCGGGCCCTAGAAGCAGCCCTGCAGAACAGCTCCAGTGCCTCCAGGAGGCACAAGAGTGTCTCTCATCACTCCTGGCTTTTCCCCCAGTTGTCCATGAACCTCTTGTGGATCCCAGGGTCAGGGAGTCTTTTCTGATCTCTGTCCCTTGTCACTGCATGTGGCTGTGCCTTGGAGGAAGCCAGGGTGCTGTGTAGAGCACCTTGAGCCCCAGATTGAGTCCTGTGTCCAGTTCTGGGCCCCTCAGTTTAGGAAAGAGGTTGAATTGCTGGAAGGTGTCCAGAGAAGGGCAACAAAGCTGGGGAGGGGTTTGGAGGGGTCTGGAGGAGAGGCTGAGGGAGCTGGGGTTGCTTAGCCTGGAGAAGAGGAGGCTCAGGGGAGACCTTCTTCCTCTCTCCAACTCCCTGAAGGGAGGTTGTAGCCAGGTGGGGGTTGGTCTCTTCTCCCAGGCAAGCAGCACCAGAACAAGAGGACACAGTCTCAAGTTGTGCCAGGGGAGGTTCAGGCTGGATGTTAGGAAGAAGTTCTTCATAGAGAGAGAGATTGGCCGTTGGGGTGTGCTGCCCAGGGAGGTGGTGGAGTCACCATCACTGGAGGTGTTTAGGAAGAGACTGAATGAGGCCCTTGGTGCCATGGTTGAGTTGATTAGATGGTGTTGGGTGATAGGTTGGACTTGATGATCTCCAAGGTCTCTTCCAACCTGGTTCATTCCATTCCATTCCATTCCATTCCATTCCATTCCATTCCATTCCATTCCATTCCATTCCATTCCATTCCATTCCATTCCATTCTGCCCACGCTGAGAGGATGGCATGAGAGGTGTTAGAAGTCCCAGCTCTGGAAATAGTCAAGATCAGGTTCTTTGGGGCTGTAAGCAAGCTGCTGCAATTGCAGAAGTCTCTGCTGACTGTATGGGGACTGGAGCAGATGAACTTCAAAGGTCCCTTCCAACCCAAACCATTGTGTGACTCTTTGATTGGGGTGCCAGTGAGAAGCTGGAGCCAAGCCCCACAAGTGTGTGTGCTCACAACATCCTTCATTTGCCTGGAACCTGTGCAGCACTGGCTGGCAGCTTCTCACAGAATCATAGAATGGTCTGGCTTGGAAGGAACCTCCAAAGCTCATCCAGTCCAACCCCCTCTGCAGTCAGCAGGGACATCCCCATCGAGACCAGGCTGCCCAGAGCCCTGTCCAACCTCACCTTGAGTATCTCCAGGGATGGGGCCTCAACTACCTCCCTGGGCAACCTGTTCCAGTGTGCCACCAACCTCGTGGTAAAGAACCTGTTCCTAACATCCAATCTCAATCTGCTCTTCTCTAGTTTGAAGCCATTGCCCCTGGCCCTGGCCCTGCAGGCCTTTGCAAACAGTCTCTCTCCATCCTTCTTGTAGGCCTCCCTCAGGTCCTGGCAGGCTGCTATCAGGTTGCCCTGGAGCCTCCTCCTCTCCAGGCTGAACACCCCCAGCTCCCTCAGCCTGTCCTTGCAGCAGAGCTGCTCCAACCCCCTGATCATTTTCATGGCCCTCCTCTGGACCCTCTCCATCATGTCCATGTCCTTCCCATATTGGGGGCTCTAGACCTGTACACTGCTCCTCACTTTGGACAATGTGAGGAGCTGGTCCTCTGTGGCTGGGGGCCATTGTCCCTGTCCCCATGGTTCCATGACCCCTGGTTAGAGCTGCACCAGCAATCATTTATCTCTTTCCTTTTCCTCCTGTGGGGACACAACTGTGGTGTCTGCCACAGCCCAGCAGCAAACTTCTGCTCCCCAGCCAAAGGCATGGAGTGGTTCCCTCAAGTGTAGGTCCTGGCTTCCATGGTTTTAATCCTGACCAGGCTTTCAGGTGCAGGTAGAGGTTGGTAAAGGGACTTTTGGGGCATGCTGAGTGAAATCCATCTCAGCTGGCTTGGACCCACACCACTGTCAGCAACCTCTGGAGCTGTCTGTGCGCTGCCACTGGCTGCAGAGAGAGCTTTAGACCACGGTTTAGACCCCAAAAGGACACTTTGGCTAGAAAAGCCAAAAGAAAGAAAGGTTCCTGGATTAAACTCCTCAGGAGGAGCCTCTTACAAGGAATTGAGTTTCTTTTCATTCATTTAAGGAGGACTGAGCCGAGCCATGGTCATTTTAATTCTGCCTACAATGGAACAAAGAAGCTGACTGTGACTTATCTTAATCCCCTTGGAAAAAAAAAATCAATCCAGCTTAATTTTCTGGAGTGTCTTGCATAGTTTGCCTTTGATTTTACAGATGTTAATTAGTTTTAGTGTGCTTGGCTGAAGCTCAGCACGGCCTTGGCTTCCATCAGTCACAGCAAATGCTCCTGTGCTTGTGTGCAGACTCGAAATACAGAGCTGAGATGTTGGGTAGAGGATGGAGAGTGCTGCTGGAGAGATCCTGTTAGCAATGCACAGAACAGCTCTGGTCAGCAGGAACCTCTGGAGGTTTTGAGTCCAGCTCCTCTGCTCAGAGAAGGGTCAAACCCCCCTCCTCTCCCTCTCCTTCCCTCCCCCCCAAAGCTCTTGGCTTGGAGCCTTCTCTGGAAAGGAATGCCCAGGGCTTTATTCTGAGCCATGCAGTAGCTGGACTACTGCTTCAGCAAGAAACATAAGGAACTTACTCATAGAATCATGGAATCAACCAGGCTGGAAAAGACCTCAGAGATCATCAAGCCCAACCTATTACCTAATACAATACAATACAATAAACCCAGGTTGGAAGAGACCTTCAAGATCATCGTGTCCAACCTATCAACCAATCCAACACCACCTAAACAACTAAGCCATGGCACCAAGCACCCCATCAAGTCTCCTCCTGAACACCTCCAGTGATGGTGACTCCACCACCTCCCCAGGCAGCCCATTCCAATGGGCAATCACTCTCTCTGTATAGAACTTCCTCCTAACATCCAGCCTCAACCTCCCCTGGTGCAGCCTGAGACTGTGTCCTCTTGTTCTGGGGCTGCCTGCCTGGGAGAAGAGACCAACCTCTGCCTGTCTACAATCTCCCTTCAGGTAGTTGTAGAGAGCAATAAGGTCACCCCTGAGTCTCCTCTTCTCCAGGCTAAGCAACCTAACACCTCCTGACAACTAAACCATGGCTCCCAGTGCCACATCCAAGCCTTTCTTGAACACCTCCAGGGATGGGGACTCCACCACCTCCCTGGGCAGCACATCCCAATGGCCAATTACTCTTTCTAGGAAGAACTTTCTCCTCATCTCAAGAGAAACCTCTTTCCCATGAGGCTGGCAGATCACAGGACCAGGCTGCTCACAAGGGGTTGTGGAGTCTCCTTCTCTGAAGCCATGCAAAATCCATCAGGATGTGTTCCTGTGCAACCTGATCTGATCCTGCTTTGGCATCTGAGCATCCCATACGTGAGAGGTGGACAAAGCTTGAGAGGTTATGCAGTGGTTTGTGCAGGAGCCAAGGCAGATTGTTCCCAGCAGGATGTCAAACCTCCTCTGGAGGGTGGTGGTGTGGCCCTGCCCTGCCATGTCGGCCTCTTACCATGTTGGTGTGAGTAAGCATGCAGAAGGCAGGCTGACCAAGGCTCTGTTGCCATTTCCCCCCTGCTGCACCTGGACAAATGTCCTCAGCCTCCAATTCTGTTGCCAGCTGGCTTCGGGATCAAGGTGGCAGTGGGATGGTGGAAAGCCTCTCTTGCTCCTCCTGCCCCCATATCTGCAAGGAGCACAAAGAGCTGTAAGTGAGGCTGGGGCAGGCATTGCTTCTGGCAGGATCTTTCCATCTAGTGACCCCCAAGGACGGCCAAGTCCCCCTTCCTTCTCCAGAGGTTATCGGGAAGTGGGTGGGAAGCGCTGGTGCGGAGCAGCAGGGGCCACAGAAGTGTGAAACCAGGAGGATGAGCCAGGGATCAGGGTCTGCGCTGGCAGTTCAGGAGTGCTCCTCAGCTCAGCAGCTGAGGCGGCTCGTAGCCCACAGGAGGGAGCTCTCAGCCCGCTGCTAGCTCTGCTGCCTTCATCTCCCTCCCCTTCTCGCTCCCCTTCTCCTTCCTCTTCTCCCTCCCCTTCTCCTCCCGCTTCTCCCTCCTCTTCTATTTCCCCTTCTCCTTCCCCTTCTCCTTTCCCTCCTCTTCTGCCCTTCTCCCTTCTCCTCTCCCTCCTCTTCTGCCCTTCTCCCTTCTCCTCTCCCTCCTCCTCTCCTTCCTCCTCTGCCTTCTCCTCCAGCAGGAGCTGGGGCAGAGCCCTGGGGCCCCCAGCACCTGCTCCCCGTGGGCAGCCTGCTTGGTCCCCCAGCCCTGCCCCTGCGCCCTAGCTCGCTGCTGTGGGACCCCAGAGAGTCAAATGTGGGGGTGACTGAGGGGTGCTCCTGTGTTAGGCCATGTTGGGTATCTTACACACTCCATCACCCCTGCCCAATGCCCATGCTCCTCATCCCCTTGGCGACTTTCATCTTGACCACAGCCCAAGGGTAGCAGAAGGGGCAGCTGTAAGAGGGTCTCTTTGTGGGCTAAAGTAGGTCTGTGCTCTGCTCAATGACCTCTGGGGACCCGAAGTGACATTTGCAGCCCCCTTG
>JAAWVA010001062.1:0-14197 GCA_015227895.2 Colaptes auratus | reverse complement strand
TTTTAAAGAATTTAAATGGATTGACCACTTGGAAAACCTAGTACCTAGGGCAAGCATCGTTCACTGAGTCCCATTCTTCATGCAGAAGTGGCCAGTGGTGATTTTCTAATGCAAAATTCGCCTTTTCAAATCCAGATTGGCTCACTTCAACATGCTTGAAAGCTGTTGACAGCGCTTCAGTAGCCTCTCTTACGTAACCTAGATCTTACTGAAATTGCAGGATTTTTCTTGGAAGGACATTTCATACATAATTTCCACTCTTCCCCTTTTCATACATATTTTTGCCTAGGACACTGTGGATGTTATGAGGTAGATGTAGCTGAAACTTTGATGTTCTCTCACTCTTGTTTTTTTTTTTCCCCAGTAAACATAAAGAAGTCTCTGCAGGAGCTTTCATTTACATAAGATATGCAGGAGAGCATTCCCAAGTACTTTAGTCATAAATTAAGTGGCGTGCTCATGGTGCTGTAGGAAAGCTATTAATGATCCAGATGTTCAAAATCCCACATCTATTCCCTTAAATTCATGGTGTTTGCACCAGCTTTAGTGTGATGACTTCAACTGTCTGCTTCTGATTAACCTGCTTTCTCCCTCCAACAGGTTTTTAGCCAACACAACCTTTGACGGTCTCAGTGGCCACATCAAGGTGAAAGGTTCTTCCATTATCAGCTCAGAAAACAACTTCTTCATCTGGAACCTGCAGCATGACCCTGTTGGGAACCCGATGTGGACTCGTCTTGGAAGCTGGCAAGAAGGAAAGATAGTCATGGACTATGGGATATGGCCAGAACAGGCCCAGAGACATAAAAATCACATGCAACACCCCACCCGGCTGCACCTCAGAGTGGTAACTCTCATTGAGCATCCATTTGTCTTTACAAGAGATGTAGATGATGAAGGTCTTTGCCCAGCAGGGCAGCTCTGTCTGGATCCTTTGACCAATGATTCAGCCATGCTGGATAACCTGTTTGAAACTCTTCAAGGAGGGAATGACACTGTTCCCATTGAGCTGAAGAAGTGCTGCTATGGCTACTGCATAGACCTGCTGGAGAAACTAGCCGAGGATATGAATTTTGATTTTGACTTGTACATTGTTGGTGATGGAAAATATGGAGCCTGGAAGAATGGCCACTGGACAGGGCTGGTGGGAGACCTTCTTGCTGGCACGGCTCACATGGCAGTAACGTCATTCAGCATCAACACTGCCCGTAGCCAAGTGATTGATTTCACCAGCCCTTTCTTTTCAACCAGCTTGGGCATCTTGGTGAGGACCAAAGACACAGCAGCTCCTATTGGAGCCTTTATGTGGCCACTTCACTGGACTATGTGGCTGGGGATATTTGTTGCTCTGCACATCACAGCTATATTCCTCACCTTATACGAGTGGAAAAGTCCTTTTGGGATGACCCCCAAGGGAAGGAATAGGAACAAAGTCTTCTCCTTCTCCTCTGCCCTGAATGTCTGCTATGCTATCTTGTTTGGAAGAACAGCTGCTATCAAACCTCCCAAGTGCTGGACTGGAAGGTTTTTAATGAATCTCTGGGCTATTTTCTGTCTGTTTTGTTTGTCGACATACACAGCCAACCTAGCTGCTGTCATGGTAGGAGAGAAGATCTATGAAGAGCTTTCTGGAATACATGACCCAAAGGTAAAGCATGTCTGCTGCTATTAACTCAGCTTTTTCTGCTTCCCAGTCAAAACTCACTGCTGCATAATTTATGGTTTCTAAAAATAAATAAATAAATAAATCAGAAAGCAACCTGTGTGCAAAACAGTTGCAGTACAACTAGTTGCCCTACCTGACAGCACTTTAGTGCAAAAGTTCAATGAGAGAGGATCTTCAAACATCCATAGAAGCCTAGAGGGGATTTCAAAGACTGAGGGTGAGGAGGAAAGTGAAGGATTTTAATGTTTCCCACTGCAGGGAAGAAGAGTGGCTTCTACATGCAGATTAAGGGTTTGATTTCAGTTCAGCTGTAGCTGTTTTGATCAGCTGGATGATTTGCATCATCCTGAGATCTACTCAAACAACCACACAGCACAATGAGGAAAACATTGGATGTTCTGAGTAGGATTCTGGAAGTGTTTCACGGGCCGTAATGGTGCTTACGAAGTCACTGCTGACAAAATGATGAATTAAATGGAGCAGAACTGAAATATTGAGAAAGATCCTACTTTCTGCATCTAAACAGTGGAATTCACTTTACAAGTAGTCAGGCATCTGATTTGCAGTGTTGTTTCTGCTGGGGAACTGTCATGGGACGAAAAGAATTATGTTGTACACAACCCATCTGCAAATGGCTCAGACTTCCTAGTAATTTTGGTAAGGCAAGGAAAAATGTAGAAGCAGGACTGCCAGGATGGGGATGAGGGGAGTCAGTTGAAACTTTGAGTCATTTTATAAGTCTATTCTGATTGTGTTTGCTGCTAAACAACAATCAGGAAAATGTGTGTGCAGGATAGTTTGGGCAGTGACTGGCTGGAGAGCAGCCCTGAGGAGAGAGATGTGGGGGTGCTGGGGGACGAGAAGCTCAGCAGGAGCTCTCAGTGTGCACTTGCAGCCCGGAAAGCCAATCAGAGCCTGGGCTGTATCAGGAGAAGTGTGGCCAGCAGGTCAAGGGAGGGGATTCTCCCCCTCTACTCAGCTCTGGTGAGACCCCACCTGGAGTACTGCATCCAGTTCTGGAGCCCCTATTTCAAGTGGGATCTGGAGGTGCTGGAAGGTGTCCAGAGAAGGGCCATGAGGATGATCCGAGGGCTGGAGCACCTCTCCTGTGAGGACAGACTGAAGGAGTTGGGGCTGTTCAGTCTGGAGAAGAGAAGGCTGCGAGGTGACCTCATTGTGGCCTTCCAGTATCTGAAAGGGGCCTCCAAGAAGGCTGGGAAGGGACTTTTCAGGCTATCAGGGGAGTGATAGGACTAGGGGGAATGGAATGAAACTGGAGGTGGAGAGATTCAGGCTGGATGTGAGGAAGAAGTTCTTCCCCATGAGAGTAGTGAAGCCCTGGAATGGGTTGTCCAGGGAGGTGGTTGAGGCCCCATCCCTGGAGGTGTTTAAGCCCAGGCTGGATGAGGCTCTGTCCAGACTGATCTAGTGTAGGGTGTCCCTGCCCATGGCGAGGGGGTTGGAAGTAGATGATCCTTGTGGTCCCTTCCAACCCTGACTGATTCTATGATACTATGACATGGCTTCAGGTGACACAAAAGCAGGAGTCCTCAGCACCTGACAGTTGCTCTAGCGGTCAGGGTGCCACAAGCAAATTTCCTGTGTTTGGAACTTTGACCAGTGAAGGTGTGATTGTAATTTCCACAGCTTTTCACTCAAGACCTGGTAACTGGCTCTGAAATCATCCCCCAATAATTTGTCTCAAGTAGCTGAGAGTCGAAGCAATATTTTGGCACCAGAAAAAGTAATTTTAATAACTCAAGAATTGAATATTTGTTTTGGCTTTCATTTATTGTGTAAATAAAGTTTACATGTGTCCCTCCAGACAGCAAAGGCCAGCCTCCATCTGTTCCATTAACAAAACCTTGCATTGAGATTAATGACCACACAGTTTTGCCTTGGTGAGCGTGACTTCTGACTCGCTTCTAACAACGTTATCTCAGTTGTTTCTAGCAAGATAATTTAAACAAAGAACAATACTTTTTATGGTGGCCTGAGGGCAAACTAAAATTGATTAATGGCTTAAAGCTAACTGCAAATAATAATAATAATAAATGTGCTCTTATCTTCCCAGAAAAAAATGCCATAAATATTACATTAGTAGCTTCATCAGTTTAAACTGTAAAAGTCCAGGAATCATATATTTGTTTTATTCTAAGCATTTTGTGTAAGCAAATGAGAGCTTGCAGCTGAATTCCCCAGCTCCAGGCATAGCTATGGCACAGTAATTATTACAAGAGCCATAACCCTGGCTTGAAAATCAGGTTATTCCTCCACTCCTTGCATGGGTTTCACCTAATCCATCAAATCAAATCACATCAGATTAGATCCTACTTTTCTGCATCAGTATTGTGACCACACACATGGAGATCCTAAGACAAATACTGGAACGATTTTGCAGTTGCAAGAAAATGACATCATTCTGAAGATGCAGTGTAAATCTTGGCTGTTGGGTTACAAAAGTGAACACAGAGTTCTGAAACGTACAGGTGCTGCAAACACAAGTCTTGGTCTTGAACAAAGACATCAAAGACTGATGGTTAGTACCCTCAGTGATGCCACTAAATCAGTGTCATTATAAGCCTTTCATAGAATGGAATGCAATGCAATGGAATGGAATGGAATGGAATGGAATAGAATAGAATAGAATAGAATAGAATAGAATAGAATAGAATAGAATAGAATAGAAATAGAATAGAATTAACCAGGTTGGAAAGACCTCTGAGATCATCAAGCCCACCTATCACCCAACACCATCTAATCAACTAACCCATGGCACCAAGCACCCCATCCAGGCTCTTCCTAAACACCTCCAGTGATGGTGACTCCACCACCTCCCTGGGCAGACCATTCCAATGGTCAGTCACTCTTCCTGGGAAGAATTTCTTCCTAGCATGCAGCCTAAACCTCCCCTGTTGCAGCTTGAGACTGTGTCCTCTTGTTCTGGTGCTGGTTGCCTGGGAGAAGAGACCAACCCCCACTTGGCTACAACCTCTCTTCAGGGAGTTGTAGAGAGCAATAAGGTCTCCCCTGAGCCTCCTCTTCTCCAGGCTAAGCAACCCCAGCTCCCTCAGCCTCTCCTCACAGGGCTGTGCTCAAGACCTCTCCCCAGCCTTGTTATCATAGTATCATAGTATCAGTCAGGGTTGGAAGGGACAACAAGGATCATCTAGTTCAAACCCCCCTGCCATGGGCCGGGACACCCCACACTTGCTGCCCTTCCCTGGACACATTCAAGAGTCTCAATGTCCTTCTTAAACTGAGGGGCCCAGAACTGGACACAGTACTCAAGGTGTGGCCTAACCAGTGGTGAGTACAGGGACACAATGACTTCCCTGCTCCTCCTGGCCACACTATTCCTGATGCCTCCCTAGGAAGTCACTTCTCTGCATCCTCGATTAGATCTAAGCTTCTGAGTAGTTCGTAGTTTCCAATGTGGTGATAAGACAAGGTGGATTTTGTGGAAGAGGATGGCCTGCCATTACATGAACTGCAAAATACTTTCATGTTTTTCATTCATGAATTTGTCTCCAAAATCTTAGTCTGTAGGAGCACAGTAGGAAAATAGACCCTGGTTTAACCTTTTCTCACACAAAGCCTGAGCTGTGCCCATTTGAAGCCCGCTCTAAAACTTTAACTAAGGTTTAAGAAGTGTTTGTGCCACAACAGCTGCAGAGGGAAATGCAACACTTTGTAGTTAGTTGTTTAGTGCATTTTTTTCATTTGTTTTCAACATTTTATGTTTGTTTGCCTTTCTTTTTTTTCCCAGATCTGCCTCTCTCTTTTATTCATTTGTTTTTCAGTGGTGGAGACTCAAAAAGAAGGCAGCAGGAGGCAGATACAATCTTTATAATTATAATATGCTTTTAAACATTCTCTCCTGTTGCTCCCAGGATACATATTCCTTTGCACTATGCTTTTGGAATGCATATAAAACACAGAGTCCAAAGCAGAAGGCCAACCCTCTTAGACAGGCAGAGGTTGGTCTCTTCTCCCAGGCAACCAGCACCAGAACAAGAGGACACAGTCTCAGGCTGTGCCAGAGGAGGTTTAGGCTGGAGGTTAGGAGGAAGTTTTAAACAGAGAGAGTGATTGCCCTTTGGAATGGGCTGCCCGGGGAGGTGGTGGAGTCGCCGTCACTGGAGGTGTTCAGGAGGAGACTTGATGGGGTGCTTGGTTGCATGGCTTAGTTGATTAGGTGGTGTTGGATGATAGGTTGGACATGATGATCTTGAATGTCTCTTCCAACCTGGTCTATTCTATTCTATTCTATTCTATTCTATTCTATTCTATTCTATTCCATTCCATTCTTTCTATTCCATTCCATTCCATTCCATTCCATTCCATTCCATTCCATTCCATTCCATTCCATTCCATTCCATTCCATTCTATTCTATTCTTGAGGTGACCTAAGATGTAACTTCTTCAGGCTGCCAGCCACAATCAATAAATCCCATCTGAGACTGAAAACAGACAGGAAGGAAGACAAGTTGGGAAAGCAAAAGGGTTTTTTTCAAGATTAGAAACCTGGGGTCTAAAGTTAGTGTTGCCAGGAATAACTATGCTCTCTCTTCTGGTTCAAAAAAAGATAAGGTTAAATATTGCCTGAATAAATAGCATCTGCCTTTCTACAAAAGCTCATGTTGCAGCAGTGATTTTAACTGGCTGAGCAGCACAGTGTTTTAGCAGTTGCTCCTTGCATCTCAGTAGAGGAAACATGGTCCTCCTATGCTGTTGAAATCTCAAAGGTACAGAGAAATATATAAATATATATAAATATATATTATCTGTATCAGAAATATAACCTGTCTGTAGTATATTTATATTGTGTGTATCAGGAATGCAAATAAAATCAGTTGCATTGCAACCACTCAACACAAGGCAAAGTGAAATACAGGACTGGAGATATTCTGAGTGGACCTTTAAATGCAGTGGTAATATAGAAGTAAGCAAATCTAAAAATACCAAGCTGCTGAAAAGAAGGAGTGGCCAGTGAGGCAAGGCAGACCAGAGCAGAAGGCAAACTGTGGGAGGCAGGATAATTAAGTTCCTGGAATATGTCTTGAAACTGGAAACTTAGTGTGTATTTTCCATGTAAGACTCCTAGCAAGGACAAGTCACTAAAGCCAAGCTTCTCAGTATCTGTGAGACTTTGCTGCTACTTTTACTAGGTCACATTTCAGGTGGCTTTTTACAGCATGTACTACAACACAGCCAGTAAATTGCAGCAGTATTAAAGCAGTGTCCTGCTACCTTAAAGTCTTACTCTTCTACAAGAATGGGCAATTTCAGACCACAGCTGCCCCCTCTCTCCCTATTTTTATAATCTTAAACATTTTTAGGCAATCATCCCTTGGCAGTAGGAGATAGCAAATACAGCGTTTGTGGAAGTAACACTTCTGATAAGTGTCCAGTCTGCTGTTTGAGCACAAAAGGGTAGTTGCACACTGGTTACTCTGGTGAAGGTTGCAGCACTGCCCTGATTGCCTCTGAGGAAGCTGCCAGGAGTGCATGGCAGAGTTTAAGAGCTTGTTTGTAGAAGGGGTACAAAGGAAAAACAGAGTATTTGGATCATTTACTCAGCACTGGTTAGGCCACACCTTAAGGCCTGTGTCCAGTTCTGGACCCCTCAGTTTAGGAAGGAGGTTGACTTGCTGGAGCGTGTCCAAAGAAGGGCAACAAAGTTGGTGAGGGGTTTGGAACACAAGCCCTGTGAGGAGAGACTGAAGGAGCTGGGGTTGCTTAGCCTGAAGAGGAGACTGAGCGGTGACCTTCTTGCTCTCTACAACTACCTGAAGGGAGGTTGTAGACAGGTGGGGGTTGGTCACTTCTCCCAGGCACCCAGCACCAGAACAAGAGGACACAGTCTCAGGCTGCACCAGGGGAGGTTTAGGCTGGATGTTAGGAGGAAGTTCTACACAGAGAGAGTGATTGCCCATAGGAATGGTCTGCCCAGGGAGGTGGTGGAGTCACCATCACTGGAGGTGTTCAGGAGGAGACTTGATAGGGTGCTTGGTGCCGTGGTTTAGTTGTTTAGGTGGTGTTGGATGATAGGTTGGGCATGATGATCTTGAAGGTCTCTTCCAACCTGGTCTATTCTATTCTATTCTATTCTATTCTATTCTATTCTATTCTATTCTATTCTATTCTATTCCATTCCATTCCATTCCATTCCATTCCATTCCATTCCATTCCATGATTCTATGACTGACAAATGATAGCTGCATTACAGATCTGCAGAAGCAGCCGCATATGCTGCCTCACAGGCATGGGTTAGGCAGAGGAGGGGCACACTGATAAGCAAGGTCTGAGTGCAAAAAAGAACATTTGCTACCATTCTGCATCAGAAGCATGTATCTTTGGGGCTGGTGTGCCTTGTGACAAATGCAGGTATTTTAGACTTCAGTTCCCATTCTGATTTCCATACAGCAGCACTATCTGTTGTCTAATCTAGGTCTCAGTGACACAGACAGGGAGAAGAAGAAATTAGCTGTAAGTACATGGCAGTGTCATTGACTTCCTTTGCCCAGTAGGCCTGAAACTATTGCCAGATACAGAAGAACTCCTCATTACTATATTAAAAAAACCCAAAAGGTCTTGTATTACAGGACCTCATCAAGGAGTGGTGGTTTTTATTGGCAAGAGGATTTGAAACAGGGACTTTGCTTTCAGGCTTCCAATGCAAGAAACCATGCTGGACATTCCTGTGTTCCTATGTGATCTGGTGTAGGAGGGTTGTTCTAGATGATCTTTCAAGGTCCCTTCCAGCCCCTAACATTCTGTGATTCTGTGATTCCACATAGTCAGGAGCATGTTGTGTAGACCAGATTATCTGAGACAAAATAATTGTGGAAGCCCAGAGGACATGAGAATCATTTCAAACATGCCGAGTAGAAAGCATACAGCAAGAGAGGATGAAGAGCTAGGCAGATTTTCCTTAAGGTGGTCCAAGGCTTGGACTTTCTTTCTGTTAAAAGTGTTGTTATTTCAACACCATAATGAGCTTTTCAGATGCTTTCCAACCACTGTCGCTGCTGTGGCAGCTGTCAGCTGCTCTTTGCCATCTTTAGGATGCACTTGAGTAGCTATACTTGTGAATTTACTACAGTTATATTTTGACATCTGTGCATCAATTTCCCCTCAAAATAACCTTTGACAATGGTGAAGTTCCTTTCCACATTGTATTTTGACAGAAAACATCAAACCCATTGACAATCACTTCACAAAAAGGGCAACACCTGTGAGTCCTACTTTCATCAGTTTGATTGTGTTATCTCACCACACTTTACATGTCTGCAGTGGAGACATTACATGTGATTTACTCAGTCTAATATGCTTTTACAGTTAGCTGGGAGAGGTAGGCACAATGGGCTGCTGTTGCAGGCAGCTGTTGCAGGCACTTCAGGATGAGGTTACCCAAGCCATTCCCTGAAAGCATCTACTTGTCTCCATCATGCATGATGGGATACTAGCATGACACTGATGTCTCACAAATGAAAAGGAATGGCATGGAATGGCATGGAATGGAATAGAATAGAATAGAATAGAATAGAATAGAATAGAATAGAATAGAATAGAACAGAACAGAATTAACCAGGTTGGAAGAGACCTTTGAGATCATTGTGTCCAACCTATCACCCAACACCATCTCATCAACTAAACCATGGCACCAAGTGCCTCATTCAGGCTCTTCTTAAACACTTGCAGTGATGGTGACTCCACCACCTCCCTGGGCAGCACATTCCAATGGCCAATCTCTCTTCCTGGGAAGAACTTCTTCCTAATGTCCAGCCTAAATACACTTGCACACACCTGCAATCACTCTGACAAGCCCCATCCAGCAAGTCCTTTCAGCAGCCTTGTTGTGCTTTGGGATTAGCCCTCTGAAATCTCTGCTTCTTTTCCAATCCATTGTGTGAACAGCTGCTTTTAAGGGATGTCCCTCTTTTTATTACAAAACTAAAAAAACTTTGGTTAATCCAAGCAATGCCAAATTGCAGGCATTTTGTTACTCAGGAAACCAATGTGATTTTTGTTTCAGTTGTGGCCTCAGTATAAGGAGTGCTGAACCTGAGGGAAAATACCATTAAATGCAGGTTTTGTGAGGCTGCAAGACCTCATTTCTAATTTATGAAAATCTCAGTTAATTTAGAGGCCTTTTGGCCCTTATTATGTCAGCTAAGAGCTTCCTGATACATGTATTAAAGCAGTCCAGAAATACTAACTGGCAAGTAACTGCAGATGAGCTTTAGGAATGCCAAACCACAGTAAAGGAAGGGTCCAGCCACTTCATAGGCCTTTTTCATCATTAAGAGGTGTGATTCAAACAGCCCTGCATTTAATGATACTTTCCCTCAAGTTCAGCAGTCTTGAGGCTGAGGCCATAACTGTTGTGTGTTTATTGATATGTTTTCTTCCTGCAAAAAACTAAAGTCTTGTAAATATCACACTGAAGTAAACGCTCTTAAAGGCTGCCACAGTCTTTAACTGCAGCAGCCTAAGATGAATCATTGTAAGAAGTGCCACTTGCAGTGCTATATATTAAATAAATAATGAAATAGCTTGTATTTAAATATGCATTAAATGCATTAAATTGCATAGCAGAAAACCAAGCAACAGGCTCAGTGGAGTTAACAGAAATCTTATTGCTCCCATGGGATTTAGTCTCTGCGCTGGACTGCAGGGTTCTTTTCCTTCACAATTAAAAAAGTTGGCTGCAGAAATCTATACATCATATGTTTCTATGCAGGAAGTCATTGGACATGGGAAGGTCAGGACTTACTACATCACAGCCTGCTAATTAGTACATAGTGCTTTTCTGAATATTAATGAATCAGTGAATGATCTGAACTCAAGAGGACTTTATGTGTCACAGAGACTGAAGGGAAAATATCACGAAGGAGAAATGAAGCATCAGACTCCAGTCAGAATAAAGAACAGGTGTTGCAGGGCAATCTCATACAGGAATGAAAGACACCTGAAATTAATTGAGGTGAGATCCTGGCTTCTTTAGCTTCATCATGCAATTTATGGTGCCTAACACTCGACTTGTTTGGCTTCACCTTCTGAAAAGTTTCTTGTCAAATTGCAGCTTTGGCTATCTAGGCTGTCTAGTTTGGATTCTCATCATTCTGATACCTAGTTTATTAGAAAACACACTGCTGTCTTCTTCAAGTCAAGTTTCCTTTCCCACTGTGACCTGCTTTTCTGTGCCTTCTTGTCAACAATACAATAGAATAGATTACAATACAATACAATACACCAGGTTGGAAGAGACCCTCAAGATCATTGCGTCCAACCTATCAACCAATCCAACCCACCTAAACAACTAGATCATGGCACCCAGCACCCCATCCAGTCTCTTCCTAAACACTTCCAGTGATGGTGACTCCACCACCACCCTGGGCAGACCATTCCAATGGCCAATAACTCTTTCTATGAAGAACTTCTTCCTAAAATCCAGCCTAAACCTGCCCTGGTGCAGCCTGAGACTGTGTCCTCTTGTTCTGGTGCTGGCTGCCTGGGAGAAGAGACCAACCTCTGCCTGGCTACAACCTCCCTTCAGGGAGCTGTAGAGAGCAATAAGGTCACCCTTGAGTCTCCTCCTCTTCAGGCTACACAGCCCCAGCTCCCTCAGCCTTGCCTCATAGGGCTTGTGTTCCAAACCCCTCACCAACTTTGTTGCCCTTCTCTGGACACGCTCCAGCAAGTCAACCTCCTTCCTAAACTGAGGGGCCCAGAACTGGACACAGGACTCTAGGTGTGGCCTAACCAGTGCAGGGTACAGGGGCAGAATGACCTCCCTGCTCCTGCTGGCCACACTCTTCCTGATGCAGGCCAGGATCCCATTGGCCCTCTTGGCTGCCTGGGCACACTGCAGGCTCATGTTCAGCCTCCCATCAACCAGCACCCCCAGTTCCCTCTCTGCCTGGCTGCTCTCCAGCCACTCTGACCCCAGCCTGTAGCACTGCATGGGGTTGCTGTGGCCAGTGTGCAGAACCTGGCACTTGGATGTGTTCAATCTCATGCCTTGGACTCTGCCCATCTGCCCAGCCTGTCGAGGTCCCTCTGCAAAGCCTCTCTGCCCTCCAGCAGATCAACTCCTGCCCCCAGCTTGGTGTCGTCCACAAATGTACTGATAATGGACAATTATCTTTTTGGTGTTTTCTCAGTCCGGAGAGGGAAAGAGACTCAGTTCATTTGAATATTCCCGTGTTGTGAAATGAGAGGCACAAACGAGGCCAAAATATCAACAGCTAGACTATTGATTACATAAATAAAGTGGATGGATCAGAAGGGGAGAGAGAGAGAGAGAGAGAGAAGAGGAAAGGAATTATATTACCACACCCCACACCCCCAGGGCAGTTTGAGTCTGTGGAGGAAAGGTGCTGCAGGA
This sequence comes from Colaptes auratus, assembly GCA_015227895.2. Taxonomy (NCBI): domain Eukaryota; kingdom Metazoa; phylum Chordata; class Aves; order Piciformes; family Picidae; genus Colaptes; species Colaptes auratus. The sequence continues at coordinate 2,135 of JAAWVA010001062.1, read as the reverse complement.
GGTGTTGGGTCTGTAGAGGAAAGCTGCTGAGGCTTTGGCTGTAGAAGGGATGTGGTCCTCTGAGCAGCTTCTTCAGCTCCATGAGTTGCAGCAGGTGGAACTTAGGGCATGGAGAGAGGGTTTTCAGAGTCCAAGATCCGTTGTGTTGCCCCGTGATGTTTCCAGCGTGTGGTGCCGTCTGCTTTCTTCTGCATTTTGCTTCTCCAGTTTTCTTCTCCTAAGCCAGTAGTTGCTCCACTCTTTTATACAGTTTTTTAGTCCTTAGGTAAGTGTACAGGTATCATTCCCCAGGAAATCTTTCTGTGTATTCAGGTGAATTTGGGCAGCTGTCTGGATGGAGGGGGAGCAGGCCTCTGCCTCCTCCTTCTCCATCTACCTACCCACACACTCATTACACATCAGGAAACAGGTGGTGAGTCCATTGTCTCACCATCCTCCCTTCCTGGGGTATCTGATGGCTGGAAATGATCTTGTCCTGAAGGTTTGCTGGCTGGGCCCTTGGGCCATTCTTGTAGGACAGCTGCAGTCCAGTGAGCAAGGTTATCTTTGCACCTTCCAGTGGCTCTGCCCAACGCACAGCAGCTATTGTCTGGGCAAGGAGCAAGTGATTTTGTCTTTGTTGAGTCACACCAGGAGAGACAAGCTTTAGTCTCTCACAGGTGTCTTTGAATTTAACCACTTCTGCTCCATGTTTTCAATGATGGAGCATAATCTACTGACTTGGCAATTCTTTTACCTCACCAGATGAATAATTTGATCCAAAGAATGCAGGGGTATGGGTGGAAGGAGGAGGTATTGCTGTCTTCGTTGCACATGGTTCAGGTCGTGAAGGTTGTTCTTTCAGCATCAGAATGAATGAAATGTTTTGTAGTATTTCCCTAGCTGTATTCACATCAGCACCTTACTCAAGCTGCAATATACCTGTATGCCATGTCATTTTTTAAAATAGAAAATCCCTGAAGGGAGGTTGTAGCCAGGCAGAGGTTGGTCTCTTCTCCCAGGCAGCCAGTACCAGAACAAGAGGACACAGTCTCAGGCTGCACCAGGGCAGGTTTAGGCTGGATGTTAGGAAGAATTCTATACAGAGAGAGTGATTGCCCATTGGAATGGGCTGCCTGGGGAGGTGGTGGAGTCACCTTCATTGGAGGTTGTTCAGGAGGAGATTTGATGGGGTGCTTGGTGCCATGGTCTAGTTGTTTGGGTGGGTTGGATTGGTTGATGGGTTGGACGCGATGATCTTGAAGGTCTCTTTCAACCTGGTGTATTGTATTGTATTGTATTGTAAACCAGAAATAGCAACTGCATCTCAGATGGGGCTCAGACCCTTGTGAGAAATAATCCAAGCCAAGAAATATGAAGAGCTGTTACTAAAATAACTGTCAGAGAAGCAGAGAATGGTGAAAATGTAATAAGGTTAATCTTACTACCTGACAGGTGGAAGATCATCATACAGTTGACTTAGCAGCAGTGAGGAGAATTTAGAATAGAATAGAATAGAATAGAATAGAATAGAATAGAATAGAAGTAGAATATAATAAGAATAGAATAGAATAGAATTGAATTGAATTGAATTTAATTGAATTGAAGTAGACTATAATAAGAATAGAATAGAATAGAATAGAATAGAATAGAATAGAATAGAATAGAATAGAATAGAATAGAATAGAATAGAATGGAATAGAATAGAATAGAATAGACCAGACCAGACCAGACCAGGTTGGAAGAGACCTTTGAGATCATCAAGTCCAACCTATCATCCAACACCATCTCATCAACTAACCCATGGCACCAAGCACCCCATCCAGTCTCTTCCTAAACACCTCCAGTGATGGTGACTCCACCATCTCCCTGGGCAGCACATTCCAATAGCCAATCACTCTTTCTATGAAGTACTTCTTCCTAATATAATCATAATCATTATTGTTATTATTATAGTTATAATCTAATTATTATATAATAATTATTAATAACGATAGTTGTTGTCATTGGTGGGGTTTTTTTAATCATTATTTTTCACAAAATTCACAGTCATTGTGCTCTATAAACAGAGAACTGGCTAGCCTTGCTAGTATTCCTGGTGACAAAAGTCCTCAGTCAGCTCCCACCCTGATCCCCTGGATTTCAGGGATGCCAAG
>JAAWVA010001061.1:0-14222 GCA_015227895.2 Colaptes auratus | reverse complement strand
TTGATGACGCTGTAGACGGTGCGCAGCAGAGTGCTCCAGGCCTCGTTGTGGAACACGATGACCACGCTGGTGTTGGGCAGCTCATCAGGGTACACTTTGGTCTTGCACCTGCCAGCAGGCCACAGAAACCAAACAGAGGGAGAGAGGGGTTAAGCTCTTCAGATAATCCTGAAGGGTTGGAACGGAATGGAATGGAATGGAATGGAATGGAATGGATGGAATGGAATGGAATGGAATTAACCAGGTTGGAAGAGACCTTCAAGATCATCACACCCAACCTCTCATCCAACACCACCTAATCAACTAAACCATGGCACCAAGCACCCCATCAAGTCTCCTCCTGAACACCTCCAGTGATGGTGACTCCACCACCTCCCCAGGCAGCCCATTCCAATGGGCAATCACTCTCTGTGTAGAACTTCCTCCTAACATCCAGTCTAAACCTGCCCTGGCACAGCTTGAGACTGTGTCCTCTTGTTCTGGTGCTGGGTGCCTGGGAGAAGAGGCTAACCTCTGCCTGTCTACAGCCTCCCTTCAGGGAGTTGGAGAGAGCAAGAAGGTCTCCCCTGAGCCTCCTCTTCTCCAGGCTAAGCAACCCCAGCTCCCTCAGCCTCTCCTCACAGGGCTGTGCTCCAGACCCCTCCCCAGCTTTGTTGCCCTTCTCTGGACACCTTCCAGCAAGTCAACATCCTTCCTGAACTGAGGAGCCCAGAACTGGACACAGGACTCAAGGTGTGGCCAAACCAGTGCTGAGCACAGGGCAGAATGACCTCCCTGCTCCTGCTGGCCACACTCTTCCTGATGCAGGCCAGGATGCCATTGGCCTTCTTGGCTGCCTGGGCACACTGCAGGCTCATGTTCAGCCTACCATCAACCAGCACCCTCAGGTCCCTCTCTGCCTGGCTGCTCTCCAGCCACTCTGACCCCAGCCTGTAGCACTGCCTGGAGTTGCTGTGGCCAATGTGCAGAACCTGGCACTTGGATGTGTTCAGTCTCCTGCCCTTGGCCTCTGCCCATCTGCCCAGCCTGTCGAGGTCCCTCTGCAGAGCCTCTCTGCCCTCCAGCAGGGTTCAACCAAAGGGACGAGCTGGGAAAGGGTCTTCAAGCCTGCTGAGCAGGACACATTGCAGAGCTGCTGTTGACCTCTTCAAGCTTCAAGTCTCAGGCTCACAGGATGTTAGGAGTTGGAAGGCACTCAAAGAGATCATCAAGTCCAACCCCCTGCCAGAGCAGGACCATACAATCTAGCTCAGGTCACACAGGAACACATCCATCCAGCCTTGAAAGTCTCCAGAGAAGGAGACTCCACAACCTCTCTAGGCAGCCTGTTCCAGTGCTCTGTGAGCCTTAGGTAAAGAAGTTCCTCCTCGTGTTGAGGTGGAACCTCCTGCTTACATCCATTGCTCCTTGTCCCATCCCATGGCGCATGTGAGCAGAGCCTGTCCCCTCCCTCCTAACAACCTAACAGCCCTCAAATCTGAAGCCCAAAGACTGGAAGCTCAGCTTATAGGATGGTTTGAATTGGAAGGGACCTTAGAGATCATCTAGTTCCAAACCTCTGCCATAGGCAAGGACACCTTCCACCAGCCCAGGCCACTCAAGCTGGCCTTGAACGCCTCCAGAGAGGGTGCACCCACAGCCTCCTTGGGCAACCTGTTCCAGTGTCTCACCACCCTCACCAGAAGGAATGTCTTCCTAATCTCCACTCTAAACCTACCCTCCTCAAGCTTCAAACTGCTGTTTTCTTGCTAAGAACATTCACAGCTCCTTTGGACTCCAGGCCTCCTCACCTGTCCTTGGCTCACCAGCATGTGTCCCAGCATTACAAGCGGAACACTGCAGGGTGCCAACAGGATGTGAGGCAATCAATACAAAATAAGAGTGATGTCTTGGGTTCCTCCCTGTCCTGCTGTGAGCCAGAGCAGAACCAATTCTGGTCAGGTCTGAGACTTCCCAGCTCAGGCTCTGCCCAGTGAGGCACTTGATGAAGTCCAGGGCAGGGTGGCACAGCCAGGGGGCTGCTTCTAGCAGGCAGAAGCTGCTGGGAGAGTTCCTGCCAAGGGCTGCCTGCAGAAAGGCTCTGCCTGAGCCTTGCTCCTCTGCACACCAAGGGCACTGCCACAGTTGTGCCACAGCTTGGGGGGCAGCAAGGCAGAGGAGGCAGCTGTGGGGAGGAGCAGCCAGGACAGGTGACCCTGAAGTGCCCAACAAGGGATTGCAGCCCATGGATGGCATCTTCAGGAGCAAGCTGAGGGCTGCCCAGGGCCAAGCCTCTTCTTGCCTGGCTGGTGACCCAGCAGGACTCTGTCCCTTCTGCCTTCCATCCCCATCCCTCTGTTCCTGAATCCACTTCCAGAATCCAGCTCCTGACTCTGGTTTCCATCTGCTGCTGAGTGCAGTCTGGGACTTGCCCAGTGCCTGCCCCCAGCATCAGTGGTGCCAGTGGTGCCCTCATTGCCATCAGGGCTTGGGTTCCCTGTTGGTTTGTGTCTCTTTGTCTCTCTCCCATGGCATTGTTCTTCTTTCCACCCCAGCTGGTTGTGTTTCTTTCCCAGCCCATCAGCCTCTCTCCCTTCTTCCCTTTCTCTTCCCTTTGGGCAGGCAGAGGGCTTTATGGAGAGCCTCTGGCACTGCCCTGGTAGCCAGCCCTGCCCTGGCCCTTGACACCTCCAAAGCTGAATTCCCAGCAAGAAACCAATGGCAAGAAATCAGCCAGAGACTCTTTGCAGCCTGCCCACACAGCCACATAATTTTTATGTGCAACAATAATGCATCAATTTTTAATAGACTTTATGGGATGAGGCTGAGAGAAGCTGAGCTCTCTGAAGGAGAGCACATAACCAACTCAGAGACCAAGCTTCCATCAGGAAGGACATAAAACCTGGGCATGAATTACCCAAACTGCCTCCTTTCTGGCATTGTCACAACTATTTGAGACCAACCTTGTGTAACACAGTAAATGTTCTCTACAAGCAACCTGGACTAGCAGAAGGTGTCCCTGCCCCTGGCAGGGAGGGTGGAACTGGATGGTCTTTTAGGTCCCTTCCAACCCAAACCCTTCCAAGATTCCAGGAACCCTGTCACAGAAGAGGAGCACATACCTTAAAAAGAAGTTGCCCAGTGCTACATCCACCATAACCAGAGACAGCAGAACAGGCACACACCAAGGCAGTGGACAAAGCTGCTTCTGCAGGGGCAGGATGCCAGGGACAGATCACTGAATCCCAGCATGGTGGGGTGGGGGTAACAGAGTCATAGAATGGTCAGGGTTGGAAGGGATCTCAAGGCTCAGCCAGTTCCAACCCCCCTGCCATGGCCAGGGACACCTCACACTGCAGCAGGTTGCTCACAGCCACAGCCAGCCTGGCTGCAAACACCTCCAGGCAGGAGGCTTCCACCACCTCCCTGGGCAACCTGTGCCAGGCTCTCACCACCCTCATGGGCAACAACTTCTTCCTCACATCCAATCTCATTCCACCCATTGCTAGTTTTGTTCCATTCCCCCTGGTTCTATCCCTCCCTGACACCCTCAAAAGTCCCTCCCCAGCTTTCTTGGAGCCCCCTTCAGATCCTGGAAGGCCACAATGAGGTCTCCTCAGAGCCTTCTCTTCTCCAGACTGAACAGCCCCAACTCCCTCAGTCTGTCCTCACAGTCTGTCCTCACTATTCCTAATGCAGGCCAGGATGCCATTGGCCTTCTTGGCCACCTGGGCACACTGCTGGCTCATGTTTAGACAGCTGTCAATCAGTACCCCCAGGTCCCTCTCTGCCTGGCTGCTCTCCAGCCACCCTGACCCCAGCCTGTAGCTCTGCCTGGGGTTGCTGTGGCCAAAGTGCAGCCCCTGGCACTTGGACTTGCTGAATGTCATCCTGCTGGACTCTGCCCATCTGTCCAGCCTGTCAAGGTCCCTCTGCAGAGCCCTTCTGCCCTCCAACTGACCAACATCTGCTCCCAACTTGGGGTCATCTGCAAATTTGCTGAGGACTGACTCAATGCCCTCATCCAGATCATCAATGAAGATATTAAAGAGCTCATGCTGGACATGCTGTCTGGAGGGAACTTCGTACCAAGCCACGTAGCTGTGGATGTCTCACTAAGAATCATCAGCTGATGGGAAGCACCAGCGGTGTCAGGGCTGGGCAGTGTGCTCCAGGCTTGGGCCACAGTGGCTGCAAACTGCCTGGTGGAAAAGGGGATGGTGGTGGACAGCTGGCTGAAGATGAGCCAATGTGTGCCCACGTGGCCAAGAAGGCCACCAGTCCCCTGAGCAGGGTGACCAGCAGGACCAGGACAGGGATTGTCCTCCCCTGTACTGGGCACTGGTGAGGCCACACCTTGAGTGCTGGGTTCAGTTTTGAGGTTCTCACTCTAAGAAGGACAGGGGAGGAGTTTGCAGCACAAGCCCTATGAGGAGAGGCTGAGGGAGCTGGGGTTGCTTAGCCTGGAGAAGAGGAGGCTCAGGGCAGACCACCTCGCTCTCTCCAACTCCCTGAAGGGAGGTTGTAGCCAGGTGGGGGTTGGTCTCTTCTCCCAGGCAACCAGGCTCTGCACACGTGCACCCTGGGATAGGACAAAGGGCAATAGATATGAACTCCAGCATAGGAGGTTCCACCTCAACATGAGGAGGAACTTCTTCACTGGGAGGGTCACAGAGCACTGGAACAGGCTGCCCAGAGGGGTTGTGGAGTCTCCTTCTCTGGAGCCTTTCCAGCCCCATCTGGATGTGTTCCTGTGTGACCTGTGCTGGATTCTCTGCTCCTGCTCTGGCAGGGGGGTTGGACTTGATGATCTTCAGAGGTCCCTTCCAACCCCTAGCATCCTGTGAGTCTGTGAAAGGCCATTCTCCTCCTTGCCACAACCCAACCTGACTGCTGCAAGCTGACCATGAACATGAGTGATGCAGCAACTCTCATCCTGGGAAAGTTGGTCTGAGAAGCTCTTCAGCTGGCACCAAGGACTCACCCATCTAACCTCACGTCGGGCAAGCTTCTGTTCAGGGCAATCAGGTCACTGGCCATCAGGTTAAACTGGTTGATCTTGAAGAGCTCCTTCATCTTCTCCTGGTCATCCTTTGGAATGAGCACAGCCTTGCCCATCTCTCCAGGCCCATCTTGGTTTCGGGAAATAACAGCTGGAAGACAAAACAGCAACAGCCAAGTTTCACTCCTGGGGCAGCAGCACTGCGGCTCACCAACTGGGCTCCACAATGTCTTGGTGTTCCACACGGAATGCTAGGGAGAACTCAGTGCACCAAAACCTTCCCTGTGCTCCACTGGGAGGTTTTCATACAATCAGACAATCAATAAGGTTGAAAAAGACCTCAGAAATCATCCAGTCCAACCTGACACCCAACACCATCTCATCAACTCACCCACGGCACCAAGCACCCCATCCAGGCTCCTCCTAAACACCTCCAGTGAAGTTCTCCTCCTCCTCTACTCTGCCCCAGTGAGACCACATCTGGAGTGCTGTTTCCAGCCATCCAGCCAGTTTCTTACTCAGCAAATATCCAGCTGCAAATATGCAGTTCAGCAAATGACCAGTTCTGGGGCCCTGAGTTGAAGAAGGAGATTGAGGCACTTGAACGTGTCCAGAGAAGGGCAACAAGGCTGGGGAGGGGTCTGGAGCACAGCCCTGGGAGGAGAGGCTGAGGGAGCTGGGGTTGCTTAGCCTGCAGAAGAGGAGGCTCAGGGGAGACCTTCTTGCTGTCAACAACTCCCTGAAGGGAGGTTGTAGCCAGGTGGGGGTTGGTCTCTTCTCCCAGGCAAGCAGCACCAGAACAAGAGGACACAGTCTCAAGCTGTGCCAGGGGAGGTTCAGGCTGGCTGTTAGGAAGAAGTTCTTCCCAGCAAGAGATTGGCCATTGGAATGTGCTGCCCAGGGAGGTGGTGGAGTCCCCATCCCTGGAGGTGTTCAAGAGGGGATTGGATGTGGCACTTGGAGCCACGGTTTAGTAGTCATGAGGTGTTGGGTGAGAGGTTGGACTTGCTGAGCTCTAAAGTCTTTTCCAACCTTATTGATTCTATGATTCTATGACAGTGTCAACCTCTAAGCTCCTTACTGGGCAGAATTTTAGCCTCACAGTCAAAGCCACCAGAAAGAAGCAAAGATTCAGAAGACCATCACCAGGCTGTGCTCTTAGATCCACAGATTCATTGAATAGGTTTGGGTTGGAAGGGACCTTCAAGATCAGCCAGCTCCAACCCCCCTGCCATGGGTAGGGACCCCTCCCACTAGCCCAGGTTGCTCAAGGCCTCATCCAACCTGGCCTTGAAGACCTCCAGGGAAGGAGCATCCACCAACCTCCTTAGAGGCCTGCAGGCAGGATGCTGCTCCTCTGCTGCAGCTTCGCCTCACCCCCAGAGCTGCTGGAAACCAGCCCTGCCCACAGGCACACACAGTTCCAGGGTGTATCTGCTGCTAAATTCCACCCAGGAGATTTCAGGAGGGATTATTTATGTCAGGCCTGATGGGAGCATAAAACTATTAGTGACTAAGGGCTGGTGATGAAACACTGCTCCATCATCACTTTCTGGAGACAGGCTGAGGCTCCTCAGAGAGCCAGTTCCTCATGCTGCAAATGCTGCTCATGGACACAAATCCTGCTGGCTTTGTGCTGCAAGAGGCAGAGGGCACCACATGAGCTCAGCAGCAGCAGCAGGGAGCAAGGGGGGAAAAAAGAGCCAGGCTGACTGCTTGAAACCACAGGGAAAAACAGGTGAGAAGAACAGAAAGGAGCTTGGGTGGTGTCATCCTCCCCAAGGAACACAACAGCAATGGAAATGATCTAGGAAAGGATTTGAAATGATCTAGGCATGACATAAATGGAATTGATCTAGGGGAGCCTGCTGAGGTGACCTGGTGAGAGGCTGAGGGAGCTGGGGCTGCTTAGCCTGGAGAAGAGGAGGCTCAGGGGAGACCTTCTGGCTCTCTGCAACTCCCTGAAGGGAAGTTGTAGCCAGGTGGGGGTTGGTCTCTTCTCCCAGGCAACCAGCACCAGAACAAGAGGACACAGTCTCAAGCTGCACCAGGGGAGGTTTAGGCTGGAGGTGAGGAGAAAGTTCTTCCCAGCAAGAGAGATTGGCCATTGGAATGTGCTGCCCAGGGAGGTGGTGGAGTCCCCAGCCCTGGAGGTGTTCAAGAGGGATTGGATGTGGCACTTGGAGCCGTGGTTTAGCTGTCAGGAGGTGTTAGGAGTTAGGTAATAGGTTGGACTTGATGGTCTCTGAGGTCTTTTCCAACCTGGTTGATTCTGTGATTCTGTGATTTCTGTGCCCCAACAACAGGAGAAGAGCTGCAGAGGATGTTCTGCTGAAGTGAAAGCTCACAGGAGCTGGTGGAGTCTGCACCTCTGGAGACATTCAAAGCCTGCCTGGATGTGTTTCTGGGTGACCTTCCCCAGGTAATCCTAGAGGCAGGGAGGTTGGACTCCATGATCTCCAGAGATCCAACCCCTACCACTCTGTGATGCTGTCAATCCATCAGGAGCCCCCAGCTCATCTGTGGTGTCCCACCACAAGGACTGGGATCCACCTCAGCCCCCAAACTTCTCTTTATTGTGCTGGAGAACCTAGAGCAAGATTCACAGAATGGTTTGGGTGGGAAGGGACCCTAGAGATCATCTAGTTCCAAACCCCTACCATAGGCAGGGACAGCTTCCACCAGCCCAGGTTGCTCAAGGCCTCATCCAACCTCAGCTTGAGCACCTCCAGGGAGGGAGCATCCACAGCCTCCCTGGGCAGCCTGTTGCAGTGTCTCACCACCCATCATCTGCAAAACTGATTTCCCCTGCAGGATTCTGAGCTCTCCTCTTGTTTCCTCAGGTCTATCAAGATAGAAAGAGCTTCAAGGAGGTTTTTTTTTCCCCCTCTCCTGCAGTTTAATATGAAACTAATCAGAAATTTCCCAAGCAGCCTTTCCACTCTCAGGGTTTTTATCAGACTGAATCTCAGTCATGGCTTTAGACACAGCTCTGATGGAAAAACAGCTTTAATTCTGCTCTGGCTGAAATGCATCCAGCTCAGCTTATCAAATCTTTAGAGAAGGTGGCCAGAGCTTCTGAATTCCCAACCAGACACCCAGAGGTGTAACTGACTCCCTATCCAGGACCATCTCCTCCAGCATTTTCTCTCCCAGATTTCACTAAGAATGTTTTAACCTCACAGAGTCCACAAGGAACAGTCCTCAACCATCTCCAAGCCAGCAGATGCAAAGCACACAACCAGGCAACACAGAGGCAAGGTAGGAATCAGCAAATCCCAGCATGGTGGGGGTTGGAAGGGACCTCTGGAGATCAGCCAGTTTGACCCCCCCTGCTAAAGCAGGGGCAGCCACAGCAGCTTGCCCAGGATGACAGAAGGGGTTGGCTTGGGAGAGACCTTGAACATCATCCAGTTCCAACCCCCTGCCATGGACAGAGAGACCTTCCACCAGCCCAGGTTGCTCAAGGCCTCATTCAACCTGGCCTTGAACACCTCCAGGGAGGGGACATCCACAACCTCCCTGGGCAACCTGTGAGACAGGAATGGAATGAATGGAATGGAATGGAATGGAATGGAATGGAATGGAATGGAATGGAATGGAATGGAATGGGATAGAATAGAATGGAATAGAATAGAATAGAATAGAATAGAATAGAATAGAATAGAATAGAATAGAATAGAATAGAATTAACCAGGTTGGGAGAGACCTTTGAGATCATCCAGTCCAACCTATCACCCAACACCATCTCATCAACTCAACCATGGCACCAAGTGCCTCAGCCAGGCTCTTCCTAAACACCTCCAGGGATGGGGACTCCACCACCTCCCTGGGCAGCACATTCCAATGGCCAATCTCTCTTTCTAGGAAGAACTTCTTCCTCACCTCCAGCCTGAGCCTCCCCTGGCACAGCTTGAGACTGTGTCCTCTTGTTCTGGTGCTGGTGCCTGGAGAAGAGACCAACCCCCACTGGCTACAACCTCCCTTCAGGGAGTTGGAGAGAGCAAGAAGGTCTCCCCTGAGCCTCCTCTTCTCCAGGCTAAGCAACCCCAGCTCCCTCAGCCTCTCCTCCAGGGCTGTGCTCCAGACCCCTCCCCAGCTTTGTTGCCCTTCTCTGGACACCTTCCAGCAACTCAACATCCTTCCTGAACTGAGGGGCCCAGAACTGGACACAGGACTCAAGGTGTGGCCTAACCAGTGCTGAGCACAGGGCAGAATGACCTCCCTGCTCCTGCTGGCCACACTGTTCCTGATGCAGGCCAGGATGCCATTGGCCTTCTTGGCCACTTGGGCACACTGCAGGCTCATGTTCAGCCTACCATCAACCAGCACCCCCAGGTCCCTTTCTGCCTGGCTGCTCTCCAGCCACTCTCACCCCAGCCTGTAGCACTGCATGGGCTTGTTCCAGTGTCTCACCACCCTCATTGTGAGGACCACAATGTCCAGGCAGGTTTGGAATCTCTCCAGAGAAAGAACTCCACAACCTATGTTGGGGAGAAATGGGCAAAGAGAAATCTCTGCTAAAGCCACAGAATGAATTCCACAGAACTACAAAACCCCTAGAAGCAAAGGACATCAGCAACAGACCTGAGCAGATCAAATGTCTTCAGGCCTCCTCCAGTTGCTCCTGCTCTAATCCAGCAAACCCAGCCCCAACAGCCTTGCTCTGCTTGGTGTCCACCTGGGAAAGGCTTTGACTGAATCACAGGGCACCAAATCCTGTCAGAGAGGAGCACAGGAGCCTGGCTGGGACAGTGGCTGGCTCAGAGCAGCTGAGAGATGACAGCAGGAAAGAGCAGACACAGCTCTTCTCAGAGTCAGGGAATTGATTGCCTTGAGTCCTCTAAGATCACCAAGTCAAACCACCAACCCAACACCACCATGGCCATTAGACCATGTCCCAAAGTGCCATGGCCACAGGTTTCTTGAACCCCTCCAGGGATGGGGACTCCTCCTGGGCAGCCTGTTCCCGTGCCTGACCACTCTTGCAGCAATGAATTGTTCCTCATGTCAAACCCAATCACTCCTGACACAATTTCAGGCCATTTCCTCCTGTTCTATCATCTGATAGTAGGCAAAAGAGGCCATCCCCCACCTCTCTCCAACCTCCTTTCAGGGAGTTGCAGGCAGCAATGAGGTCTCCCCTCAGCCTCCTCTTCTCCATACTAACCCCCCCCCCCCCCAGCTCCCTCAGCTGCTCCTCACCAGCCCTGTCCTGAGACCCTCCTCCAGCTTCATTGCCCTTCTCTGGTTACATTGGGAAGAGCATGAGAGAAGCTCACAGACTCACAGGCTGCACTGGGCTGGAATGCACCCTCAAAAGTCATCTTGTTCAACCCCCCTGCAGTTAGCAGGGGCACCTCCTACTAGATCAGGCTGCCCAGAATGTTCCTTTGCTGAGGTGAGGGCTGGACCCAGGGGGCTGTGTTCCAGAGATCACCACCAGTCCCATTTCACATCCATTTCTCTTCCTGACAGTGACCTGCATGACTTAGCACTGCTGGCAACCAGCACAAGAAAAGGGTCCCATTTCTTTGCTCTGGATTTGTTATTTCACATTTTATTGGCTTTGAGCTCAGGAGCCACACTGAATCCCTAATCATCCTCCTCTGCCTCTTTTATACCTTTACAAATCCTCACTTGATCCTCCTTGGCTTCCTGCTTCTCCTAGCAGCAGCAGCATCTAATTTGGGCTCTCCCTGCAGAGAGGCCAAACACAAATCACCCTTCCATGCCTTTAAACTGCTGCTTTCACTCAAGCAAATTCAGTTTGGTTTCCATCAAGCAGCAAAGCTTTTTGTCCTTCGAGGGGATAAACCCCAATGCCTCCAGCAAATGGAAGGAGGCAGCTTTCATCTGCAGGACAGCTCTTCTGTGAGCACCTCAAAAGGTCTCACCAGCACAGCTGAGGGGGTGACCTGCTGGAAAGCAGACTCACAGGGCAGGATCTGGGGGTGCTGGTGGGGAACAGGTCACCCATGAGCCAGCAATGTACCTTCGTGGCTAAGAATGCCAATGGTCTACTGGGGTGCATGAAGAAGAGTGTGGCCAGCAGGTCGAGGGAGCTTCTCCTCCCCTTACTCTGCCCTGGTGAGGCCACCTCTGGAGACCTGGGTCCAGTTCTAGGCTCCCCAGGTCAAGAGAGACAGGGAACTGCTGGAGAGAGTCCAGCAGAGGGGTGCAAAGCTGCTGAGGGGCCTGGAGCAGCTCTGGGAGGAGGAAAGGCTGAGAGCCCTGGGGCTGTGGAGCCTGGAGAAGAGCAGCCCCAGAGGGGAGCTGCTCAGTGCTCAACAAGGGATAAAGGAGCTGTGGGGGGCAAGAGGCTGGGGCCAGACTCTTGTCAGTGGTGCCCAGGAACAGGATAAGGGCACTGGGCACAAACTGGAAGCCAGGAGGTTGCACCTGATGAAGAGGAGCAAGTTGTTTGGTGTGAGGGTGCTGGAGGCCTGGAGCAGGCTGCCCAGAGAGGTTGTGGAGTCTCCTTCGTGGAGAGCTTCCACCCAGCTGGGCATTGTGCTGCTGGGCAAGCTGCTGGGGGTGCCCCTGGTGTAGCAGGGGGCTTGGAGTGGATGATCTCCAGAAGTCCCTTTCAGCCCCCATCACGCTGAAACCAAAGCAATCCACAGTTCTCCAGAGAGTTCTACACATCCTCACCCTGATCTAACTCCAGAAGGAGTGGTGCTGGATTCAGCCCTGGATGTGCCTCAGGGTGCTTCTCCATCTCATGGCTGCCATGGAGGAGGAGCAGTGATTCAGCAGTTTCACTTCTTAGCATCCCTGAAGCAGATTTCAAATGGTTTTGGAGTGTTCTTTTCTTTCTCAACAGAAAAAAAAAGGTCTCTCAAAGCAAGCTCAACCTCCCAGCACCACAACCAACACCTCACCTCTCCAGGGGCCAGCTCAGGCACCCACAAGGGATAATGGGCAAGGCAGAGAAGAATAAGAATAAGAAGTCCTCTTTCTCCAGCACCCTGCCTGCAGGCACTCTTCATCCTCTGTCAGGCCAGAGAGGCCTCCTCTGGAAATGAAAACCACTCCCTCAGGAGGGCATCTTAGAAGGGCTGAGGTCTTTGGTGGAGTGGGGAAGAGGCAGCACGAGGTTCAGATGAAGAAAAAGAGGGAGGGGGGCAGGAAAGTGAAGCCCAAGACATTTCAAAGCACTGGAAGTATTTAAGAGTCCAGTGGGTTGGAGAAGACCTCTAAGATCATGGAGTCCAACCATCAACCCAACCCCACCATGGCCATCAAACCATGGCCTCAAGTGCCATGGCCACAGGTTTCTTGAACCCCTCCAGGGGTGGTGACTCCAGCACCTCCCTGGGCAGCTTGCTCCAGGGCCTGACCACTCTTGCAGCAAAGAAATTGTTCCTCATCTCCAACCTAAACCTCCCCTGGGGCAACTTGAGGCCAGTTCCTCTTGTCCCTGTTGACATCTTGAACTAGACCAGGGAGCTCAAAGCCCCATCCAACCTGGCTTTGAAGACTTCCACGGTTGGGGCATCCACAGCAGCCCTGCCTCAGAGTGCTGCCAGCCATGGTGACACAAAGCAGCATTCATCCCAAGCTGGGCACCAGCCATCACAGCCTTCACTCTGACTGCAGAAAGCAAAGCACAATGAGGATAAAAGAAATTCTTTGCAGTGAGGGTGGGGAGACCCTGGAACAGGTTGCCCTGGGAGGCTGTGGATGTGCCCTCCCTGGAGGTGCTCAAGGCCAGGCTGGATGAGGCCTTGAGCAACCTGGGCTGGTGGAAGGTGTCCCTGCCCATGGCTGGGAGGTTGGAGCTAGATGATCCTTAGGGTCCCTTCCAACCCAAATCATAGAATCATAGAATTGTTAGAGTTGGAACATAGAATTGTTAGAGTTGGAAGGGACCTCAAGGCTCAGCCAGTTCCAGCCCCCCTGCCATGGCCAGGGACACCTCACACTGCAGCAGCTTGCTCACAGCCACCTCCAGCCTGACCTTAAAAGCCTCCAGGGAGAGGTTTTCCACCACCTCTGGGCACCTGTGCCAGTCTCTCACCACCCTCATGGGGAACACTTCTTCTTCCTCACATCCAATCTCAACCTACCCATTGCTAGTTTTGTTCCATTCCCCCCCAGTCCTATCACTCCCTGACACCCTCAAAAGTCCCTCCCCAGCTTTCTTGGAGCCCCCTTCAGATCCTGGAAGGCCACAATGAGTCCCTCCTCAGAGCCTTCTCTTCTCCAGACTGAACAGCTCCCCAACTCCCTCAGTCTGTCCTCACAGGAGAGCTGCTCCAGCCCTCTGCTCCTCCTCGTGGCCCTTCTCTGGGCATCTTCCAGCACCTCCAGACCCTTCCTGTGCTAGGGGCTCCAGAAATCACTCTGTGAATCTCTGAGCAGGAAAATGTTCCTGCTCCATCCCCCAAAGCACACATCCAGCTTCACAGGCAGCTTGTGTTGACTTGCTTTATTAAACCTGAACCCTGAGCAAATAATTCCTGGCTGTATCTCCTCAGCAGATAGAAGAGATTTTTATCCCCAACAATTTGTGGCCATAAACTCCACACAGTATCCAATAAACCAAGAAGGATCAATTTACAGCCTCTGGCCATTTAGAAGATGTATCTCTGCTGTTTGGAGCTCCTCACAGAGTGATCTTACCCCAGATCATCACCAAAATGAAATCAAAGCCAAGAATCCAGTTCTAATGACATGGCAGCAATGAATCCCAGGAAGTTGTCATGAATCAGTAAGAGATCCTCATGGGATCATCCAGATCATTGACCAGGACCTGGGGGTACTGGTTGATGGTGGGCTGAACATGAGCCTGTAGTGTGCCCAGGGGGCCAAGGGCATCCTGGCATGCAGCAGGAACAGTGTGGCCAGCAGGAGCAGGGAGGTCATTCTGCCCTGTGCTCAGCACTGGTTAGGCCACACCTTGAGTCCTGTGGCCAGTTCTGGGGCCCTTAGTTCAGGAAAGATGTTGAGTTGCTGGAAGGTGTCCAGAGAAGGGCAACAAAGCTGGGGAGGGGTCTGGAGCACAGCCCTGTGAGGAGAGGCTGAGGGAGCTGGGTTTGCTTGCCCCCTGCAGAAGAGGAGGCTCAGGGGAGACCTTCTTGCTCTGTAACTCCCTGAAGGAGGTTGTAGCCAGGTGGGGGTTGGTCTCTTCTCCCAGGCAACCAGCACCAGAGCAAGAGGACACAGTCTTAAGCTGTGCCAGGGGAGGTTTGGGCTGGAGGTTAGGAAGAAGTTCTTCATAGAGAGAGAGATTGGC
>JAAWVA010001060.1:0-14223 GCA_015227895.2 Colaptes auratus | reverse complement strand
AGAGGTTGTGGAGTCTCTCTTCTGTTGAGCCTTTGCAGCCCTGTCTGGATGTGTTTCTGTGTGACCTGTGCTGGATTCTGTGCTCCTGCTCTGGCAGGGGGTTGGACTGGAAGCTCTCCACAGGTCCCTTCCAGCCTGCTGGAGTGTGAGGTGTCCCTGGCCCTGGCAGGGGGGTTGGAACTGGCTGATCCTTGAGGTCCCTTCCAGCCCTGACAGTGCTGTGATTCTATAAAATCTCCTGGCAGGGCTTTGCCAGTGTCACAAGTTGCCAGTGTGAGCTGGCATCCTGCAGCTTCAGCTGAATCTTACCTGAAGGGGTTAGGAGGGGTGTGTGGTGCCTGGGTGTGCAGAGTTCTGTGCCTGTCAGCTGTCACCTTTGTGACCAGGACTGAGGTTCTGTCAGTGACCTTTGCAGGGGAAGCTCAGTGGTGGACGTTGTGCTGAGCACCAAACCTGTGGGGTGCAGAGGAGCCCTTGTGGAGCACACAGCTGAGAGGCTGCAGGATTCTGCAGGGTTCTGTGCCTGGCTCCTTCCACTCCAGAGCCCTCAGAGCTGTGGGCAAGCCTGGCCTGATGTCTGGATGGTTGGTGTGAGACACTTGCAAGCTCTGGTTCTACAGCAGAACCTTTTCTGACTGCAGACTGGGCTAAAGGAGTGGAGGCTGCAGGAGACACAGAGTCACAGAATGCCAGGGGCTGGAAGGGACCTCCAGAGATCATCCAGTCCAAACCCCTGCCAGAGCAGGGTCACCCAGAGCAGGTCACACAGGAACACATCCAGGCAGGTTTTGAGTATCTCCCAGCCAAAGCAGTGTGGGGTTCTGTGAGTCAAAGCTTCGTTCTGGTATTGTGGGGCCTTGAGTCCCACACTCTGGAGTGCTGCTTGGAGCTGCCCTCTTGTCACTCATGCCGTGGCAGTGGCCATGCCATTGAGGAGAGCAGCTGAGCTTTACTTCTCATGGACTTCCCCATTCCTCATCTTACTGGCTTGCATGAAAGCTTCTTAGGTCATGTTTGGGTTTCCTTCCCATGGCTAAAACAGGTTCTGGTGTTCAAAGCTGCTTGCAATGAATGAAGGATGATGGAGAGAGGAGTTTTGGGCCCTTGCCACACTTCATATGGCTCTTTAGAGATATCTCTCACTTGAGGTGGTTACCTCAGCCTGTAAAGATTATGTTAAGCTTTAAATGATCTCCTCTTTGGCCAAGAAATGATTCAGCCCTCTTGCACATTGGATTACCTCAAGCTCTTGGTATTTACTGTGCACACAGGCAAGGAATGAGGTCTGAGGCTTGCAGAGATTTATGTAGTGGCATTTTCTCACTATCTGCTTATTGTTTGGGTCAACAGGATGAGAAAGGGAGGTGTGAGGGGCAGGTCTCTCTGTCACCCTGTGACTTTGGGTTGTCACTCAGGGCTGTGGTTTCACAAGTGGAAATTGTTGTCTCTTGGGTGGGCAGCAGCTGCTGTGGCACTGCCTGAGGGGCTTTGTGGAGCCTGGGTTTTAAATGCCTTCATTAGCAAGGAGAAGAACAAGAAACTTTCTCTGTTGCTGTAGAGATGTTTCTTCTGCAGTGTGTTGGATGCTTAATGGAGTTGGTACAGCCAGAATGAAACCCTCAGTGCTTCCCACCTCTGCCAGTGTCACAGAGTCACAGAATGTTAGGGGCTGGAAAAGACTCAAAAGCTCATCCAGTCCAAGCCCCCTGCCAGAGCAGGATCACCCAGGGCAGGGCACACAGGAACACATCCAGGTGGGTCTCAAATATCTCCAGAGAGGGAGACTCCACAACCCCCCTGGGCAGCCTGTGCCAGGCCTCTGTCACCCTCACAGGTGAAAAATTCTTCCTCCTGTTCCCATGGAGCTTCCTCTGCCTCAGCTTCCACCACTGCCCCTTGTGCTGGCATTGGGCAGCACCCAGCAGAGCCTGGCTCCAGCCTCTGGGCACTCACCCTGCACAGCTTTAGCAACAGCAATGAGGCCACCTCTCAGGCTCCTCCTCTCCCAGCCTCAGACACCAGCAGCCACCAACCACAGACCTGCAGCCACCAATCAGAACTGGACACAGGAGCTGCCTGGCCTAGGGCTGTGCTTCATCTTCATGGGAACACCATCCAGGGCTCAGGGGTGGTTTCACCCCATACAGGAGGAGAGATGCTAGCAGGTGTCAGCTACCAGCAGAGAGCTTCCTTTCTGATGACATCTCCTTGAGGAGCATCCTGACGAGGAGAGGCTGAGAGCCTGCAGGAGAGCAGCCCCAGAGGGGAGCTGAGCAATGCTCAGCAAGAGCTGAAGGGACTGTGGGGGGCAGGAGGCTGGGGCCAGACTCTGCTCAGAGGTGCCCAGAGACAGGCCAAGGGGCAATGGGCACAAACTGGAACCCAGGAGGTTCCAGCTGAACAGGAGGAGAAACTTCTTTGGTGTGAGGGTGCTGGAGGCCTGGAGCAGGCTGCCCAGAGAGGTTGTGGAGTCTTCTACTCTGGAGAGATTCCAACCCCCCCTGCCCACTGTGCTCCTGGGCAAGCTGCTGTAGGTGCCCTGCTTTAGCAGGGGTTTGACCTACCAGGGAAGGGATCTCCAGAGGTCCCTTCCAACCCCACCATGCTGGGATGCTGTGGAGCTGTGACTTTGTGTGTAATCAATAATCAATAACCATGTTTGAGTTGCTGTTTTAGGGGTCTCCTTGGAAACTTTCAGATCATTCCCATTCCTCCAGCAGACCTGGAAGGGGCTGGTGCTGGGTAGATGGTTCAGAAGTTCAGCCTGGAGCATGGTCTCTTGCAGTGCTCTGGCCTGGGCTGTGCAGGGGTTACATCAAGGGTTAAAAATGTGGAGTGGTTGTGTGTCAGTGGATGTCAAAGCAGGCACATGGAGTTTAGTTTCTTAAACACAGGAAGTGGTCTGGAAGTCTCCCACAGAGCCTTACCTGTGGGTGCTGTTTCTGCTCAGCCTGCATCCATAGGCTGCTGGCAGAGAGCTGGCTTCTTGCTCCTTAACATCATTATTGATGATCTGGAGGAGGGCATTGAGTCCATCAGCAGTAAATTTGGGGATGACACCAAGCTGGGGGCAGGAGTTGATCTGCTGGAGGGCAGAGAGGCTTTGCAGAGGGACCTGGACAGGCTGGACAGATGGGCAGAGTCCAAGGGCAGGAGATTGAACACATCCAAGTGCCAGGTTCTGCACATTGGCCACAGCAACCCCAGGCAGTGCTACAGGCTGGGGGGCAGAGTGGCTGAGAGCAGCCAGGCAGTGAGGGACCTGGGGGTACTGGTTGATTGTAGGCTGAACATGAGCCTGCAGTGTGCCCGGGCAGCCAAGAAGGCCAATGGCATCCTGGCCTGCATCAGGAAGAGTGTGGCCAGCAGGAGCAGGGAGGTCATTCTGCCCCTGTACACTGCACTGGTTAGGCCACACCTTGAGTCCTGTGTCCAGTTCTGGGCCCCTCAGTTTAGGAAGGAGGTTGACTTGCTGGAAGGTGTCCAGAGAAGGGCAAGAAGGCTGGGGAGGGGTCTGGAGCACAGCCCTGTGAGGAGAGGCTGAGGGAGCTGGGGTTGCTTAGCCTGCAGAAGAGGAGGCTCAGGGGAGATCTCATTGCTCTCTACAACTCCCTGAAGGGAGGTTGTAGCCAGGTGGGGGTTGGTCTCTTCTCCCAGGCAAGCAGCACCAGAACAAGAGGACACAGTCTCAAGCTGTGCCAGGGGAGGTTTAGGCTGGATGTTAGGAAGAAGTTCTCTACAGAGAGAGTGATTGCCCATTGGAATGGGCTGCCCGGGGAGGTGGTGGAGTCCCCATCACTGGAGGTGTTCAGGAGGAGACTTGATGGGGTGCTTGGTGCCATGGGTTAGTTGATTAGATGGTGTTGGATGATGGGTTGGCCTCCATGATCTCAAAGATCTTTTCCAACCTGGTCTGGTCTATTCTATTCTATTCTATTCTATTCTATTCTATTCTATTCTATTCTACTCTTGGGCCCATTTTGGTCTTGAGCCCATTTTGGTCTTGGGCCAGATGCTAACTCCTGGGGACTTCTCTAAGCTCCTGTGGTCAGCTGCCAATGCATTGTCCTCCCTTGCAGCTGTTTGCTGTGCCAGCCCCATGGTGCAGCTGCCTGTTCAGTGCCTCCTTTCTCTGCCCCTGAGTCTCAGAGGGACTTGATGCCATGACACGGACAGAAAAGATGCTCAGAGGGATGGAGCCCCTCTGCTTGGAGACAGGCTGAGGGAGTTGGGGCTGTTCAACCTGGAGAAGAGAAGGCTCCAGGGAGACCTCAGAGCAGCCTTCCAGGACCTGAAGGGAGCTCCAGGAGAGCTGGGGAGGGACTTGCGACAAGGGCTGGGAGCACCAGGATGAGGGATGATGGCTTTGAGCTGGGAGAGAGAAGATTGAGCATGGAGATGAGGAAGAAATCCTTTCAGTGAAGGTGGGGAACAGGTTGCTCAGGGAGGTTGTTGACCCCTGGAGGTGTTTCAGAGCTGGTTGGATGAGGCTTGAGCAACTTGGGCTGGTGGGAGATGTCCCTGCCCGTGGCAGGGGGCTGGGCTGTGGTGCTGGTCAGGCTATGTGCAGACACTGGAGACTAAAATCCAATGAACCATAGCAGAACAAACTCTTCTCCAGTTGTGCAAATCCAGAGCAAGTGTCTCGTAGCTTTGGTTCCATCCCTGGCTGGAGGGGGTTGCAAGCAGGAGTGGTGTAGGGGGTGCATAGTGCAGGCACCCAGGACTGGTGCTGCCAGCACCAGAATAGAATAGAATAGAATAGAATAGAATAGAATAGAATAGAATAGAATAGAATTAACCAGGTTGGAAAAGACCTCTGAGATCATCACATCCAACCCATCATCCAACACCACCATGGCTCCAAGCACCCCATCAAGTCTCCTCCTAAACACCTCCAGAGATGGTGACTCCACCACCTCCCTGGGCAGCACATCCCAAGGGCCAATCTCTCTTGCTGGGAAGAACTTCTTCCTAACATCCAGCCTGAACCTCCCCTGGCACAGCTTGAGACTGTGTCCTCTTGTTCTGGTGCTGGGTGCCTGGGAGAAGAGACCAACCTCTGCCTGGCTACAATCTCCCTGCAGGGAGCTGGAGAGAGCAATGAGGTCTCCCCTGAGCCTCCTCTTCTCCAGGCTAAGCAACCCCAGCTCCCTCAGCCTCTCCTCACAGGGCTGTGCTCCAGACCCCTCCCCAGCCTTGTTGCCCTTCTCTGGACAAGTTCAATTGTCTCAATGTCCTTCTTAAATTGAGGAGCCCAGGACTGGACACAGGACTCAAGGTGTGGCCTAACCAGTGCAGTGTACAGGGCAGAATGACCTCCCTTCTCCTGCTGGCCACACTCTTCCTGATGCAGGCCAGGATGCCATTGGCCTTCTTGGCCCCCTGGGCACACTGCTGGCTCATCTTCAGCTGCTGTCAACCAGTATCCCCAGGTCCCTCTCTGCCTGGCTGCTCTCCAGCCACTCTGCCCCCAGCCTGTAGCTCTGCCTGGGGTTGCTGTGGCCAATGTGCAGAACCTGGCACTTGGATGTGTTCAATCTCCTGCCCTTGGACTCTGCCCATCTCTCCAGCCTGGCATTCTGCTTCTGTGGGGTACTTTATTATAGGCCAGGTCCGTGCTGGCTGGCCTCTGAGTGCATGCATCACAACAGGAGTCAGATGAAATCAGCCACAGGACTCAACAGTGCAGCCCAGCCCCTTCTGCAGGATGATGTCCATGTGTGTGATTCTGTGGCTGTGATTCTGTGGCTGTGATTCTGTGGCTGTGACTCAGTGACTCTGTGATTCTGTGGCTGTGACTCAGTGACTCTGTGATTCTGTGGCTGTGATTCTGTGGCTGTGATTCTGTGGCTGTGACTCAGTGACTCTGTGACTCTGTGGCTGTCTCTTCACTCTGCCACCCCCAGTTAGATCCTACGGTCCCGCTCTGACAGGGGGATTGGACTTCAAGAGCTCCAGAGGTCCCTTCCTACCCCTAACATCCTGTGGGCCTGTGAAAGTGCAAGGATTGTGCTCAGTTTTCCTCAGAAACTGAGGGCACTGGAGGTTGGGAGGGGTGAGTTTGAAACCTTAGTGTGGAGCTGATGTGGACATGTCAGAGCTTGAGTGCACCGACGCGCTGGAGCCTGAGCCCAAAGGCTGTCCCTTTGGAAGCTGTTGTGCAGCTCAGCTCATGGAGCTCCTGATGGCAGCATCTACAGCTCTGAGAATAATGCAGAGGACCTTCCGAAGCACCTCCCTGAGCTGGGCTTCTCCACCTGGGCCTGTGCAGTCTGATGGTGCTCCAGAAGCTCTCAGCCACCCAGGGCCTGGTGTTTCAACCGCTTGGATCCCTGCTCCGTGGGAGAACTCAGCTCTCTGCTTCGGGCAGCGGTGTCCAGATCTTTCTGCCTTTAACTGCACAGACACCTAGCTCCTTTCTGAGCTCTGCCAAGAGGTTTCCAGCACCACAGGCTGCTCTGCATGGAGCTCATTATCCACAGCCTTCAGGACAGAGCTGGGGCTGCAGGCTCATCACCAGCCCTTAGCTGGCTGACACAAGCTGGAAAGCCTGGGTGAGACATTCCAGAGTCGACTCATCCTGAATGCTTTGGTCATTCAGCTGTCATCTGGTCTTTAAACACAGAGCACTAACAGCACTTCCCTGCCCTGTGAATAGAATAGAGTAGAGTAGAGTAGAATAGATAGAATAGAATAGAATAGAATAGAATAGAATAGAGCAGGGCAGAACAGAATAGAAGAATGGAATAGAACAGAAAATGGAATGGAATGGAATGGAATGGAATGGAATGGAATGGAGCAGAACAGAATAGAAGAATAGAATAGAGTGTTCAGCCACTGTCTCTTTCTTAAAGGCATAGCCTAAACCAGTCTAGAATAGAATAGAATAGAATAGAATAGAATAGAATAGAATAGAATAGAATAGAATAGAATAGAATAGACCAGGTTGGAAAAGACCTTTGAGATCATCAAGTCCAACCTCTCACCCAACACCATCTGATCAACTAAACCATGGCACCATTCAGTTACTTGTGTTCTCCATCAATCTCCTCCCCTGTCTGGTTTCTGGACTGCTGCTGTGCGTGAGTGATCTTGGCTTGGAGCAGTGAATTGGCAGTGAGCAGTTCTCACAATCCAAGCTGGGCTTTGGCAGTCAGTGCTGTGTCCAGTTCTGGGCTCCTCAATTTAAGGAGGACATTGAGCTGCTGGAAGGTGTCCAGAGAAGGGCAAGAAAGCTGGGGAGGGGTCTGGAGCACAGCCCTGTGAGGAGAGGCTGAGGGAGCTGGGGTTGCTTAGCCTGGAGAAGAGGAGGCTCAGGGGAGACCTTCTTGCTCTCTCCAACTCCCTGCAGGGAGGTTGTAGCCAGGGGGGTTGGTCTCTTCTCCCAGGCAGCCAGCATCAGAACAAGAGGACACAGTCTCAAGCTGTGCCAGGGGAGGTTTAGGCTGGAGGTGAGGAGGAAGTTCTTCCCAGCAAGAGAGATTGTCCCTTGGGATGTGCTGCCCGGGGAGGTGGTGGAGTCCCCATCCCTGGAGGTGTTCAGAAAAGGATTGGATGTGGCACTTGGAGCTATGGTTTAGTTAATCAGTAGGTGTTAGGTATTAGCTAATAGGTTGGACTTGATGATCTCAGAGGTCTTTTCCAGCCTGGTTGATTCTGTGTGATTCTGTGAAGTGGCATGGAAAGTTCTGCCTCTGGTAGTGTTTTCCCGTTTCAGTAACTGCAGTGAGGCTCTGCTGGAGAGGATGAGGAGATGCCTCCACCCATCATCAGAATTTGCAGCCTCATACCAAAAGCTCTGAACCACATTTAAATCACAGAGCTGGAGCTTTTCACTACTCAGTCCCTTTCCTCTCTCCTCATCTCTGCTCCCAGAGTAAAATATGTTCAGGAATGCAAATTCCTCTAGTGTTGGCTGCACTCTGGAGTTTCCAAGTGGGAAGTGTAGCCAGAGTCCACTGCAGGAGATGGAATTCCAGCTGAGCTCCCTCCAGCTTGTGCCTGTTTCAGGTGCAGCATGCAGAGTGGTGAAGCCTGCCCAGTGCTGCTGTGGCACCAACTCTTCCTTCTCCTCAGCTGCTCAGCATCACAGGGAGAAATCCCCTTCCTGTGGAGGGCATGGCTTGGGCTTTGAGCTTGTTTGGAGTGATGGATGCATGAGGCTGGAGGAGAGGTTTAACAAGTCTGACTGCCACCACACATTGGCCACAACAACCCCAGGCAGTGCTACAGGCTGGGGGCAGAGTGGCTGGAGAGCAGCCAGGCAGAGAGGGGCCTGGGGGTGCTGGTTGATGGTAGGCTGAACATGAGCCTGCAGTGTGCCCAGGGGGGCCAAGAAGGCCAATGGCATCCTGGCCTGCATCAGGAAGAGTGTGGCCAGCAGGAGCAGGGAGCTCATTCCACCCTGTGCTCAGCACTGCTGAGGCCACACCTGGAGTCCTGTGTCCAGTTCTGGGCTCCTCAGGTTAGGAAAGATGGTGAGATGCTGGAAGGTGTCCAGAGAAGGGCAAGAAAGCTGGGGAGGGGTCTGGAGCACAGCCCTGTGAGGAGAGGCTGAGGGAGCTGGGGTTGCTTAGCCTGGAGAAGAGGAGGCTCAGGGGAGACCTCATTGCTCTCTCCAACTCCCTGCAGGGAGGTTGTAGCCAGGCAGAGGTTGGTCTCTTCTCCCAGGCAGGCAGCACCAGAACAAGAGGACACAGTCTCAAGCTGTGCCAGGGGAGGTTTAGGCTGGAGGGGAGGAGAAAGTTCTTCCCAGCAAGAGAGATTGTCCCTTGGGATGTGCTGCCCAGGGAGGTGGTGGAGTCACCATCCCTGGAGGTGTTTAGGAAGAGCCTGGCTGAGGCACTTGGTGCCATGGTTGAGTTGATCAGATGGTGTTGGGTGAGAGGTTGGACTTGATGATCTCTGAGGTCTTTTCCAACCTGGTTATTTCTGTGATGCTGTGAGGAGACCTGCAGCCACCTCTGCAGCTTGCAGAAAGCAAGAAATGCTGAGTGCTGAAGACATGGTCTCTGCAGAGACAGTCAGGAGCTGCCAGCTGATGGGTGCTGATGTAGCCATGCTGTGGGTTAAGAGGAATTGAGAGCTAATTGGTATAACCATAAAGAAAAGTCCTCCAGAGGCTAGAGAGTCCCAGGGGGAGGGGCAGCTTGTCCCAGGGTAATCTGTTCCTCTATTCTGTTTCCCTGTATCCCTGTTTCCTTTCCTTACAGGTTGGACTTGATGATTCCTGGGGTCTTTCCCAACCTGGTTGATTCTCTGATCTCTGTATTTTGGGCAGTGTACAGCCAATTTTCTAGCTCTTCTGTCCAGCTGGGATGTGCACATGCACATGGTTTGTGGGGGAGAGGCTTTCTCCTGGGCTGGTGAAGCCTGCAGGCCTGGGTTTCAGGCTGGGGGGTAGGTGCCTGCTGATTTTGGTTAGGAACATGGAATTGAAACAAAGCAGCCTGGAGAAGAGCAGCCCCAGAGGGGATCTGAGCAATGATCAGCAAGAGCTGAAGGGTGGGGAGAAAGAGGCTGGGGCCAGACTCTTGTCACTTGTGCCCCCTGACAGGACAAGGGGCAGTGGGTACAATCTGGAGCCCAGGATGTGCCAGCTGAAGATGAAGAGAAAATTCTTTGGTGTGAGGGTGCTGGAGGCCTGGAACAGGCTCCCCAGAGAGGTTGTGGAGTCTCCTTCTCTGGAGAGATTCCAACCCCCCCCCGCTATTGTGCTCCTGGGCAAGCTGCTGTGGGTGCCCTGCTTTAGCAGGGGCTCAGACTGGATGATCTCCAGAGGTCCCTTTCAACCCTCACCATGCTGTGATGCTGGGACATGAATTCTGCATGTGGTCTTAGTGTGCCTCCTGTGCTCTTGTGCTGAACATCAGAGCTGCAGGGACAGCCTTGGGCCTCAGAAAGCTTTGTCTCACCTGCAGAGAGGACTAGAAAATCCTTCCAGTCAACATGCACCTTAGATACCTGCAGCCTGGGCTAGCTGGGCCAGTGGCCTTCCAGAGCACTCTTGTGGGTGCAGAAAGGACATCTTTCTTCCTTCTTTCTTCCCAGCAAGAGAGATTGGCCCTTGGGATGTGCTGCCCAGGGAGGTGGTGGAGTCACCATCCCTGGAGGTGTTTAGGAAGAGCCTGGCTGAGGCACTTGGTGCCATGGTTGAGTTGATTAGATGGTGTTGGGTGAGTGGTTGGACCTGATGATCTCCGAGGTCTTTTCCAACCTGGTCTATTCTATTCTATTCTATTCTATTTTATTCCATTCCATTCCATTCCATTCCACTCTGGTTTTGGAGCACAGGCCTATGAAGAGAGGCTGAGGGAGCTGGGGTTGCTTCCATTCCATTCCATTCCATTCCATTCCATTCCATTCCATTCCATTCCATTCCATTCCATTCCATTCCATTCCATTCCATTCCATTCCATTCCATTCCATTCCATTCCTATTCTATTCTATCCTATCCTATCCTATCCTATCCTATCCTATCCTATCCTATTCTGTTGTATTGTATTCTGTTCTGTTCTGTTCTGTTCTGTTCTGTTCTGTTCTGTTCTCCAGAGCTGGGTGAGGGCTTGCCTCTGATGTGCTGAGAGCTCCTGGCTTCCCCTTTGGCTTGCAGACACTGTGGAGATGGGTGCCAATGCTCTGCTCTAGTCATCTAGACCCCACCTTCCCTGAGTGGTGCAGACTTCTGACAGGGAGGCATTAGGGAATCAGAGAGTTCTTGTCAGTGTGTTTCTCTTGGCTTCAGTGGGGCTACCCTGAGCTGCTGCATGGCAGAGCAGGCATTTGGAGCTGGAGTCTGAAGGGGAAATGAGCAGAAAGAGTCACCCAATACCTGTAACACCGCAATACCCAAGAAGGTGCTTCATTTAGCTGTTCAAACTTCCCTTTTCCGAATTTCCACCCCAAATGACTGATTTCCTAGGGAACTCACCCCCTTGTTCCCAAACATCCCCAGTTCTGGTGCATGGGGAAGAGACATTTCCTGCTGGGCTCCCTGCTAGCGGCTGCTGAGTTCCCCTGGCACACTCTGGACATCAGCAGCAGCCCATCCAAGTTCATATTTCCTCCCACATTTGTGAGGGACAAAAGGAAGCTTGTTCTGTTGCTGGTGACTCCAGCATCCCACAGAATTTCCTTGGCAGTAGGTGCTCTGGTGGTGAGTGCTTCCTGGAAACTGAAGCCTCCTTGGGGTTCATGCATCATGACAGAACCCTGGGCAGAGCCTCTTCCAGCCTCACATTAAGCCAGGAAGTGGCTTGGGCCACCAGCACAGACTCACAGGACGACAGGGATTGGAAGGGACCTCCAAAGATCATCAAGTCCAGCCCCTCCCAGAGCAGGAGCACAGGTCACACAGGAACACATCCAGACAGGGCTGCAAA
Source organism: Colaptes auratus (assembly GCA_015227895.2). Lineage (NCBI taxonomy): Eukaryota > Metazoa > Chordata > Aves > Piciformes > Picidae > Colaptes > Colaptes auratus. Next base: position 2,839 of record JAAWVA010001060.1, on the reverse strand, counting down.
GGCTCCACAGAAGGAGGCTCGACAACCTCTCTGGGCAGCCTGCTCCAGGCCTCTGGGACCCTCACAGGCAAGAAGTTCTTCCTCATGTTGAGCTGGAACCTCCTGTGCTGCAGTTTCCATCCCTTGCCCCTTGTCCTATCCCAGGGTGCAGCTGAGCAGAGCCTGTCCCCTCCCTCTTGACCCCCAGCCCTCAGCTCTTGATGGACATTGATCAGATCCCTCTCAGTCTTCTCCTCTCCAGGCTAAACAGCCCCAGGGCTCTCAGCCTCTCCTCACAGGGCAGTGCTGCAGTCCCTTCAGCATCCTTGTAGCCTCCCTTGGATTTCCATACTGTAATGGTTTTAGGGACCACAGTTTCCATATTCATAGTTTCATAGTTTCATAGTTTCAGTCAGGGTTGGAAGGGACCACAAGGATCATCCAGTTCCAACCCCCCTGCCATGGGCAGGGACACCCCACACTAGATCAGCCTGGCCACAGCCTCATCCAGCCTGGGCTGAAACACCTCCAGGGACAGGGCCTCAGCCACCTCCCTGGACAACCCATTCCAGGGCTTCACCACTCTCATAGGGAAGAACTTCCTCCTCACCTCCAGCCTGAATCTCCCCACCTCCAGCTTCAGTCCATTCCCCCTAGTCCTATCACTACCTGACAGCCTGAGAAGTCCCTCCCCAGCCTTCCTGTAGCCCCCTTCAGATACTGGAAGGCCACAATGAGGTCACCTGGGAGCCTTCTCTTCTCCAGCCTGAACAGCCCCAACTCCTTCAGTCTGTCCTCACAGGAGAGGTGCTCCCAGCCCTCTGCTCATCCTCGTGGCCCTTCTCTGGACACCTTCCAGCACCTCCAGATCCCTCTTGGAATAGGGGCTCCAGAACTGGCTGCAGTACTCCAGGTGGGGTCTCAGCAGAGCTGAGCAGAGGGGGAGAATCCCCTCCCTTGCCCTGCTGGCCACACTTCTCCTGCTGCAACCCAGGATCTGATTGGCTTCCGGGCTGCAAGTGCACCCTGAGAGCTCCTGGTGAGCTTCTCCTCCCCCAGCACCCCCAAGTCTCTCCTCAGGGCTGCTCCCAGCCAGTCCCTGCTTTACTTTGAGGACCACAGTTTCCAGGCTGTGATGCTTTATCTTGAGGGCCAAATTCCCATCCTGCAATGCTTTGAGGACTGCAGCTTCCCATATTGTGGTGCTTCACCTTGTGTACCACAGCATGACTCTTCATATCAGTTCCTGTGGTAGCTCTGCTGGGGGGGTGTGGTGTCTAAACCTGCAGTCTGTGCCCAAGGGAGCAAGATCCCCTTCAGACAGCAATGCACAGCTCTCCTTTGTGACTTCAGATCAAAGCACAGCTTCTGCTGTCATTGGTGTGAGAGCAGAGGATGACTTTGTGTGGCTTGCACCATTCAGGTGTGTCTGGCCTTCTGAAGCCACAGAGCTCCAAAAGGGCACAGTGGCTTGGGGTTGTCCTTGACCAGTTATTTCCAGTCCAAAACAAAGAGGTTTTTCACTGCTACACTCTTGAAGTTTAAAGTAGCAGCATGGCTTCATGGATGGTTTGCAGCCCAGAGAGCCAAGCTGAGCCTGGGCTGCAGCAAGAGAAGTGTGGCCAGCAGGGCCAGGGAGGGGATTCTGCAACTCTGCTCCACTCTGCTGAGAAGGTCCAGAGAAGGGCCACGAGGATGAGCAGAGGGCTGGAGCTGCTCTGCTGTGAGGACAGACTGAGGGAGTTGGGGTTGTGCAGTCTGGAGAGGAGAAGGCTCTGAGGAGACCTTCTTGTGGCCTTGCAGTATCTGCAGGGGGCTCCAAGAAAGCTGGGGAGGGACTTCTGAGGGTGTCAGGGAGTGATAGGACTGGGGGGAATGGAGCAAAACTAGAAATGGGGAGATTGAGATTGGATGTGAGGCAGAAGTTGTTGCCCATGAGGGTGGTGAGAGCCTGGCACAGGTTGCCCAGGGAGGTGGTGGCAGCCTCCTGCCTGGAGGTGTTTGCAGCCAGGCTGGCTGTGGCTGTGAGCAACCTGCTGTGGTGTGAGGTGTCCCTGCCCATGGCAGGGGGGTTGGAGCTGGCTGAGCTTTGAGGTCCCTTCCAGCCCTGACAATTCTATGATTCAGTGGGTGTTCCTAGTACTGCATGGAGGGGGGAATGGTGACATGGGGAAACTAAGGACCTTTATTCTGTGGCTGAACACACAAAAGGTGGGGGGAGCACAAAGGTTGCATTAATTGTCGTGTAACACACATCCCTTTGCCTCTTTATCACAGAGTCACACACTGGTGAGGTTGGAAGGGACCTCTGGAGCTCATCCAGTCCAATCCCCCTGCTGAAGCAGGGCCAATGACAGCAGCTTGCCCAGGACCGCAATGGCCAGGGGGTTTGGAATCTCTGCAGAGAAGGAGACTCCACACCTCTCTGGGCAGCCTGCTCCAGGGCTCCGGCACCCTCACACCAAAGAAGTTTCTCCCATCTTCAAATGGCACCTCCTGGGTTCCAGTTTGTGCCCATTGCCCCTGGCCCACTCAGAGTCTGGCCCCAGCCTCATGCCCCCCACCCTTTAGCTGTTGCTGAGCATTGCTCAGATCCCCTCTGGAGCTGCCCCTCTCCTGGCTCAGCAGCTCAATCTAAGGCCATTCCTTCTGTAATTTAATTCCCATTCCAGCCTCAGCTGGGTTTGTAAGCAGCTCAGAGCACACTGGCAGTTGTGCTGTAAGCAGGGGGCTGAGCTGCAGCAGATTCCTCATCCTGCCTGAGTTTCCCAGCGCTCTTGACAGACTGCTGAGCACCACAAGGGCCTCTGAATTGTACCTTGACATTTAAGCAGAGCTGCTGGGAAGGAAGGAGCCTGCC
>JAAWVA010000106.1:0-57438 GCA_015227895.2 Colaptes auratus | reverse complement strand
GATTATCCCAGAAGGCAGACTGTTTCCTTTGATGGTTGCTCTTCAATGCCACAAGATAACTGAAGACAGCAAACATTTTCTTCTTGTGTCTAATCTGTGTAGTCAGAAAGTGAAAGATTTCTTTCCCTTCAAACAGCCAACTGCTTGGTAGCTGGATTTAGCCTCTCGCTCATCTGCCTATGCTGGTAACATAGATACTGCTCTGTGCTGCCTTTCAGTTTAGAAAGCCTTTTTTGTCCACATAAAAGGACATTTTCAAGAACTGTGTGAAGGATGGATTTTAAGTTGTTTTAAGTCTTTCATATTTGATTGGAGGGGATGAAACTTGCAAGTTCTTGATGTATGCTTAATTCTTAAACTTACCTGTGCCAAGCCAGCTCTTTTTGATCTCGGCTAAAAGGATTTAAATATACAGTTTAATTCATCAACAGTGGCTATTTAAGCTCCTGTGTTCTCCATGGGGCGCTCTGTCCCTGCCCTGAACCCTGCATTGCTTGTGGTTGCCATCATGAGTCACTGGTGGTTGGGAGTCTGCACCACCAACCCACAGAGGGCTCAGAAGCAGTACCTGCCATTGACAATAATACCAGCACAACACTTCTATCCCTGCTGTCACAGTTTGATCCCTGTGGGCCCATATTCTAATCTGACCTGGACTGGTGGCAGAAGGAGATGTAAAATGATATGCAGAGCAGAACCCAACTCTTAGTCCCATCCCAATCCTCTGGGTACCAAGATGTTACATTGATGTGACTAATCCAAGGTCACCTATGCAAAGAGGATCTAAACATTCTTCAGCTTGGGCCTGGGTCAAACTGTGCATCCTTAAATGTCTTCCTACCCAATATTGCAGTGGGAGCTGTGTCCTGTGGGCACCATCCCTCTGCCCAGAGGTGCAAGCTGGGTGCAGTGGAAATGCAAGCATAACCCTGTCCTTGCAGACATCATCCATGCTCCTTGCCCAGGTGGGGAACCACCATTTGGGAAACAGAAGGTGAAAGGGAAAAAAAAACCCAAGTCTCCACTCACAATCAAGGAAATTGGCTCTTGGATTGCCTTAGAAATAACTTTGACCCTGGAAAACAAGATACATGAGTAGAAACAAGGGACTGGGTGGGATAACTGCAAAGCCCACATAGATGCTGCAAACGTGTGGGATTTTTGTCTTCAGGTCAGCACGGATGAACGTAATGATCCCTTGAGAGTTTCCACTTGAAACTGCTGGTTCCAGCTCGCCCCTCCCTTGCTCCCAGCATTGCCGCAGACCATTCTCACACTGCTTCTTTTGCTTACACCTCTTATCTCTTTTGTGGAAAATGCATGTTCGGAGAAGCCAACTTCTGGGGCCTTCTGCAGCCTGGCAGTTCCCTTGGCTTGACAAGCACTTTTAGACCTATCCCTTACCCTTTTTTTCTACAGGTAGCAATCTGGGGTAGGTCCTAAAGCAGCTGAGAAGCACTTACTGTATCTTCCCTATTTTTGTGCAAATTAAGGCATCAAGGTAAGCATTCTGTTGGTTTATCTTTTGTGTTTGACAGGCTGTAAATCAAAGAGGACCTGAATACCCTTCTGACTTTTGATATTATATACTTGGGTGGCTGTGCTGCCTTTGCCAAAACGTACCAGTAATACTAGGAGGACTAAACAGAGCAGATGTTCTGTAATCCCACACCAAAAGGCAACCTGGGAATGCTGGAAGTTCAGCAGGTACAAAAAACTTTACCCTTCAAGCTATGTACTTTTAGTCGTATAAACTAATTATCATATCACCATCACCTTAAGAAGAGGAGACCAAGATGGTCACTTTGGCAAAGGACCCTGTGGTCAGTTCTGCCTTCCCTCTCAAGTCTGCACACAACATAAATGTATAATGATCCCTGCACTGAAATATTTCACTAAAGTGTAAAACTCTTTTAGGAGTGTTGCTTTCATTCTTTCCCCAAATAGCAGATTGTCTCCAGAGAGAAAACAATACAAATAGCCATCAGAGTAGGGAACAAACCCAGCAGCTTTACAAATACCAAGGTCTGTTTCCCTGAACTGTGTCACAAGGTAGCTGGCTAAAAGCGATGACGTCTCCCTGGGGGAAGCCTTTGCAGTTCTGTTGCATTTGTATAGTAGTAGGAAGTTTGTACTGATTATAAAATCAGCCAAACAATTATCAATGGCTAAAAATTGGGAATGTGTTAGGCCTAATCCAGCTCCTGTCAAAATTCATCAACAAAACTTCCACTCACTTGGGGAGGTACAGAACTGGAGCTGTTGTACAGCATCACATCACGCTCATTAATACCCACACAACAAGCATACAGAGCACCCAGAATTACATTAGCAGCTTGGAAAAACCCCAAACATTTTTCTCTAACTTTGAAAAATTACTCTGCTCCCTAAGGTGCAGCACCAAAAACCACAGCTTTTAAAAATGTTGCCTGGGCAGCTGAGGATTGCCAGCATAGACTGTCACAGAGAGGGAAAGTAATCTAATGGTAGCTCCATCACTTGACTCATTTGAAGCCATCATGTAATTAATTCCTACAGCCAGAAGGTGCACTAGACCAGAGCAGTGATGTGGGATTACTCCCTGATGCTAAAGGAATAAGAGATGCTGCTTAAATGCAGCAGATGCACCTTCCAACAAGTTTCCAGCTTGCTGAGTGGATGATGTGCTGAGGAAGGAGCTCTCCCTCCCACATGTGCTCCTACACCCTTGCACCCAGTTTCCTCATTTCCTCTGAAAGCAGCATTGATAAAGAATGGATGAGGGATGCTTGCATGGTGGAGAGTCAGCATAGAAACATGACAAAAATCTAGAATGGGAGTTGGTCTCTCCCCACTTGTGCTTGCCCTGGATGAGTGAGAAGTGAGCAAATTCTTTTTTCCAGCCATACACCCTGCCACAGCCTGCCTGTTTCTCATGATGGTCACCACTCACCCTGAGGAGTTTGGCACAGCCAAAGCAGGATCCCTTGCTCCAGCTTCTGCCTGGATCATTGCTTTGCTGTTAGGTGCCTGCAGTCCTGGCTTTGTTACTCAACTTCAGTGTCAAGCTCTGCCAAAACACATCAGTTAACAATACAAATTCAGTGGTTTTAAATGACAGTGTTTAGGTGAGATGTAAAGGAGCAGGCTCAGTCCTGGCTTTGTTATTTAACTTCAGTGTCAAGCTCTGCCAAAATACGTCACTTAACAATAAGAATTCAGTGTTTTTAAAATGACAGAGTTTGTGTGAGATGCAAAGGAGCAGGCTCAGAAGTGGTGGAATGCAACCAAGGGAGAGCAAACTTTGGATAATCTGAAAAGCTGAAACAGTTGTCCTCTCCTTCCCAGTGGTTTCCATCAGCCATCTCTTCTACAAACCTTCCTGCTGTCTCATTCACTAAATACCATTTTTGATGGCAAAGCCGGTGTAGGAGCAGGGCTGGAATCCACATGTTCCCCTCGCAGGTGCAGGGAGAGCTACATGAATGATGTGAGCTGGCTGCAGCCTTCGTAACCACATTCATGTCATGCCACTCAGGCTGGGCCACTGTAGAGAGAATTAATGGAGTGTAAATCCCTGTTTGGAAGTACACAGTGTCTCCAGTTTCTCCTTGTAACTCCTTCACTCCCTTCAAAAACCACACGAGGAAGGGATCTCCCCAAAGATCCATAGCTGGATGGTTTGGGTCATGATAGAAAGAAGCGGTGTATTCACACAGCCAGAGCTGCCTGGAGAAGGTTTCAGAGCTAGCTGTGATACTTCCAGGGGAATCTATAGTCCTGAGACTAAAGCCTGCCAGTAACAATCCTCTTTTAGAGTTATTGTATGACTTGGCTACAAAGATAAGGCACCAGATGGCTTAGGAAGAATTTTTAGGAGACAGTCATGCTGGTATGCCTTGAAGGATCTTGTGAGTTTACATTTACAATAGACTATTTCTTTAGAGGCAAATGTTAGGATCATCAGTTGTGATTACTTAAAACCTAGGCTGTATGTAAATGCAGGTAGTGTTAGAGAAGGGTTAGGTTTTGTTTTTTTTTTTCCCCTCGACAACAGCCAGCAGGAATCTCTAACTTCAGAGGTAGCAGATTGACTTGTGGAGACCAACTTATGCAGTGTTCACCCCAGATTCTGTCCTGCAGCACTTTCTTTTACTGATTAATTATTCATTGCACAAGCAGATATTTCTTTTTACCCTGTTTTCTGTCAATGAAGTAAGCAGCTGATTTTGTCAGCTAAGCACATAAACCCATGGCTCAGTCCACAAAACTGCCAAGACTTTTAAACCAAGGCTTACTTTGGTTTTTGGGGTTTTTTTGTGGCTGGGCTGGGACAGGATCCATGAGGATGTCAGTAGGAATAAGCAGTATGGCTGAAAGAGGTAGCTAGCAACCTGCCAGTAATCTAAATGTTGGTTTTATACACCCAACTTGCTTTTAAATCAAAGTGTGATTACTTTGCAATAAGGACTATGGAACTATTACCTAGCCTATCAGGGGCTAATGACACCAGGAGCAGAGTCCCCATATATCCCAGTTTGAGGATGTGACATTCCTTTCCCAGACAAAATTGTTAGCCAGACATCTTTAGAGGATTTGAACCTTCCTAATAAGCATGACCCTGATGAGGGTCCTCATCACCCACAGGTGCATGGCAGGCCCAAGTAGACATGCACATGGGTAGCACATCTGTGATGCCTGGAGATAGGGCAGCTCTGCTAAGGAGGTAAATCCCTGTCCCACGGTGCATGGATGTTGGGATGCACATATTGTATTTTTCAGGCCTCTCCACTTTCTGCATACACTGAAATATAAATAACATCACTGAATGCTGATGATAGGAATCAGGCTCATGTTTGTGAGCCAGCTGTTTCTGTGTTTTCCCCCCGGTTTATCAGCTTAATTCTTAGATATCCCTAACATTTCCATCCAGAATTTTTAAAGGGAGAAAGCAGGACTTAGAAATTACTGTAACATGAATGGATTTGTTGACTTAACTGACATTGTTTTGACATGACAGGGCCTACCAAGGGACCAAGACCCTTTGTGCTAACTACAGAGCAAACACAGCACTGAAAATGGAGCTGATAGCAGAGTTTCCCTGCCTTATCACACTCAGTTAATGCGTTACTCCATGCTAACCAGCCAGCTAAGTGTAGCATTTGTTTCAGGGAGAGGGAAAACTTGCACATAGCAGCAGCATTGTTTCTCTATACTGCTTTCATAGCAGGTTCCTGCCCACAGCTCTTTGTAACTCAAAGCCCATATTCAAAGCAGAATTATCCAAATCTGAGCCATTTCATTTACAAACACGGTTGACATTTGTGTTCATACTACACCAGGACAGGGAGGTACTGGCACATGGCTGAAAGCCCTGGACTCCTCACAGCTTGTGAGCTATGTCGGCATCACCCAGCACTCACAGGTCAACCAATCACCCCAAGAGACAAAAAGGCCACTGCCTGCAAAAAGATTTGTAGTACTAGGCTCATTAAAACAAACATATGCTTATCCTGTTTGATACTGTCAACCCCTCTGAACAGTCAGAATGTGGCTTTGTAGCCCTGGTTACGTATATATAAAGCCATCTGGTTTAGAGCAACAGTGTTTAATTGACTGCATGAAAGGTTTTGAAGACTGCTATGAATAGAAAATAGGCCTCTGGGCCAGGAGTCAGCAGTTTTCCAGATCTGACATGACATACTTCTACTGAGAGCATCAGAAGGGATCCAGCGTCATCATCTCTCTACAGGTTTGGTAGCATCCTAACAGCTCTGACCAAGAACTGTCTCCATGGCCCTGCTCTCTTGCAACTATCCCCAAGCCTCCCTCTGCAATCTGCTGTGCAGCACAAGAACAAAAGAAGAGCATCTGCACTGCTTAAACATGTAAGAACTACTGCTGTTAGGGCTGTTTCATGACATGCCAGTGGTGACTATTTAGTGCTGACAGGGTAAGAACAAGGTAAACTTACCACGCTGCCAGACTTGAGCACTTCTTTTCCAGGCATCTGCAGTTGTGTGATCTGTGCCAGACGCGATATACTTGTGCTCCTCTGTTGAGCTGCTCCAGGAAGAGAGGGATCTGAGTCCTGCCTGGGGAGATACAAATGTCATTGACTTTTTGCAAGTGCAGTGTTGGTGTTGTAAAGTTTGACCTTGCACTGCTCTAAGGTCTGACATGGACACCAAACATGATAGTTTAGGTTCCACTGAGCACCCAGAACAGACGTGGATGTGAAAATCCCAGATTGGCAAATTCTGATGAAATACCTCACCATCATCTCAATGGCATGCATGTGCAGCCAGACTGGGATTCCCAGTGGCTGGGAGCTTTTAACAAGAAAGGGCTGTGAGATCTCTCCATTCATGGAGCTATAATCAGAGCTCTCAAGCACAGAAGTCCCTTTCACTTTTCTGTCCTGCTCCCTAACCCTGTTCTCATGCCCCAACTCTCTTCTTGTGTCCTTCCTTCAGGCCATCTACCCAGGTCACCATGGAGTCAGGTTCCCGTGCCTAGGAACCAGCTCTTATCAGCAGATCTATCTTCCCCCCGCCTCCCCATCCACTGAAATCTATAAAAATGAGAAAATGCATGAGTAGCTTTTAATCTAATTATACTTGTGTTTACTTGGCAGAATCTTAAATATTTTGCAACCAATTTATTCGACCCAGCAAAGAGCTTCCAGGAGAAGACATGAGCGTGTGACGCAGTGACACAGATGCCTGCTGTCACTTAGGCTGGAACGCAGTTACAAGCGTGCACTTCTCTCTCCAAGCCCTTTAGCAGAAGTGTCTGTAGCTTGTTTCTCGGCTTTCAGGAAATAGGTGCAAATGCAACCAGCCTCACCGTGCAGTGGGAGGTGTCTAGAGTGCCCTGCAAGTGCGGGCACAGCAGTGTCTGGCCCTCCTGCCACAGCCAAGAGCCCCCCAGGCAGCGTATGAATAGCACAGCAGTTGGGAGGATTCACACAGAGGATTTTGCAAGCACATTTGCTGGTTGAAACTTTGTCCTAGAAACTGGAAACTCCTGCAACTATGAGAAGGGAGGCTCCTTGTCATTTATAGCTGAGGTCAGAGGAGGGCCAAAGCAAGGAAGTTTGTATTGCAGCAATTTGTACCTTATCTTGTTTATAGATGTAAACAGAAGGTTTACTCTTCCGTTACCAAACTCTCTCCTGAAACAAAAATGTTCAGTGCATAGAGGAGGAGAGGGATGGCCAATGTGTGTACACACTTATTTCTTGAGCATATTTTGAGAAGCACAGTTAAAGACTCTGGTGTTTCTGAAATGTTTGAAGTGTTTAGGAATAGGGACTCCTTTGCAGTGATTAAAAACTGCATTTCTCTGCAGACTGCAGGGGTCATTCCAGGATCTCCATAGGGTCCGTATGGAACTCATGGGCTTGGATCAACACCACCGAAGCCAAGGAGTCCTTTCACGAGCTTTAGGTCACTCCCAACTTCTTCTGAAGTCATTGCCCAGGCTTTTCTCATTTTAGTCACAGTACCAGAGTTTTGTATCATTTGAAAAGCTCCAAGGCAAGGGACATATGGAGCCTACAAAAGCATAGTTATTGTGCTAGCTAGCTCCAGTCCCATGCCAAGCAAATTATTCATGCACACTCTGTGGATAGGAGGCACAAGCTTTCATGTGGTTACATGGATAAAGGGAGGAGAATTTGGGCCACTGACTCGGTCTGTCAACAATGTTTCCCCCCTAAATACAGCCAGGGAGCTGCAAAGCAGATTTCTCACAGCACTGATGGTGGGGCAGGACTCCCTTTGGAAAATGTGACCCCTTATTTACATGCCTCTTGGAAACCAGTATCATCCAAGGGAGGCAAACTCTTCCAAAAGTCTGGCCTTTTGATTAGAACCTTTCATGAAAGTAAGCAATTGAACAAAGGCAGCCTAGAGGTAGCATTTCAGACAAGAATCAGACAGCTTGCCTGGAACAGGAGCAGTAGCAAACTCCCCAGCCTGCTCAAGACGTGACCACGCTATACGATGCTGCGCTCCTGCATCCAAAAGGAAACCTGACATTCAGCAGGTGTTCTGCTGTTTGGGCAGTCTCATGGAAGGAGAGAGAGTTTGAAGAGGCACACTACAAAAAGGCCATTTAAAGGCACCTACTTTTCCATTTCAGCTCCGTGACCAAAGTGCACATTTAAAAAAACCCAAACCAAACCCCTCAGAGGATTTCATTCAATTACCATTGCAACGGCCACTGCAGAGTGAGGGGTACATTCCTGCTTCAGTCATCTTTGTATCCTCTTGGCAGCAGCCCTGAACACCCAAAAAAGCAGACAGTTTCTATTTTGCCCCATTATTGCTTTCCTCTTAGAAATGTTTCTTATTTGGCCTTGCCACATTGAAAAAAAAAATTAAATAAATTCTCGTGATCCTTTCACAAAGGAATTAAATTTACTCTATTATTTTAGTTAGTGGAAACAGAAAAGCCAATCAGCTGACTGTAATTGTACAATAAAGCCAAGAGTAGTTCATTTCAATCCTTGTTCCAGAATACTTATATAATTCGGACCTGGAGACAAATGCGCTAAGGTCACGGATTAACAGTGGCTTAGAGTTGAAAATAGCCTGAGGAAGTAAGGATGACAAAGTAATTACTAGTGAGCAAATCATATGTTAATGGGTATGGGAATTATTTAGTATGTGATATTTAATCAATGTAAATGGAAGACATCGAAGCAAATTCAGCTTTTAAGGTCTCCCTGAATATGTGTATATATACATGCATGACTAGTCCGTGTAATTGAAATAGATCTTTGAAAAATTCAATTTGAAGTGACAATATATTAAAATGAATTGTTTTACAAGAATGAAAATAGTTGTTGAAATACAGAGATAGTTCTCACGATCTGGAAGTTTGCCTTTTTGCAGTGATTTATGAAAGTAAACCCTGTGCCATTCAACGGAGGCACAAAACAAGTGAAAAGCGCACTGTGCAGAACCCATCCCTGAACACCTGCTCTACTTCTCTAGGTAAAAGACCATAGTTCAGAAGCAAATGATTTTAGCAATTCACTTTGCTATAGCATGTGAGGTAAATCACATCAAAGCCTTGTGCATACCCAAACAAATTAGCAGAAATCCGTAATAGAAACTGCGATGGAGTCCCCGCTCACCAGTGCTGGAATTTCACAAGACACCTAGCAATGTTTCCTTAGGATCACCTATTGCAAGAATTACAGCTGGCACAATAATAATTGCTGTGCCAAAGAGAATTGCAGAGATTTGGAGAGTGCAAAACACAGGAAAACTAGAGAAGGAATTCTGGGAGAAGAATGTCATGCCATTTTCCCCACAACAAAGGAGAGAAGAAAAGTATGTTTCTAAATAGAGGACAAATGCTTATTTGCCAGGGTAAGAGCTAGTGCCTGCATAGAAACCATCCCTTAGAGTTCATGGGGTGTTCAGAACAAGTAGCAGCTGAACAAGGACAGCAGTGGCAATTATTTGGTAGTGCTTCTGTGCTGAAAGAAATTACACCTGCACACATTAGTACTGGGTGAAAGAGACACACATCAGTAAAAATGCGTATGAACTAGCTGTTACTGGTCAGACCATCTCTAGCCTTATTGACAAGGATAACTCTTTGAAGGTGAGTACCTTGTCCCAGTGGTTGGGACTTACTGGGAGAAGTTCATCTTGGCCTCAATTCACAGCTCAGTCAGAACATAGCATTTACAGAGACCATTTGGGTCTTTGTAACACTGTATTAGTAACAGCAGAAATAAAGCTACTGGCTTGGGACAATGCAACTATTTTATACAAACATTTAATCTAAGAGAGTCTTAAATGGACAATGAAACAATAGTGAGTCTTTAAAAATCATCTTTGTTTAGGTTCATAAAGTACCAACCTACCACATACATTCCCCACATTCAGAACACCTAGAAACCTCTGTTTATTAGTAACCCATCCCAAACTAAACGCAGCATTTCAGTCAGGAGGCTGCTGGCTAGGTCCACTGGATATGGGAGGGTAAGGTGCTCTTATTATTAAAAACACCTAACACTTTTCCAGTTCAGAAGTGAATTTTGGCACACCAAAGCCAAGTTTTCTTCATCCACATATAGGCTGGAGACCTCAAGAAAGTATCCACTGAGACTTTTCTTACTCCCAACCAACAGCTGGAAGAGGATGAGGCATCACATCCTGCATCCATACATACACCATGCAGTACCTCAGGCTCTTGTACAGTTTTACCAGTTCTTTGGTTACCCCACGCAGAAGCAAAAGGGTTGTTGCATATATGTAGTACAACTTAAAGACTGCTTAACAGGCTGGTTCTGATTCTCTGTGTCTTATGAACCACAAAATCCTATTTAGCGTTTTAGCTGTTGTATATGTGAACTGGTGGCCCTGTGCTGTTCCTTATTCAGTGAGAGCAGATGTTAACACCTTTGGATGCAGCCTTCAGCTAAGGCAAGTACTGAAAGTGTTAACTCAAAAGCAGGATAATACCCTGTTTGGTTGAAGCAAAAAAGTAAATAAATACAGGATTTACTGCAATTTAAGGCTTAAGATGAGATCAGATGTCAGCTATCTCCAAACACCTCTCAATCAGCAAAAAATAATCCTTCACAAAATGGTTGTTGGGGTTTGGTGCAAGTTTTACTGGAGAAAATGGAGCCATATATTATTCCTCTGCATAGTGGAGGGAGGTGAAGCATAAACTCAGCTGAAAAACTATCCAAAGCTTCTGGCAACTGTGGGCCAGAAGCTTGTGATTTGTGCAGCTTACCAGATCTCTACGTTTCATGAATCCCAGCCGATGTGCAGGGGGATCTCTTAAAAGGATGCAGGAAGTCAGAACTGTCAGCAGCTAATGAAGAGGGCAGGGAAGTGAAAACAGAGCCAAAGAGAGAGCAGGCTCAGAGATGCACAGGAGAGAGGACTTGCTCATGTTCCTGAGAATTGCTGCATTAGAGCCACCTGCCTACAGGGTTAACTTTCTTCCCCTCTTTATTTCAAATGAGGGGAGTCAGCCCGACCTTTACTTTCAGATCTGAGAGAAGCCTTGAAAATGAGAGCAGTGAAGCCGTCCAAATGCAAACACTGGCTACAGTAGACCTATTTATAAATAGTTTAGAAGAACACCATGAACTGCAGAAGGAGGGGAATTTTCTCCCCCCCTCCCCTGAAGTTTGCTGCCTCAGTGAACACAGTGGCATGCTTGAATTTGCTTTCTTCCATACCAGGAGGCCTGCAGCAGAAAATGAGGTTAAATCCACAAATACAGGATCCAGCTCAGTGGAGCAGCACCAGATTCAGTTTTTCAGCCATGTATGAAGGGATGTTCTACAAAGCAAATCCCTGGTCCCAACATTGTCCTTTAGGCTTTCATTAGTGGTCCTGCCCAACAGGAACAGCCCCTAGAGAGGGCTGCAGAGGGGGAAAAAATATCCTAAACTAGGTCAAGTGGCTTGGAGATCATGTACCTCTGAGAAGAGAAGGGCTAGGGACAGACTTCCAGGCTGCCATCATCCTTCTCTTGCTGTATTCTCCAACCTAAAATGTTTTCTTGTACAGGGTTCATAAAGAAGAAGCAAAAAACCCAAGCACTCACTTGCAATAGTAAGTAACATTGACAATTCAGAAAATGAAAACCTAACACAAAATAGCAAATATCCAAACCCTCACAGATTCTTGCAGCTATTCAGATTTATCACAGCCCCCAGGCTTGCTACAGTTGTTTAGGTGGGTTGTATTGTATTGTACTGAGGTGGGTTGGATTGCTTGATGGGTTGGACACGATGATCTTGAAGGTCTCTTCCAACCTGGTGGTGTATTGTATTGTATTTACTATTAGCACTCTTCAATTCGCCCTCTTCCTCCTCCTTCTGCTTCTCTCCATCCCCGGAGAGGCTCACTTACCATTCTGCTCCTGAGGACTGCTTTCCAATTTATTGTAACCAGTGTACATTCACTAGGCTAAATATAACTTTGCATCCTTTATATTGGGTTGGTATTATTTTGGCTGCTTCATTGAATCAATTTTTATCATATCAGCCCATGGGTCTCCTCCCTTTTTCCTGATCCCCCTTCTCTGCTGAGGAAGGGTCATTGGGTGGTAAAGTAACTGCTCTAGTTTAGCCCCAGATACAGGCTAAATGTAGATACTTTACCAAATAAACTAACAGTACTTTCAGTTTTGAACCTTAGTACTACAAAGAGTTGTCTGAGCAGATGGTTAACCTTTGCTTCAAAAGATGTCATAAGTGAAAACAAACTCTGGCCTTGCAAAGCTGCTCTGTTTGCATTATTTCCCTTAATTACTTGGAAAAGTTATCTGATAGATTAAATCCCCTTTTCTGAGAAGTGTCATCTAATGGCAAACTAGTGGTGATGTCACCTTGCAGATGATGCAGTCACTAAAGTTCAGCTACTTGGTCAGCAGAGATGGCTTGAGAAAACATTGTGGAATGAGCATTCATCCCTTTTCTGTTTGCCCCACACATAAACACTGAGGAGCAAGGCAGCTTTCTGGGGCCTGACAAAGCTAGAACAGACCACAGAGAAAGCAGGCTGGTTGTATTCTGCATTATTTCACACTAGTACCAATGCTACTTCTAGTTATTGATGTGACTTATCTTCTCCTGTAGGCAGACATTGCAGCCTCTCACCCGCTGTTTGAATCACATCACATATGCCACCGAAGTACATGAGAACTGTCAGTAGAAGTCAGCTAAAGGTGAGATGCAGAGAAGAAAAGTACACATCTTTGGCAGAGCTCTGTAAACAAAGTTTAACCCACTTTCCCTTTTTTTGCAGGTCACTCAGAAAGTAAGGTGAATTTTACCAGCCAAGATGTTTTCAGCTACTTTGATCTTCTATCTAGCATCTTATTTCTTCTGAAGCCTCTCTAGCAAGTTTCATGGTTGATTTCTGGACTCAGGTTGGTGGAGTTCAATAACAACTTAGCTCAGTCTTAACATTTGTTTCTAACCAAAACGATTCTATGATTCCAGGTGGGGCCCACTGTGTTGGCCAGGCTTGACAGCCCCCACCTGCTGAAGAAGCAGAGTCCCCAGAATTTTGAATACATCTGAGGGCCTCTGCAAATCAGCTCCAACAGGACCTAATAGCACCTGGGGCAAAAAAGGAGCCCTGAAAGTGCTTTTGCCTGTATCAAAGTCCTTGATATTACTGGCAAAGCACCACTGAATTATTTGCTTTAGATTAAGCTGATTAGAGAAACAGCTGGAAAGGTGAGTGTCTTTAATTAGATGGACAATAATTTATGAGTTGCATTGGATGCCTCACAGTAAAAATTAAACTGTTTATTAATAATGGTTTTAAGGCTCAGTTCCTGTTTTGAGTAAAATAAATTCAAGTAAGCCATCCCAGCTGAGCTTCTGGTGGGAGAGATCATACTGGAAAAACTAAGCCAGTTTAAAAAGTTGAAAGTTACTCAGAATTTACTAGTGCTCATTTACTGTCACAACATCACAGAATCACCAAGGTTGGAAGAGACCTCAAAGATCATCAAGTCCAACCTGTCACCACAGACCTCATGGCTAAACCATGACACCAAGTGCCACGTGCAATCCCCTCTTGAACACCTCCAGGGATGGTGACTCCACCACCTCCCTGGGCAGCCCATTCCAATGGCAAACAACTCTCCCAGTGAAGAACTTTCTCCTCGCCTATTTAAGTTTGAGGATGAATGCAGCGTAACTTAGCACTTGCACATCAAATGTTTTCATGAGCCACTAGTAACAGACATAATTCTCATCTGGAGGAGAATTGGGAATCTCAGAAGAGCTCTCATTTCTTATTTTCTTGATATGGTAAATGTATTTTGTACACACACACTGCATGCTTTTAAAGTACATATATGCACACTATATATGTTCTTAGATAGAACAGAATACAGAATTAACCAGGTTGGAAAAGACCTTCAAGATCGAGTCCAGCCTAACACCCAACACTATCTAATCAACTAAACCATGGCACCAAGTGCCCCATCCAGGCTCTTCCTAAACACCTCCAGCGATGGTGACTCCACCACCTCCCTGGGCAGCCCATTCCAATGGCCAATCACTCTTTCTGTGAAGAACTTCTTCCTAACATCCTGTCTAAACCTCCCCTGGCACAGCTTGAGACTGTGTCCTCTTGTTCTGGTGCTGGCTGCCTGGGAGAAGAGACCAGTCCCCACCTGCCTACAACCTCCCTTCAGGTAGTTGTAGACAGCAATAAGGTCTGCCCTGAGCCTCCTCTTCTCCAGGCTAAGCAGCCCCAGCTCCCTCAGCCTCTCCTCATAGGGCTTGTACTCCAAACCCTCCCCAGCTTTGTTGCCCTTCTCTGGACACGTTCCAGCAAGTCACACACTAACATCCAGCCTAAACTTCTCCAGGCACAGCTTGAGACTGTGTCCTCTTGTTCTGAGACATATACATATATACACTCTCCTCTAAATATACATTCTCCTCTAAATACTTGTAGATATACATTAATCCCTCATGCTAAAGAATTTGGGAGGTTTCCTCTCTAAAGAATTTGGCAGGTGAAACGTGCCCAGCTCAAGCTGGCAAACTCACTGGAGCGCACCACATGAGATGGAAAGGGCAGCAATTAAACACCATTTTTGTTGCTGAAGAAGGATCAGTTCCCTGCAATACTCCAAATTCCTCTTGTAACCATGGGTAGATGATTTAGTGCTAGACATTCAGAGGGATTTAGGTTTGCAGAGACACAGAGACAAAACTTAGAGGAATTTCTTTAATGGCTGGTGCCAAGGGAAGTTGGACATCTGGGGAGAATTTTGAGAACTGCTCTGTGCGCCTCTTTTTCTCCTAATTTGCCTGAACAGATGGAGATTTCCCTACCTCAGCTCTTCCTACTTAGAAAATGGCAAAACCAGTAAATTCTTTTCTTCATCAGGGGATGAAGGATCAGGGGAGTAAGATTGTCTGACTAACAAGTCAGCTGAAAAAAAAGGAGATAAAAGAAAGAACACAGGAAGTTGAATGTGTTGCTTCTCACCTTTACTAGGCACAAATGACCTATGGAATATTTACTGTTGTCCTTGTCTTGGACAACGCTACCTAGAGCCTATAATGGCATTATTGCTTCTTACACACTGATTTCCTTCTTGTACAGTAATAAATGCTTGGACAGATTTCATAGTATCAGTCAGGGTTGGAAGGGACCACAAGGATCATCTAGTTCCAACCCCACTGCCATGGGCAGGGACACCCCACACTAGATCAGGCTGGCCAGAGCCTCATCCAGCTTGGTCTTAAACACTTCCAGGGACAGGGCCTCAGCCATCTCCCTGGACAACCCATTTCAGGGCTTTACCACTCTCATGGTGAAGAGCTTCCTCCTCACATCTAGTCTGAATCTCCCCACCTCCAGCTTCATTCCATTCCCCCTAGTCCTATCACTACCTGATATCCTGAGAAGCCTAGATTTGTGGGAGAGCTTCACATCTGAAACTGAGGTTCAGCTCCAGCACCTTTTTGAGCATTGAGAGGCTAAGCTAACAAGGGTGTCCCAAAACTACAGAGCTGAGACACAGCCCTTGTCTATTCCTCACCTTGCAACAGGCCTGGTGCCTGGCAGAAACTCACTGGATTATCAACATTAATCAGAGAACCATTATGATCTCAATGTCAATGTCCCAGCCACAGTCATGGGACGATGGAAACATCACACCATATCATACGAATCTGGCATGTTTGCATTGTCAGTTTAAGCAAACCCGTGACCCACACAGGTTGTCATCTAATGAAAGAAAGCCTGCTGCACCTTCTGTCCTCAGGTTCCTTTTCCATTCTCTGCTCAGGAGTTGTTAGCAAAGAAAATACTGGAAATGTACCTCCCAGGACAGTTGCACAGCATTTAATGGAAAATCCATCTTTGTATGTTTAAAACAGAAGCTCAAAATCTGACTTCCATCTCTGACGGTGGAGTTAGGAAAGCATTTAACGAGAAGCCAATCTGTAGGCAACAGAGGCTGCAAACCTTTGTTTCCTTTGGCTCCTTGGCTCAGGGTTGGGCTAGTCTCTGGATAGCAACACAAAAAAATCAAATCAGAACATCTCCTATAATGGGAATGCTTCTCCTATGCGTAGTTTGAGGGATCTGGAGATTCACTTGAGATTACAAGGCAACTGTTGCTCCGGGGAGGGGGGGGACACACAAATTTAATCTCTCCCTTCCTCAGTTGCTTATCTTGCTACTGCTGACATATCCAGCTGCCTGTCAAATTTGGAGGAAACTTAGCAACACATTCAGATGTAGAGTCTGACTTAAGAATGTGACTGGTGGAAATCTTCCTTTTAGGAAACCAAGCTTAAAAAAATCCCAATGAAACTGCATAACTGTAGTTTGACTTCTCTGCTTCAGCTGTGTCAACTCTACTGATGATTCATGGGAAGTTACTGAAGCAAGTTCACTAACCATCACTGATGCACAGCATGGGAACCCTGCTGATTGTAATTACTAGGAGGTTTGGTTGGCAAATTAAATGACAGCCATTTATTGGACTAATAAACACAGAGCTCAGGGTTCCTGGAGGAAATGTCAGGAGGTTTTGATACAAGACAAGTGACCGTGGAAGATCTTTCCTCATGGATGTAGTACATGCAGAGAAGCAGCTGTATCTTGTCCATCAGAGTCACAACACCTTTCTAAGCAACATTTCCATATGAAGGACCATCAACTCCACCCCTCCAAACCCCAGACATTGAACATTTTCTCCTCAGGATACATCTTGCTAGGGTTTTTTTCATAGGCCATTTATACGTTATCTGCTGAGCCATGAGACAAAATGCAAAGCCAGAGAAGAGCAGTCTAGTGAAATTGACATGAGTAGGGGATGAGTCAGTTTGCTACTTAAATAAGTAAACGTTTAAATATTTAAACAAAAATTTGGGTTTAAAAAAGCAAAGCTCCGTGCGAGGGAGAGGACAGATGAAAGATGACATTTTCTGGACCAACAACAGATACAACTACTGATCAAAAAAACCTTGAATATAGAAAACACTGCCAGGTCTCCTTTGGATGGATACTGAATGACTGGAGTAGTTAAGTGAAAGAGATGTTATGCGATGCTGATATGCGAAGCTCCAAAGGGATGTAATTGGACTGCCTTTGATCAAGTGAAGAAAGAATAAATTCCCACCTTGGCTCTCCACAGCACAGAGAGTCATCTTGGCCAAGCTGAGGCAGGGAAATGGCTAGGCTTGCTCTCAATTAGTGTCAGCAGTTTCCTGATGGCTCTCCATATGACCTTGCTGTGCAGGAAAGACACAAGGCAGAGGAGAATAGTTGCCTGAGCAGAAGTAATTTGGTGAAGTTGTCCAGGCAGCATTATTCCCCTGCACCTTGGGGACACGTTTCAGTGTTTTACACAGCAATGGAAGGGAAGGTCCAACTAACAGACCAAGGTAACCCCCCCTGAAGGTCAGTGTCACACAAGAGCGTTCCACTTTCTAAACTGCAGTAGGAAAGCTTCATCTGATGACAAAAGTATTATAAGACAGACACACTTCTGCTCTGAATGTTAGCAATCAGATGACAAAATAGTCATTTCACAACCCTCTTACAGAGAGGCTGATGTCTGGACCTCCCAGAACTTAATGTCTTTCCTTCTCTTACCAGGAGAACATTTCACCTACCTCACTTTTACAGTGCTTTTATCTCCTACACCCCCTTTCAGCCCAGCTGTTTACCAAACTCCAACCACTTTATTAGGCAAATGTAGAAGAATAAGTGATTGTGAGAATATCTTGAGGGAGTATAATCAGTGACTGCAAATACCAAAAGAAAGTTATTCAGCCATTGTTCACTCAGCTCTGTGCTCCAGAGAAAACAAAGCTCTGACCTTTGGCTATTTCATAACCCAAAAAGTACTTCTAGTATTAAGCAAAGCTTTTTCTTGCATACTTCCAGGAGACATCTGCAGAAGTCAAAGGAAAGAGTCCCACTGCTTTGGAGTTTAGGACTTCAGAGTAACCTAAGTATTCAGAACTTCTTGCAGGTGTTCAGTACATGACCATTAAATGTGTGCTTCTGTTTCACAGAGCTGCACGTTCTGTGCTTGCCAAAAATCAGACATCTTTGGCTCGAGAGGAAGATTTGCGTGCTCAGTGAAGCAGGCCAGAGGGGGTTTAGGTACAACATGATATGAGCCCTCTCACTCCCTTTGGAGAGTTCGGTCCACACACATTCAGTTTTTGGTATTGTATTTCACACCACCAGCAGCAAGAGTCCTGGCCCATATCCTTAACTTCAGAGTGAGCACCTTGATGTCTAACTGAGCACTTGAGTCTGCAGAAGGTCACAAATCCAAACATCAAAAGCTTCTAATTTGTAGGACATCTTCAAACTGAGTAGGTCTTACAGTCTGCAGTTTCAGAATGTCTCACTGCTAGGGCAGCCAGAGGTGAGGCTGGAGTATTAACTCAATAGCTGGGCCACATATATTCTGAAAGCTACTTAAACCTAGCTGTCTTCTAAACCCAAGCAATTCTGAGAAGACCCTTATTCCTGTGCTTCCTGAGATAGCATAGTGCTCAAAATCCTGGTACATTTTGTAAAGCTTTTCACATGTCAAATGAGAAGTTACACAGAAAACTTCATGTGGACCATCTGCATTTGGCCACTCAGTTAATAGCCATTTCTGGAGATCTTGGTCACAAAATTCTATTAATTTCAAAAGCTGGCCAAGAGATCACTTGGATTTTATCCTGTTGGCTTGAATCCTGTGTATCTCGTACAGCTTCCTGGCTGTGCAGATGATATGTTGCACATGAAGCACAGAACACTTAGAGGAATAAAACTGAGCAGCCTTTGGACACTGGGACAGTTTTCAAAGGCCATTGCAAATGCACTCAATCCATCATTTGGTTTGCATTACTCTAAACAACATATATTCCCTGGGAAATATAAGTAAATTTTGGTGGGGGGAAGGAATAGAGTAGGGCAAAGGAGGGAAAGCAAGGAAATGTAAATACTTGAAGTGGAAATTCACATGGAAGAAATAGTTATTTGTGCTAAACAATTCTTCCCAGAATGATTATTAAACATTTTCTATTTAACTATAAACAAGGCTCTCTGTATAACCTAAGTGTAATTGAGAAACAAGAATTTATTTCAAGTAATTACATACCTTCCAATTTAAAATAGTCACTCAAGGTAGTGAAATACTTCAACTGATTTTGCAATGATTTAAATCAAGGCTCTGCACCACTGTATTTGGTGTAGAAAGCAAGTCCTCGGTACACATTGGAACATCAGAGGATAGCAACTGTCTGAGAGCCCAAGGCTACTCCTAGAAACTCTCTTGAGCCAGACTCTGAAGTGCTTTCTCCTCCAGCATCCCCTCTTGCAAAGCAAGGACAAATAGGAGAAACAGAGCTTTGCTGACTTAAGCATGATGTCCTGCTGTGACCTCTATCACACAGTGACTGTCACTCCTGACCCAACATCAATGGAATAGAAACAGGAGTATTAATTCGCCTCTGTGCTGCTTTTTTGGAGCCTGGAGAGCTCCCCACTTCCTTGCTCTTCCCATTCTCCAATTTTGTTTTATATAGTTGCCTTTTCCCCTTAGTATTTTCTCTATTAAGAAGTTCTAAAGTTCGGTCTGGCCTTTAAATGAAAGAGAACAACAACATCAGGCAGTACCCAGCTCAGGGAAGGAACCTAGACAGGAGAACAAGCACAGCCTGTTCCTCCTGCCATCTTCCAAATTTATATAAATCTCTGTGCTGAGGCTGTGTCTGAGCCATCATTCAAAAGCCATTCACGTGCTGTTTCCCATGGATTCGTGCAGCTCCTTTTGATCCCATTCACAGTGCAATAAACCTCCCTGCTCCCCTCAGCTATTCATGCGAGAACCACAGATTCACCCCATGCAAGCATAGACACCCTGAGCTGAGCATGTGCACCAGAAGACACGTAAAGACCCTTGACCCAACTAGCCACTTTGTTAGCTCTGTTCACAGTTGCTCCTCTTTGCAAACAAATCAGAGAACCAAAGCAGAAGGTTGTCCAGCTCATGCCTTTGCTCTGCATTGGAGAACGTTACTGACAAGACTTCCCCAGCAGATGTTTCACCTGCTGTCACAGAGACTCATGCTCTCCGAAGGCAAACCATCCTCATTCTCAAATACAATTGCAGCTAGAAAACTTACCCCAGTACTGAGTCTCAACACACTTTAAGGCCAACTCTTCTTGCAGTGTTTTGCATAATGATTCCTGGTTCCCTTCCTTGCTTCCAGAAAGAACAGAAGAGGATAAAAGGAGAATATGGACCCTGCATGATGCTGGGGCAGGGCAGAAACTCTCCCTAGCAGGCTTTCAGAACAGGCTGTGTCTCTTTTGAACTATGGCTGTGTTCAACCCTCACTGTGAATCTCTGTATCCACAAGTTCCTCATACCTATTAGTCCTTCAAGGTGGAGGGGAAGCTGAGGTAAATTCAGTTCCTTTAAGGTCACAATGAGGAGCTGGAGGATATTCCTTAAAGTCATTGCTATTGAAAGTCCAAAGTTTCAATCCTTGATCCTTCTCTAGCATTCAGGTGATTAGTACTGCAAAACGTCCACAGACTGGCAAAACATAGAGCATCAAAGTTTTGCAAGACAAAAGAGCACAGTGAGTGCTAAGAAAAGCCTTGCTACAGTAAAATAATTTCCAGAGTAGATAGCTCAGGGAAAGTTATCTTCGGTGAAGTTGAGTTTCTGAGTTGCTTTGATCCAGTGAGTTTCAAAAGGTGATTACAGCCCCGTAAGTGTTTCCCTAAGCAGTATCCTGTGGGATGGGGAAGCCCAGAATTCAGGCAGAAGCTTTCTCCTGTACAAAAGCCTTGCCACTGACATTGTCAAGGGATCTGTTGCACTCCATTGTGTCCATAATCTTCAAATTAAAGCTCTCTAAATCCACAATAGTCTAATAAACCACAAGCCTGTAACAGCCCCTTCAATTTTCCACGTTAATAATCCATGGATTAAGAGTCCCTCTGCTGCTACAATAGACAGAACTGATCTTCTCTACTGTGTCAATGACCCATGAATTATAGGGCTGTGTCTCAGATGGTTAGATAATACTTCACTCAAGTCCCCGCGATAGATTTTTCTAACAGGGCAAATTCAGGACTCTGTTTTGGAGTAAAAGAACATTGTGGCATTCTCATTTCTGGAACTGCTCTTCCTATTCCTCTTGGCAGTATCCCCACACAAAAGCACAACCCCCTTTTTATCATATCAATCCATCTGTTTTGCAACAAATGGCCTAGTCACCTCTCATTTACAGCTGTGCATTTAATATGTCACAGGAAAGTTTAATAAAAGGTGCAGTTTCATAACTGGTGAATCAACTGGCATAAAAGCCTTCCATTTTCTTGTAATGGGGTCTTATAATAACCTGGAATATTTTGTCCTGATTTGTGGATAGCACTTCTTCACAATAACTCTTTATTATACCATTTACCATGAAGCATCTACAGCAGTCAAACTAGAGAGCAAAAGGAGGCAAAGCAGAGTCACTTCAGAACTATTGCCCAAAGCCATCATCTGTAAAATGCTCATCGACTTTTACTGATGGGGACCAAGTAAGCTTCTCTACCAGCTGCATGATTTCACCTTTGCAAATACCACTGCAGCCAGCAGCCCAGATTTTGTGTATGGATGGAAGTGCCCTGCCAGTTACTGGCGTGGAAGAAAAAAAATGTGATGGGTAGGAGCAGACAGATTGTCTCTATGGCATTTTCACTGGGGAGCACAGTCCCAGTGGCACATTGTCTGCTGGAAGAGAATGCCAACGCAATTAATTCCCCCCCTCCCCCCTTTACTTTTTAAAGCAGAAACTTTCATATTGAACTCAAAGCCACACAAATCATTACACTTTGTAGCAGGGTTGTTAAAGCCAAGGAATGCCTGTTAGGTTAGCCAGCCATGTCTCCATTAAAGCCTAGCTGTTCCATACCATATCTTTTACAGTGTTTGGTCCAGGCTCCCATCACTTAGAACTTTTTAAATGATACTGTCAGCTCCACTAGACATGAGAAGAGGCTCTGCACTGCACATAATCAGCTACTTCCATCTCTGCTGCAGCTTAAGATGTATTGAACAAGAAGTTTGGTTTTATTTTGCCCTTCAGAATGCAATAAATCCTCTGGTTAGAAGTTCAAGAAGTAATGCCTCGGGGCAGGTAAAACTGTGGCCAGGGTGATTCCCAATAAGGAAGGATCCATTACTTGTTGAAAAAAAAAAAAAGAAATAATATTTGCCAATTCTCTGGTTTTCCACACAGTCAGTGAAGGTCAGTTTTGTAAATCACCCTCAGTAAGCTATGAGAGTCTATTAAATAAAATAGCCCCAAATAAAGACTTGTTAACATCGATCCTGGAGCTGAACTTCGCTGTTAAATCTTTCCGTGTCAGGAGGAGGACCTGTGCAGCATCTACAGGCAATTAAAATTATAGTTAAAGTAATATTGGCAATAACCACAGCAGCTGCCAGCAGAAGATGAAGATAAATCTCTTCTGATGCAACAAAAAGAGGGCGAGAGGAGAGTGAACCAGTAATAGATGATGCATTTTTATTATTTGTATAGCAGTTGTGAAAACAAGTGCCAAGGTGAAGTGAAGTAAGTTTTGTGCTGCTGGCTACCACATGTGGCACGTTCCTGCAGCAGAAACCTGCAATGCCACAAATAATTGGATTCACTTTAGCTGGCTGCCTGCTTTACAACTACCAGGATCTCACCTCTTATTTTATCCTGATGGAGATTTTCATGGCTTACTTTAAAGTCTTGTAGAAGATGATAAAATAAGGCTCTGAACTGCCTATATATACACACATGTACACACACACACATCTATCTATCTATATATCTATATCTTGGGCTGCAGCTCAAATTTGGGAGACCAGATGCACTAAGTAGCAAAGAAAAAAAAACAAACCCAAACCA
The DNA here is from genome assembly GCA_015227895.2 of Colaptes auratus. Taxonomy (NCBI): domain Eukaryota; kingdom Metazoa; phylum Chordata; class Aves; order Piciformes; family Picidae; genus Colaptes; species Colaptes auratus. The sequence goes on along the minus strand of JAAWVA010000106.1, from coordinate 34,505 downwards.
CAACCAAATTTGACCCATTTGCCTCATGGAGAGGCACTAAAATTGACATCAGCTCATTTCCCTTTGCAAACAGGTATAAGAACAATAACTGTATTGTCATTAGCTAAAATATAGAATAAATAACTCTGTGCTAGCTGACCCACACATGATAGAAAGTGCTGGTTTATCTCCCGTGACTGCTGGGACCTGTGCAATGAGTCTCCCCCAATTTTGACACAAAGTCAGCATTGTCTTCTGAACTCATCTCAGCCTTTAAGTTGACCTTGCAGTATTTTTCCTGGTTGTCACACTGAGCAGAGTGTTTATCTTGTTACAGTAGTTATACAGAGCAGACTATTTTTCAATAAGGGAAATACCAAATGTCAAGGATATGGAAGTCCAGAGGGCTGAACACTCGTGGCAGGCTCACTGCTTCCAAGATGTGACACCCCTGCTGTATCCTGGTGGGGACACCAGCCAACACTGAGCTCCTGGTACCCAGAATGATGGACCTTCCTGTGACACAAATGTCAGTGGCATCTAGTGTATTCTCTCATTCAGCTCACATGAGAAGGACAGTTGGTAGATAGGTTGGACACAATGATCTTGAAGGTCTCTTCCTACCTGGATTTATTGTATTGTATTGTACAGTAGCTTTTCAGGTGGAGTAATGCATTTATTCCCATTTTATAATGAAACAGTAAGCCCAGAGAAGTAAGGACAAGGCAACCCATGCAATTACCACACAGAGCCTGTCACTCCCCTCATGCAGAAACATTCCAGTTCCCAGGGTGGATGGGGCCAGGAGAAGCACCGTTAATGTGTTCCACAACCAGGAATGTTTTGGGTTGTTTTTTGTTTGTGGATTTGGTGGGGATTTTTGGGGATGAGGGCAGGAGGGACACCTAAAAGGACAGCTCAGGATTACCCCAAGCCTGTTGCACCAAAAGGCTCTGTGCGTGCTTTGGGTTACATAAGCTTGCACACCCCTCTGTCCCCCCTGCCTCCAACATATTGCTACGTGCTCTCTATATACACACAGCTTGTTAGCAGCTCTGCAGGGTTCCCGAGAGCAGTGAAAGAACAGAAACCAGGATTGTATGGTCATAACAACCAGCTCAGTTTCTTCTGCCTTCTAAGCTCCCCTCCTTAAGCACAGGAGGGGTGGCTCCTGAGGGAAGGCCATGAATTTTTTATTTTCCTAACCAGAGGGTGATTTTGCTCAGTCAAAGCTATATACATTGTTCCTCGTTACTAAGGCAACAGGTACCTTACAAATGCTGATAATACATAAACTAATACAACTCTGCAGTTTGCTCTTTCTTTCCAGTGCAGCTTAATAACCCGTGTGGATGCTCCAGCCGCCTCTCTCCTGCTGGGTTAAATGAGCACTTCAGGAAGTATTATCTCCCTTCCAGCGTGGACTCTGTGGTGCCTGCACAAAGACGAGGCACTGAACTGGGGAGCTGGGCCACTATCAAAAGGCAGAGAGGTTTCAGACAGCTCCAGGGAGGAGTGGGGACTGCTGTGGGAGCACCACTGAAATCTGCTGCGGCACTGCTGCTGCCCTAAAAGCAGCTAAGGATCCTTAATGCCCTCTGCCTGGGCATGTATCCTTGGCAGTCCCATGAAAGAAATCATGGAGCAGAAACTCTTTAGATCCAAGAGCTAACTGAATTAACGACTGTTTCTTAAACTCCGCCTTGCTCCTCCTTTCATATGCCAGCCTCTATAAAGCACATGCCCAATTATTAACATGCCAGGTCCCCACTGCTCTTGCAGTGAGAGCAGGGTTAAAATGCTTCACTGGTCTCCTTAATCCCTCTCACATGATTTAGTCAACACCAGTAGGGGAGATGGACCTACAGGTTTTGCCTCCATGGCTCCCCCCTCTTCAGAACATCCGGCAGAAGAGATGAATTTGATGTTGCACTTGGGCTGGATGCAATGGGAGCTGCTAAAAAGCCCCAGAAACTGCTTTTTGGAAAATGAATTAGAGAGGCATATATTTGGAACTGCTTTATGCTTGCTACCAGTCAGCCCCTTTTGTCCTGATGATTTAACAATAACACAAATAACTTAAATAATGTATGTTTAACTTCCTTCCAAAAGCAAAACACAGGATGGGTAGTGCACTCTCTCTCAAAGAGCTTTACAAGCACAAAATGAGGACAGTTTTACAGACCCCATTCTTGTGCTGGATGACTTGCTGCTGCAAGACAAGGGTCTTTTATTGAAACCCCAGCAGAAAAGTAAACATTTGAAATAAAACTAAACAAGAGTTCAGTTGTTGAGGAAAAGACAGTCATCTGTCAGCATTTGCCAAACAAACTCTCCTTAAGAATGACCTTCCACAGCACTGGACTGGGACTCCAGTACTTGGATTTCACCACTATAGTTTGAATTCCTTCTACCTAATGAGAGGGCTCCCTGCTGTATCAAATTTGCAGCACTGTTGGCTGCTGGAAGCATTATTAATTTGCAAAATAGATCTTAGGAAAACAAACCTGGGTTCCAAGTCTCAGGAACACCATAAATATGCTACTAAAGTTTTCCCCAAAAGAAAACACTGTGAGCTCAACACCTCCCATTGAAAGCCATTAGCAAATGGTACCTATCCTCTGAGTGTGAACTCATTGCCTTCCTATTTTATCTCCCTAGACCTTGTCTGCCTTATTCTCTATCCAAGCCAGTCTTCCACAGGTCATAAGGAGATGCATGGAGCAAATGGATGGGTGGCCAGGCTCCAAAGTTACTGTTCAGCAACTTGATACTCAGTGGCTGATCATCAGCAGAGCTCCTCCCAGTTTGATGCTGGGGCTCACACAAACCAGGTTGGGAGAGACCTTCAAGATCATCATGTCCAGCCCATCATCCAACACCACCTAATCAACTAAACCATGGCACCAAGCACCCCATCAAGCACTCCTCCTAAACACCTCCAGTGATGGCGACTCCACCACCTCCCCAGGCAGCCCATTCCAATGGGCAATCACTCTCTCTATGAAGAATCTCTTCTTAACATCCAGTCTAAACCTCCCCTGGCACAGCTTGGGACTGAGTCCTCTTGTTTTGGTGATACTGTGATATGACAGAGGTCAGAGCTATGTCAGGGCTACATCTTGACTGGCAGATGAAGTCAACTGACAGAAACCTCATGAAATTCAAAAAAGTCCAATGCAAACTCTTGCAGCTGAAGCAATAATCCCCACATGTGCTGCAGATTATCTAAATAGAAAACAGTTTGCAGAGAAGGAGGTGGGGACTAGGTGGACAGGAACTGAGTGTGAGCCAGCAGTACATCAAAGAAGGTCAACCACCTACTGCATGGAACTCACGAGAGCTTAGACAGCATGTTAGGGGAAGCGATTATTACCTTGTAGTCTCATAGTAAGGCTACCTCTGAAGTGTGGCTGTCAAGGAATACATGAATATGCTGTGGCTAAAGCAGACAAGGACTGGGGCACAGGAGAGACTGAGAAAGGCATTTGCTCAGCCTGGAAGAGAAATAACCGAGGAGAGGTGCATCGAATTCCTCTCTCCAGCTACCTCATGGATGGCTATGGTGAAGACAGGGGCAGATGTTCCTGCTTTGTGCAAGGATTGGACTAAATAAGCCAAAATTTGTCTTTCAGATCTTAATTGTTCCATGACTCTAGGAAACCATTTCAGTGAGAATCATTTGAAGTAACTGACTCCTGAAGAATATGTGGAGGTTGGTTTCACCATAAACTCGAAGCTTCTAAATTCTTCCCCTGCCTCTGGGTGACTTGCCAACCCAAACACCTGTTTCATATGGATAGAATGCAACAAATAGCTGACCCATATCTGTAATTGAGGGTGTTTTGAGTTTTCAGAGGATTAATGCACCAAATATCCTTAATATAAAACAAAAAACCGCCAACGACTCAACCCTTCTTGAAATCAAGCAAAACCTAAAGCAGATGGGTAGGCAACAGTTGTAAAACAAACAAATATTCCATGTTTCAGCTCAACTTCAAATAAGGTCAGGACTGAAAACCTGAGTGAGCACAGTGCGTGTTACCTTTGGCAGTCTGAGTGGCTTCGGCTTTGCTGCATCATTTCTGATCTGTGCAGTCTAATAATTAAAAATTACTGTTCAAGGCACTAATAAAAAATAAATCTCCAGATTACTTCAGATGTAAACTGTGGTTGAAACTGAGATGTCAAGTATTTGACAAAGTTCTTCGTATACCAGAGTTCAGTCAACCTCATGCCAATAGATGATGCTTCAGTCTTTGGTTACATGGAGCGTGTGAAAACTAATAGGAGAGTAGTGGCCTACCAGCCCCTTTTCCCACCCTGCTTTATCAGAATGACACCATTTGACCTCTGCAAGAGCAAAGCATGATCCAACATGCCCAGGAAATAGCTAGACCAGGACATTCTTATAATCATGAGATATGTTTTTTTCTTCATGAGGCATTTGTCATAAACAACACTGATCCAGGACTCCAAATAATGCAATCCTTCACAGAGAAGTCTTAAAGCAGCCAGATTTTGCAATATAAGTGACTTACTATCTCTCAGCATGATCTCTGCCTCCTCCTCAAGAGAGAGAATCATAGAATTGTTAGGGCTGGAAGGGACCTCAAGGATCATAGAATCAATAAGGTTGGAAAAGACCTCAAAGATCATCAAGTCCAACCTGTCACCCAAGACCTCATGACTGACTAAACCATGGCACCAAGTGCCATGTCCAATCCCTTTTGGAACCCCTCCAGAGATGGTGACTCCACCACCTCCCTGAGCAGCACATTCCAATGGCCAACAACTCTCTCAGTGAAGAACTTTCTCCTCACCTCAAGCCTAAACTTCCCCTGGTGCAGCTTGAGACTGTGTCCTCTTGTTCTGGTGCTGGTTGCCTGGGAGAAGAGACCAACCTCCACCTGTCTACAACCTCCCTTCAGGTAATTGTAGACAGCAATAAGGTCTCCCCCTTATTTATGGCTGTTGTGTAGAGCACTTTGTAGTCCTGCACAATGATAAGCCATAATATAAGGTCATCTAGTTCCAGCCTCCCTGCAGGGACACCTCACGCTAGATTAGGCTGCTCACAGACACATCCACCCTGGCCTTAAAAACCTCCAGGTATGGGGCTTCTACCACCTCCCTGGGCAACCTGTTCCAGTGTCTCACCACCCTCATGGTGAAGAGCTTCTTCCTAACATCCAATCTGAATCCACCCATTTTAACTTTTGTTCCATTCCCCTAGTCCTATCCTTTTGACTCACTTGTTCTAAATGTCTTTGTTTAGAAATAATTGGTCATTTATCATCAGGAAAGTATTCCTCTTTTCCCCTTCAGACTTTCAGGTGCTACCCAGTTTCTCTGGCAGACAAACAAGAGTGACAGCATGTTGTATTAATAGGACAGAACTGTTCTGGGAAATCCATTGCTGGAATGTATGGAAGAAGGGGGCTAGGAGTGGGTGAAGAAAGGGAGCATGAGCACTTTATACCCTGGATGAGACCAGGATAGTTGTACAGACCCTTTACACCGTGGAGGTGTTGACAGGGATAGACAATTTTGCCTGGAATGAAGGATGTGGGAGGGAAAGTTTAGCTGTGGCCCATGTTAGTGCATGTGCTTCAGACTGTAAAAAACCTCTTCTGTAGTTGCTGTTGGGATGGCTCTGGGGGAAATCCTTGTCACCAGATATTATTTCCTTTTTTCCTTTCTTGTGCTTTTCAATAGCTATCAGCAACAGATAGATGTAAGATGTGTAAGGCAGCAAGTTTTTCCTCACTGTGCCCCAACCAGTGTGAGGCCATCTATAGCATTTCTCAAACATGGTGTTTTGGTACCAGCCTCTGGCAGACACAGCTTCAGTTTCAGCATATTAATCAAACTCCTCCACACCCCATCAACACTAATCTTGGCACAGAGCTACTTTTGTCTCACAGACTCCCTGAACTTTGTGTCCTGAGCCTACAAAAATTCCCCTTGTCCCTCAAACCTTGGAGACAGACAGGGTTATGGTCCTGGTGAGGGGTGCTGAGAGCACACCCTCTGAGGAGGAACAAGCATTGAGAACTCTTAGTTGTTAGTATTACTACACTATAAAGCATGTTAGTACTAGGACAGAGTCTAAACCATGAAAACCACTGAAAAATGTAAGGATGAATGGTGTCTCATCTGAGTAAGATTTCTTTTCTCCTCCCTGGTTCTTTTCTGTGTCTTCAGTGGAAAATGAGAAGCCGGAGAACATATATCTTGCTTTCCCCCTTGAAGTCAGGATGGCTTTCCACAAATTAAAATACATCTGACAGTTTCACTATTCCACCTAGGTCTCTCCAGTTGACCAAAAATTCAGTTTGGAAGAGCTGGAGGTATGCTGGCTGCAACAATGTGTATCACACTCCCAAAACTGGGGGGGAGTATCCAAGGCCAGAGGAGAGAGTTCTAAGCTCCAAACATCCATCTATCCATCCAGCCTTCCTTCACCATTTTTTCCCTGATTGTATTTGCTACTGCAAGACTCTTCTAGACCTGTAATCAGATGTGTTGTACACATCCACCAGAACAGTTCCTTTGATCTTCAAGAAGTTTTACTTCTTTGATAATGAGTTGATCAATAGAATACAATACATTACAATACAATACAGGAGCACATAATCAGGCTGAAAGCACACACAGTTTAGTTTTAACCCATGTTGATTGCGGGTACACAGGCAGCAAGTATGCTGCATGAAAGTATTTATTGAGATAAACTACCTTAGCTTTTCCAGGAGACAGCCTTTTTTTTTTTGGCAGGTGTAACAGGGTGAATTCCTCAAGATATCAATACCCATCACAGCTAATAAACTACCTGTGCTATCACTTCTCCCTCAAGATGAGCTTTCAAATACTCCATATCCCATATCAGCCTCAATAGCAGCATATTAAACATACAGCATCTTCTCTGGCCATGTCTAAGCACAGGGGTGTCACAAACAAAACCACTTCACAACACAATTTAAAATTAGGGCTAGAAAAAGATAGGGGTTTCCCCCCTGTCCTCCCACCTCCCCACCCCTTTTTTTTCCACACATACCAAGCTGAAACCAGAAAAGCAGTGACACTAGCCTGGAAACAGGCAGATACAGCCCATAGCTGAAAAGAAAAATGGTATCTGCAAAGAGGGAGTTGAGAAGCACTGATGAAGTAATCAATTACTTCGCATCACTATTTGGTAGCTGATTTGGTTTCTGACCCCTATGGAAGTGCTGGCAGGGCAGCCCAGAACACCTGGCAAAAAGCATCACAACAAGGAGAAGGAAGAGCAGTTGGCTATTTTGTGTTTGCAAGTGCACAGCTAATGCAATGAAAGCTAATGGATTTTAATAGCAACGTGCTCAGCTCTTTGTTCCTTAGAGGGAGAAGAAACTCTGCTTGAGGTTACGTTATCCAAGTGTGTATGGGAAGAGTGACTTGCTAAACCCTACGGCCATGCTCTGCAGTCTGCTCCCCTTCTTGCTCCTCCATTTTGTCACTGCTTTCTCCAGCTTTCTTCTGCTAATCCAGGCTCATGAGCATTTTTGCACTCCTTTCCTAGAGCCAACATCAAACCAAACACAAAAGAAAATGGACTTTCTAGTAATATTTGTAGTCAGAAAAAAAGAGGGCAAGCTTTTTATATATATATATATATATATAAAATAAAAAAAATAAAGAGTAAAAAATCCCTTCTGTAGCAGCCAAGATCAGACCAGGTTTTTCAGAAGAGTTCAACATGCAATTTAATGTATCCAATTGTCTCAAACAACCCTGGCCCCTATTACAGCATTGAACACCTGGAACTGGCCACGCTTGCTTTTGGATATCTGCTCTTAAAAGCAACAATAGCTTATGCTGTTGTGGGTAATTCAGCTTTGGAAGCAGAAGCCTTGATTTATGTGAAGTCCACACTAATGCAGCATTTATTCCTGTTTGATACAAATTTCAGCACTGAAATTAGGTGGGTTTCTTGCCAAATTTTGGCCAAATGTAATTCTAATTGAATGGGCTATGAAGAGCTCCAGTCCTTTTTCTAACACTGCTGCATGGCTTTCAAACCAGCTTTTACATCTTTGGGGGTTGCCCAGCACTACAAACTGTTCGTTTATCAGATGCAGCTGACTGAAAAATTGTAGAAGAAAAAAACAAAAAGAACAAAAAACCAACCCCAAACACTCCCTCTTTCCTCCCACTCTAAAAAAAACAGTTCAAATGTGGTGTTTCCAGGAACCTGGCTGGGTGGAGAATCTGGAATTGGCAGGATGGATCGTACTGTGTAAAAGGCAGAGGGACAGATGTTCAGCTGATAGCTTTAACAGATACAATGGTGACACGAAGATGACAGCTCTATTAGATGTCAGGAGGTGATGTGTCACTTGTGCAGTAGGCTACTCCACATCTTCATAAAAAACACTTTTTATGGGGTGAGACAAGAGAGATCCAGATAAAAAGTGACATAAGAATGCTAGTCAGCCATAATCACAAACTTGATTAAAGATTTGCTGGAAATTACATTAAATAGGAGCTCAAATCTGCAGATCAGCTCTATAGAATTCCCAGTTGGCAGCAAGCCCTTTCTCCTTGCAAGCCACTCTTCCCTGGTGCATCCCCTTGCCTGGCGCTTGCACCCAGATGCAGCTATTACTCTTTTCAGAAGTGGACTGCCCATTGCCCATATGGACATTTAGAGGAGATCCAGGCTTGAATTAGTAATATCACAATAACATGGTATCACTAGTAACAAAAACCAGGCTAGAAATCCATATGGTCAATGAGGCAGGAGTAAGTTCATCTGCAATGATGTCCACTCCTCCATACTATTAGTTGTAGCTACTCCAGTCTGTTTTTTTACTCGTGACTTCCTTCTACTTCATCTTGTAGTTAATTTTGAAATGTCTTTTTGAGCTCTGGAATCCCAGGTGTTTCTGTTTCTTCAGTTGACACACAGGCTGTGTGTCAGGCAACCATCATGATTTGGCAAAGGTTTACTGGGTCAGTAGAGGAAGACCCTCAAATCCAGATTTTTGCTATTAGAGCTGTCTGTCATACAAGTCCTTAGAGACTACAAGAGCATGAAAATTAAATCTACAGATTGAACTATCCTGCCTTTCCCCACCCCTTTCCCTTAAGTGCACATGTGGTCTTGTCATCTTGTCATTTTTATCATTGTTACTGACAATGTTCAACAAAATAGTGGACAAAATCATCGAATTTCCTTATTCCTGCTGCAAGCCAAATACCAGATAGGAACTCCTCAAATTACAATGACTTATTATGCTTCACCTGTCCCATTGTCACTCAGAATGTTTATGTGGCATTTGTAATCAGAGTAGTTTTGCCTTTTTTTGTTTTGGTTGGTCTTATTATTGTTTTTTTAAACTATATAGAAAAAGGATTTCACCACCACTACCCAAACAAGAAAGGTCATCAGTTTCAAACTCCAATGATATTATGTGGAGATTCCTGAAAAGGAGAAAAGAAAAAAAAAGTATACCACTAACTTAGAGCACCCAAGGAGGATTAATCCATGGGCAATAAAGTACAAAATGATGTCCAGTTATCAACAAATGGGGCTACCTGAAAACATCTCAAAGGTCTTTTCCAACCTGGTTAATTCTATTCTATTTGCACCTTGTCTGGCAATCGGTCAAGTTGCAGGAGACAGTAAAAATAATATAGCAACTCTGAGCTGTAGATCTCAGTTCCTGGCCAGTAAAATGTGGCAATTAGCAACCAAAACCCTCACAAGAGCCCCTGCAAAGAGTATACACAGTCAAGAGTGATGGAAAAAGCAGAGCTGTTCATTTTCAAGGCAAATTTCATTTTTACCTAGCTTTCAGTCCAAAACGTCTAGCCAGCTATGATAAAACTCAAACCCATGAAAACATTTGCTTCACATTCATAAGTATTCTTCAGCAATCTCTTTATCACTAATATTAAGGTAGCACCCTATTACAACAAGCAGAGGAACTCATATTTTTTCCTTGGGAAAGAGAGAAAGCAGACAATAACCACCTGCATGTGGGAGGTGTGCAAACATCATCATGTGTGGACCCAGAGGGTGTGCTGAAGATGATTACACAAAAGGACCTCACTGTAGCCATGCATAGCCTGGACAAAAACAAAGAAGTGGTGCTCTTCTAAATGACTAATCCACAGCCTGGAGTTTCAGGTGTGATGAGCAAGTCATTTACGTGATTTTCGGTTGTCTAATTTAAGCCTCCATAAAAGACCTAAGCAGCTGGAGTTCTCCACCCTCACTGGAAAATCTGCCTAAAGCTGGGCAATCTTACATAGTGTAAATAACTCAGAGACTAACTGAGAAAACAGTTGGTCTATTGCAAAGCTAGGTTTCCTGGGAAATTCTTATACCAAAGGGCAAGACTTGGGAGAGAGAAGTCAGAAAAATCAGTGGGCTGAGAACTGGCCGCATTCTTCCTGGGTCGCTTATCTTCTGTCAAAAGTCAAAGAACGTTTGGTTCATCTGGTTAAAAAATAACATGAAAATAATACTCAGAGCAACAGTTTTGCTCCCCTTACACACGGATATCAGTGGCCAAGAAACATCTCATTAGAAATGTTACAGATTTCATCTTGCTTTTCACTGGCTAACACTTTTACCAGGATCAAGAAATAGGATAGATGTCTTAGGGTGAGCAAGCACTACATCAAGTCAGGCCCAACAAGCTGTTGTGTCTCTAGTACTCAACAACCAATCCAGTACCCTGTGTCTCTAGTACTCAACAACCAATCCAGTACCCTGTGTCAGTATCAAGTATTCATGAGAAATTGGAAAGGAAATATTTGAAGGAGATGGGTCTGAGAAGCAAAGTAAGCAGTTCCACAAGACATTTGTTGTACAACCTCAACTGATAGAAACCCACTTCACCCATACATGGCAAACTTTATGACTCATCTCCACAATGAAATTACCCCTGGATGTGAGTTTACCAAGGAACATTATTTATGTAGTGCCCCCAGACACATCCTTCTAACCACCTTGTGAATAGAACGAGCTCCCAGACTTTTCCTGCCCATTCCAACATTTGCTGAGCGCTAGTAATGAAAGGTGTCAGCTTTCCAGCAGGCAGTGCAGACTTTAGTGTGCTCCATCTATACTGAAAAAAAGAACTTTAATCAGGTGATAGATCCATTCTGGCAAGAGTGAGACATCCAGCTGCACAGCCTGGTCACATCTGCTCATTACTGAGGGCCTGGGATAAGTAGGCACCTGGCAGAGGTGCCTCAGTTGAGTTTCCCACATGTGAATCTGTGATCAGAAGTTTTTTTCCTAGACCAGCACACAATATCAGCACTAATGAAGTAGTAAAGATTTCTGCATATTAGTAGCTAACCAGTTCTATTCTGTCTCCTGGCATATGTCCAACTCATATATAGAGTCACAATTTAAACAAATAAACATAAGAGATGTACAACTGCAAAATTGCATTTTACTTGCAGTTTTGTACCCTGCCCCACTGGTGCTGGTTTCCTGAAGAACCCAAGGGCATAAGTATGGGAAAGGCTGTGATAAATGTCAAGGTCATTTCAGTGGTAAGTTTCTTTTCAAGGCTGGATTGCAGGAGAAAGGTGGTCCCATTGGGGGAAAAAAAATGAACATATGTACTCAGTAAATTCTTGATGTTTCATGAAAAAAAAGCTTGGCCAGGATACAGCTATGGCCAATAGCCCAAAGTAAAGTGAGTGGGAAAAAATTTCTCATACACAAACTACAGTTTGAAAGTTGAACTTAAAACCTTCTCCTAAAAAGATACCCAAATCACATTAATTATTTCATGCACCAAGTAGCTAGACAAAAGACTGAGAAGCAAAGTTAGGCTGAAAATCCTTAAAATTCCTCACCCTTTGTATTGAAAGTCTAACATTGTAAAGGTGTCTCAGCACTATCACCGAGATCCACAGGATACAGAGCATCAGCAATGAGGTATAGAAAGAGATGTCGGAGAATTTAAGGCTAGGCTGGATGTGTCTCTGAGCAACCTGATCTAGTGTCAGGGGTCCCTGCCCATGGCAGGGGAGTTGGAACTAGATGATCCTTGAGGTCCCTTCCAACCCTAACAATTCTAACCAATTCTTTGATTCTATGTGCACCTACTCTGACTGTGTCTAACTCATCCAATAAGGACCTTCTCCAACGCGCAATAAATGAGACCGGAGAAACTTTGTGGAGATATTTCGGGAGTTCATGAAAGTAGCCCAATATACCATCTTTTTCTCAAAGGCAAAATGATTGCTGAGCAAAAGACCTTGGTGTGGACACTTAATGGAAAAAAAAAAAAAAAGGAAAAAATATCAAAGCTTGAGATATTAAAATTAAAATATTTTCATCCTAAAAGAACCCTACAACTCCCCAAAACAGTCTCAAATAAGTCTTCCAACCCCCCAGATCTCTGTCATCTGGAACCAGGCAGAGAATGAGTTTATATCCTTCCTCATATTGGGTGTCAGTTCAGCCAGAGAGCCTGGCTGCTTCATGATGAGGAACTGGGCCATGAATCCCTCATACTCCCACTGAAGTGCAGTGGCATGATCTTGACTGCAAACATCTAGGTTGTTAATGAAATGTTATTGTGCTCACAGGAAATAGAAACTTGAGCAAAACAAAATAACAACTTGCACTAGAACAGCCCTTTTTTAAATTTTATTGTATTTTATTAAGGAAACTCTTTAAATTGGGCTTTTTACCAGCCACAGCAGAGCATAATTTCTGCCTATATTCTACTTGCAATTTGACCTGATCTCCACAAGGGAGAAAAAAACCAACCCAAAACAGAACACCTCAAAGTCATCCAAAGTCTTCTCACAAGACATCTTTCCCATGGCTTTATATCTCAAGCAAAGTTTTCTCTAAGAAGAGGGGAGAACAGCTATACCTATTTAGAGCAACTGAGCTTTGGCCCTCAGATGGTCAGAAATCAAAACCACGCAGCAGATGCAATTTTGTCTCAGAGCAGAAATAAATATTCAACTTACTAGAGAAACGTCCCGATGGACGACTTTTCTAGATATAAATTTCAACCCAAATTCATTTAGTTGTGCACCAGATGCTTTGAATTTGAGTCTGCTTGCTCTCAAAAGCATGAGACAACAGCTGACTGTAAGCCATACTTTCCTATCACCCCCATTCGCGCATCAATTTATAAGCTGCTGAATGAAGTTAAGGATAAAATCGATGCCGCGTTTCGGATTTACAAACCATTTGGAACAGTTCAGCCTGCCCTGACTTTATTTTGTTCTCGTCACTAAGACACATTCATTAGCTACTGTTAAAGAATCCCTGAGCAGTTTCTAGGGAGCATAATGCAGTTATTAAAAGCCTTTTGGATCCAAACAGTAGTTATTTGACACCCATCTAGCCTTCCAACTCTTGACAGGCACACACATGGGCAGACATCAAAAAAGAGCTGACTATTTGAGATGAAATTTGTACTAAACAATCTGCAAGCAGCAGAAAGGTTACATAGTTCCAGTGATTGCAGAGAGTTTAGCTTGGGGAAGGGGGGCACAAGCTGGAGGTGCTTCTGATGAGCCACCACGAGGCTAACATTCAGTATTTTTAATTGCTCCCTGTGGTATTAGAAACACAAACTGCCTCTAAAGCCTCTCAGATAAGCATTGTTTACAATCTTGTGCAGAAAACAATGTGGGAGTTAATGTGCATGTAGAACACCATTTTCAAACTCCCTTCCTATTTCCCTCTTTCTTTGAAAGGGTCCAAATGAAAATTGCCCTGTTCCCTGCTCTCTGAGTTATCTGTCAGAGGGAAGTGTTTCTGTGAATGCCACCAGCTGGTTTATATCCTAATTAAGGATTGGTTTGTTACTTGGGACTTGCAGAAAAATATATTTTACTGATAACTACAGAGTAAATATTTATGCCTATTAGTTGCAGCTAAAAGAAATAGCTCAGAAATAGCTTTAATCAGTCTACCTGCTAGCAGCATAACTACTTGAAATATTATGAATGCTAAGTAGAAAATCAGTTGTGAACCCAAGGAAGTATTCATGCTTGCTCTCTCCCCAAAGACAAGAACAGATACCAGCCTAGCTTTTGCTGTGCTCTGTGCTATTTTTTTTAATCACTAATGTGTTGAAATGAAATGCTGCCAGTGAAACCAGACTGGCTGCTGTCTGTAGTACCTTGTGTGCATTTGTTCTACCCTGCAAATGAGTTTGCTTTGGTGTTGCTGCACTGCGAGTATAATTTGTTAGCAAATCTCTCTGCTAGGATTCTCACACAAGCAATATGTTTTAAGCAAGCACTGGAGAATAATAATGAGAAGCAATGCTTACATTTACAAAATATATTCTGGAAACCAAACTCCAGGTGTCACAGCCACTTATCCAAAGTTAACTTTGTGTGTGCCACAGATCTCACAGACCTCAGGACCACTGCAGTGCTTGAAGAAAGTGACTCCTGTGTGACCCTTCAGAAAATAATGGCAACATGAACTTGCAGTCACTTATATCCAAGAAAACACTTGCTTACACTTAGTTTTAAGCACATATTTAGGCTTTAGCAAAGAGTGTTTAAATTCCTAACTGCACAGGGGTGAAATCTGATGCAGAGTCTCCATGAGATAAGAAAAAGCCAACAAGAAATGATTCACTCATAACTGGAAAGTTGTTTAAAACTAGCAATGCACAAAATTGCTGAGTGAAAACATGGACTGTTGATCTTATCCTAATTCTCATTAAAAAAAACAACCAACAAACAAACCACAAAGCAAGCAACCAACCAGCAACCCCTCCCCACCCCCCAAACTACAAAACAAGAAACAAAAAGAAGGCAACATTCATCCTAAGTCTGTTGACATATATGGAATATTCAAACCATCAGTGGAAGCATAGAGTTTTGAAAGCAGAAATTCTTTGTGGGAAGAAGGAAAAAATGAAATTGGTTAAAGTAAGTCTGAAGATTCTGAATAATTATTTTCTCCCTCTCTTAGAATAGAATAAATCAGGTTGGAAGAGACCTTTGAGATCATCGTATCCAACCCATCATCCAACACCATCTAATCAACTAAATCATGGCACCAAGTGCCCCATCCAGTCTCCTCCTAAACACCTCCAGTGATGGTGACTCCACCTCCCTGGGCAGCACATTCCAATGGCCATTCACTCTCTCTATGAAGAACTTCTTCCTAACATCCTGTCTAAACCTCCCCTAGCGCAGCTTGAGACTGTGTCCTCTTGTTCTGGTGCTGGTTGCCTGGGAGAAGAGACCAGTCCCCACCTGCCTACAACCTCCCTTCAGGTAGTTGTAGACAGCAATAAGGTCTGCCCTGAGCCTCCTCTTCTCCAGGCTAAGCAACCCCAGCTCCCTCAGCCTCTCCTCACAGGGCTTGTGCTCCAAACCCCTCCCCAGCTTTGTTGCCCTTCTCTGAACACATTCCAGCAAGTCACACACTACGGACAAGTTTATCTCAGCCCTGTCGCCTCCACTCTTTGATTGACAAAAATACAGAGACATAAAGAATATGGATGGGAATGAGTTTGGTTTAGGGATGATAACCTGCTCTTACTGTTCCCCATCAACCACAATACAGCCAAGTTTGATGAGCATGCAAACCAAAATGGTTTCTGAGGCACAATTTTCTTCTGTGACAATTCTTGAGCCAGTCCTTGCAAATGGAGATAATTTCATTACCCATGTTTTGGTAAAGTTTCTACAACTGTTCACTATGCCATAGCACCCAAGTAGTGCACATGTTTGTGTGTCCTAAAGGATCAGTACTGTTGGAAAACCAGCTTATACTCAGCCATGCATTTATAAGCACAAAAACTTAAGGATGAACTCTTCTCTGCTGGAGATGATGCTAATGTAATATGTTCAAACACATCCCTTTGCTATAACCCAGAAAGATGTTTGCTCTTTTGAGAGCTGCAGGCTTTGCAGCTGATAAAGGCACAGGCAGATTTCCCATTGATGCCAATGGAAATTGGATTTGAGCAGGGAACGGCAAAACTGACTAGGAAGCTGGTCTCAAAATTCCTAGCCAGGAAAAGACCTTGGTAGTCAGTTAACTTGTGATTGCATCACATGCTTTAACCAGGGGCAAATCTTGCAGGTCTGATCAGAGAGCTGAATGAACACAAGTGACTAGCAGATGTGTGGTCCACAGCTGCAACTGCAGGCCCATCCCATAGGCCTGACTCTGAGAACAAACAGAAGGCTTGTTTGGAAGTCTCATACCTTCAAAAATAAATATTTTTAGCCAGAAAGACGACATTGTTATTGGCAGCTTTCTTGTGTGGAGCCTGATGGCTGTGATAACTCCAGCTGGGAAAATGCTGAGGAGTAGCAGGACAAGGCATCACTTTGCCAATATATAACAGGCACCACCAAAGCAGCTGGTGCATCCTGAACCACTGCTATACCTGCACTATGTGCTGTGTGATAGTGACATCTGCATTCAGGTAGCACAGGCAAAAGCAATGAACCTGCACACCCAGTTATGTCTACTGCTGGGAACTTGTACCAAGGAGAGCTGGCTGATTGTGTGCATGCTTGAAGGTGCTGCAGTCTTCTGGGGTTACCTGCTGCTGGGGTGGTGAACACAAATCCTCTGGGTTTCCATTTTCTTCCACATGTTACAACTACCTGATCCCTACCATTATTTTTGCCCATCCCATATTCTCCTTGTCTCCAAAGAGCATGCTGCTGGTGACTGAAGACGTGATTGCCTTGCACTGCTGGAAAAAAATTCTAAGCAGTTTGAAAGAAAAAAAAAAACCCCAAAGATGCAGTCTCCTGACTGCTGTTGAGCAACCACCACCACCCAAAGCTTTTTTCCCAAGTATATTCCCATCCTCACACATAAAAAACCCAGGGCTTTCAAGTAACACCTCAGGCATGCCTGTTTTTATTGGAAGCTTTCATTTGGAAATCTAGACTAAGAGATTTGGGCTATGAAGCAGTCCAAGCTTTTTGGATTCTGGGAGGAAAGGAGTTCCAACCAACCCGCATTGATCAGATATCTACTATCTGTCATCACATTGCAGCTCTGTGGAGCAACTGGAGAGGATTACCTCTTTTATTCTCCCAAAGAACCTGGTTGTGCCAGGTATAGGAAGGTATCAGATAAGTTTATACCGAGTATCTCCAAGCTCCATGTGTGCATGATCTCTGTTTCTTTACTGACAAGGAGTAAGCTCTGCTCAAAGCCCTGGCACAGTCATAAGATGAACTCCCTGTCCTTCAAGCTCTTCCCCATGCTGCCTTGCTCTGCCTTTCTCCCATTAGTGTGCCCCCTTCCCCTGCCCACAATAGAAGTGATGCTGAACACTAATACCAGTCCCCTTGACCCCTGGCTGGTGGTTCTTCAGTACCAAACCTCCAAATCAGGTATTCAAGTTGCCAATTACTCTGATTCCACAGAGTATCGTAGAATCAAGCAGGTTGGAAAAGACCTCAGAGATCAAAGTCCAACACATAAGAAAAAGAGTACTTGGGGATGCTAAATGCATTGAGCAAGGAGAAGTAGAGAGTCACATAACCCACGTATTCCATACTGCCAGTGAGACACCTTTCACAGGAAGGTTTATTCATCTCTCTCCCCTATGCATAAGAAATGCATGACCAATATTTCCTATTGTCCTTCAAGTCAGTTTTCATTAAGCCCTTTGTTTCTACCATCTAAAGCAGCAAGCTTTGAACAAGGTATTATAAGTGAAGAACGTTTTACCTTCACCTCTCTCAGAATAGACTGCTGACTTCAGTTTAAAAAAGATTTCAAGAATGAAATCAGACAATGATGCTAATGAGGAGTTTTATATTGCTGCAATTTGAAGACATTTTCTAAATGGATTGAGAATGCATAACAGACAAGTGGCTGAATAATACCTCAGAAAACTGCCTAAAGAAGATGTATTTTTCTTATTTTCATCTGTGTGATGCATACACAGGCATTGATAATGACAGCAAGGAAATATTTTCTTTAATTACTAGGGGATAGAGTAATACAGAATAAAATGGTAATTGTTGGCTGGGATTAGGATCAGATGGATACCTCAGCTCAGAAGGAAGCCACCAAGATGTGACTGGACAAACACCAGGCACAAATACATGCAGAAATTCCACAAAGCACTTTATTAGTGGGGCCAGTCCCTGAATGGCAGCTGATAAGGTTTTCAATAACATGGACACTGCCAGTTGTATAATGCTCTGTAATCTAAACATAATTAAAAGTGTTAACAATTTTGTAGCCTTTATCTGAACGCATTTTTCCCACATGCTTTAGGTGACCGGGTCATAATCCAAAGACAAGCAACTCTCTTGTTGTGCTCTATTAGTCTAGTGAGTGGCATTTCTTTTGGTTTTTTTGCTGTGCACAAAGGTCATTGTACCCCAGGCAACGTCTCTTGTCGGTATCTTCCACAAATGCAGGATGCACCAAAACAAACACAGATGGATTACATGTTGTCTATTAACTCAGCATTTCTCTTCCTTTCCTCAGATGCCAAAAATTAATTAAAGAGCATTTGTGTGTGAGTGGTGGTAATGCATTCAGATAATTTGGCAATTATCTTGTCAGCCACCTTTATTAGATTCTCAGTACTGTAAATTGCCTTAAGTATGTGCTGTACGGCACTGCTATGTTTTCTGCCACAGCTTCTGCTTAGGCATAAGTTTTAGCAGTAAACAAGTTTTGGTGAAGTTCAGGATTTCTCCATGTTAAAGCTTTATATTTTAACTTCCTTAGCTATTAAACAGGAAAAAAAATAAATCTTGCCTAGGAGGCTGAGTGGGATTTTTTATTTGCTTTGGTTTTCCAGGAGAAGCTCAGTTCCCTTCTAGACACATATGCAAATAAACCAGTTTTGAAAGAAGATGTGTAGTGGTCCTCAAAGGTCCCCTTTAGGTATCAATATGCACATAATATTTCCCAATGGATTTTAAAATCTAACCAAAACATTCTCTCCCAACATGAGGGGGTGTAGAAGAGGAAATGTAGATGTCTGACTCTGTGGAGCCCAGCTTAAGTGAAAAACACAGAACTAGCCAGGTTGGAAAAGACCTTCAAGGTCATCAAGTCCAACCTATCATCCAACACCATCTGATCAACTAAATCATGGCACTAAGTGCCTCGTCCTGTCTCTTTTTAAACACCTCCAGTGATGGTGACGCCACCACCTCCCTGGGCAGCCCATTCCAATGGCCAATCTCTCTTTCTGTGAAGAATTTCCTCATAACCCAGCCTAAACATCCCCTGGTGCAGCTTGAGATTGTGTCCTCTCTTTCTGTGACAGGTTGCCTGGGAGAAGAGACTGACTCCCACCTGACTATAACCACCCTTCAGGGAGTTGTAGAGAGCAAGAAGGTCTCCCCTGAGCCTCCTCTTCTCCAGGCTAAGCAACCCCAGCTCCCTCAGCTGCTCCTCATAGGGCTTGTGCTCCAAACCCCTCACCAGCTTTGTTGCCCTTCTCCGGACACATTCCAGCAACTCAACATCTTTCATAAACTGAGGGGCCTAGAACTGGACGCAAGACTCATTCCTAACCAGAAGGCAACAATAGACGACCTGTGGCATTGGCAGGGAGAGGTACAAGAGAAGCAATGCTAGGATCCTTCTCTTCATAAAAAGTACAAACACTGGAGACACACACAAAGAGAAAAGTCAGATTTTTCGAAGAACATCATTCCTTAATATATAAGAACTGATGGACTACAATGTAACAACAATCTTGATGTACCTCAAAGTACCATTTAATTCACTCCCATTTTTTCCTCCTCCTTTTCGAATCCAGTGAATATGAAAAGTTACAACAGCTTCCAAAGTGCTCCACTGGCTCTGTTTCTCTCATTCTAGCTACATATTTTGAAGGAAAGATTTATCTGTCTCCAGTTTCCAATACTTACTGACACACTGAGATAGACCATAGCAAGAGGAAAGCCATACTCATGCTGTCATGCTGAGAGGCATACAGTACATACAAGCCATTAAAGCCTCCTTCAGTGCTGCTTGGAGCACTGAGGGATACTTGGAGGGTAATTACTAGCTCACTTTCATTTGCAAAAATTTCACATGAGCCAGGGTAATTGAATGCACAATAAAACTCTGAATTGTTTGAACACATTCATAGTGCAATGTGCACTTGACAAATGCAGACACTTTTTTGGGGGGGTGTGCACTCCCCTCTTCTCTTCCTAACGCCTCAAAATAGGCAAAATCTTTCTGTTTTGTAGCATTTCCCACCCCCCACCCCCCACCCCCCCCCCTTTAATTACAGGTAAGACAGCACACACTATCTTTGCCCTTGGAAAAGTTTCCTTCTTAGATTGCATACAACCATGTGGATGCAAGAAAAATACAGATGTGTGAAGGGTTGGAAAAGATTCTGGGGCCAGCATACAAAGCCAGGCAATTTCTAGTATATTGCTGAGTGCCTTTTCCATCACAACACCAATCACAAATGTGGAGGTATTATGCTTGATTTCACAATGATGCATGATTACAGGATTCAAATTGCAAGGCTTGATCTCATAAAGCTGCTGAAATCGTCCACTGCAGAGGCTAACACCGACCTTGCTCAACTGTATCTCCTACAGCTCTTTGCCTGTGTGAAGCTACAAACACAAGGATCACTTCAGAGATGGACTGAGGCAGCTTTGAGTTTTGATTACTGCTCCTGATCACTTGAGCTTGAGTCTCCAGCAAACTATGGTGCTGGAAAACTGAGTATCCAACATGAGTTAACCACAGCAGGTGACCAGACTGGGTGGACCATAAAGGCAATGTGCAAAGATTGGGGCTCATCAAGCATGTGGGAAAGTGTGTTATCCCTATCCAGTGTGAGATGGTAAAGAGGGCAGAAATTACAGTCACAATTGTCAGTGTGATGGGAAGCTAGGGCTGAAAGTCCCTGAAATTAGGCAGATCTGATTAAGGCTCTTTGAGGGGTAGGCCAGCTATGTAAAAGTAATGGGGCTAATTGGATGCCACATCTCCCCCAAACCTCAACTCACAGATTTAAATCTAATCCCTTCTCTAAACATCAGAGAAAGTTAAGATGGGAAAATTAATGGCATAAAGACACTGAGATTACATAAACATAGAAACAACGTAGTTTGTTTGAAAGCTACAAGCTTTCAAACTAAATAATGTTCACAACAAAGTTAATACCAGTTCATTCTAGAATGGTAGAAAGAGTGTTGCTTGACTATCTAATGGATATTCATGGGGGTTTTGTAACAGCACCACAGAGTTCCTCAAATTTACAAATGATGCAATATAATAATATTCTTTAGATGGGCAGAATCTTTATGTGAATTTTACTAGTGAATGCTGTCTGTATCTGGAAGGATTAAATAGGGGGGGAAAAAAAAACCACCAAACCAATCACTGAATCAATAAGGTTGGAAAAGACCTCAAAGATCATCAAGTCCAACCTGTCACCCAAGACCTCATGACTACTAAACCATGGCACCAAGTGCCACATCCAATCCCCTCTTGAACACCTCCAGGGATGGCTAGTCCACCACCTCCCTGGGCAGCACATTCCAATGGCTAACAACTCTCTCTGGGAAGAACTTTCTCCTCCCCCCTTCAAGCCTAAACTTCCCCTGGTGCAGCTTGAGACTGTGTCCTCTTGTTTAGCTGTTATCAAACCAAAGAAAGTGTTTCCTTTGTCCAGTTCCCTTCCACCTCCCTTCGTCAAATGTTTTCTTCTTCCCTCTCCACTAGGAAGAACTGCAGAGCTAGTCCCCTACTTAGAGTACTAGCTTGAAACTAAGGAGCATATGCTATGAATTTCTGCCCTATCCCAAGATGAGTGACATCCAGAGAAGGGCCACGAGGATGATTAGAGGGCTGGTGCACCTCTCCTATGAGGACAGACTGAGAGAGTTGGGGCTGTTCAGCTTGGAGAGGGCTCTGAGAAGACCTAACTGTGGCCTTCCAGTATCTTAAGGGGGCCTACCAGAAAGCTGGGGAGGGACTTTTTAGGGTGTCAGGTAATGATAGGACTAGGGAGAATGGAACAACACTAGAAATGGGTAGATTCACATTGGATGTGAGGAAGAAGTTCTTCCCCATAAGGGTGGTGAGACACTGGAACAGGTTGTCCAGGGAGGTGGTAGAAGCCTCATCCCTGGAGGCTTTTTAAGGCCAGGCTGGATATGTCTCTGAGCAACCTGATCTAGCGTGAAGTGTCCCTGCCCATGGCAGGGACTGGACGATCCTTGAGGTCCCTTCCAACCCTAACGAATCTATAATATCAAAGTGACTTAGAAGTAAGATGTCCAGGAGTCTGAAGTCTGTGTTCCTAAGCTGTTTAGGAAAGCAAACTGTAAAAAGGTTTTGGCTTTGTTGTCTAGAAATGGCCACATGCACTGGGTTCCTATTTGGGTAACTTGCCATCACAGCGGGATGTGACAGTCTAGCCTAAGTATTTATTCTGTATGTAAATAGCACCACAATTTCCAGGACCTGGATGGTAGTATATACACTTCCAGTTGAGTGGCCTAGCCACTATCCTAACCTGGGGTTCCCTCTTCGTCTTTCTTCAATTATTCAGTGAAAATCAGAGCAATCATAACCAAAGGCTCCCCTGCCCTGCTTGCTTCATAGCCAAATTGTTTGCAAAGGCACAAGAGGAACGTGAGCCTACTGTGGGCACAACAGAGCACTGCTTGGTGTGGACTTATCAACCAGAGGGAAGACCTACTCAGTCTTGGAGCTGATGGGTTTAATGGGACCTGGCTTAAGGTTGACTTCTCTGCTAGTTCCACAGAGAAATCCAACAAATGGATTATTTTCCCTATAGCCAAAAATACAGATAGTATTGTTCTTGTGCTAAGTGATACTAATCCCAAAGCCACTGCTTCCTCTGTTTGTAAGAGGAGGAAATACTGTGAGCCAAGCAGTTCAGCTTTTTCCTCGGTGTTGCTCTTTTGTGTAAGCAACCATCATTTCGCATCACAGAGCCAACTCCTTTTATGATACTCAAACCATCACTGATCTCTGCCAGCTTGCTCCCAGATTTTTTTATGAAGTTCAGGCTTGAGCCATATTGTGTCTAATCCTTAAAGTGTCATTAGCAATTATGGGTCTATTAATACAACACTTAAGTCATTGCTTTTGGCTTAGAACCTAGTGGACCCCCTGACAATGTCAGTGCTGCTCACACTAGAACTGGAAAAATATCCTCCCCACCAGGAAAAATTATACCCTATCACCACTGTCCTCTATCCTGCCTCTGAGGTAGTTCAGGTGGTAAACTTTTTGTTAGTGATACACTGCTTGGAAGTGGGATTAAAAGGAAAGAAACCCCAATTGTAGAGCCTCTGCCAGGGGTCAGCTCACACATGCTGCATGTATCTGGCAGCCTCAGAGAGGCAAATACATAACCATAGCAGTATGCTATCTGTATGGTAAGTTCAGACCAGATACAATTACACCATCAGGAAGCAAATAATCAGCACTCATTTGCAAAAAGCCTCATTAGGAGAGGACAATCCTATGCCTCCCCAATGATTTATATGCTACAATCATAATTACCTCTTTGAAACAGCGCAGAGAATGACCTCTTACCAAATGTGCACACAACGCCCAGACTTTACTTTTACCCTCCTCTTGGAAGACAAAAAAATCCCCAACAAATGAAGCCGATTATTTCATTCTAGCAGCAAAGGTCTTGCACAGAGGGGAAAATGATTCACATTGAATAATTCCCAAGTGGCGAGTTGCTCTAGGGTAACAGCCCTGTCTTTGAACCCAAGGAGAAAAACCTAGGAACCTGTCCAGTAGACAAAAACATCTGCCTTGGTGCCAAAAGCATCTCAAGTTGGGCATGACTAGCAGCTCCTCATCTAGATAGCTGCTGCCTTTGAAGATGAAAGTATTAGCTGAGCTCTGACCTGGAATTGTACCACTTTCTAATTGTTTATTTTTGTTTGTACATGAAGAATAGATGAACAGTAGCCAGGAGACAGAAGAAGAGAAAGGAGGAGAGTCAACTAAAGTGTACTCAGGAAATTGCCAAAGAGAATAAAACAAGCTAGTGAAGGAAAGATGAGCAGAGTTGAAGGTCAAGATGAGCTACACAGTGCAAAATCCAGGCAGAGGAAGCAAAGATGACTGTACACTCCCTTTACATAACATGGCTCCCCAGGGCAGCAGGTGGAGAGGATCCGTACACTGTGGGCTGATCCTGCTATGTATGTGGCAGATCTCTAAACTTTCTCCTTCCTTGAAGAGAGGAGGAGGCTGGAGCAGGGCCAGCCCATCATCTTTTGGCTGTTACACTCCACAGCATTAGAGGGCATCTTGCCCTAAGGTCAGTGATTGCTTTCTCTGAGCAACCTCACTCCCTGATTGATTCAAGATATTTCAGTGGAGAATGTTTTGTGGCCATATTCCCAAGGGAAACTGTGAAACACTGATGGTTTTGGACATTGGACTCCATGGTTGAGAGCACCCTGCGGAACGTTTCCTTGGTTGGTTTTATGATGCATTTTCACTTGGTTTGTGTTGCTCACCCCCACAGAAGATAATAGGAGGAAGGAAATCCTACCAAGATCTTTGCTTGAAAACAAACATGTACTACCCCTACTTCCACACATCCCTGTCTGACCTGAGAGCAAACAGGCATTGCTTCCCAAGCCAGTGACACTGCACGTTCCAGAGCTTTTCTTTGGGGAATGAAACAATGTGGGAGCTGGAACTGGTTGAACAAAAAGGGGGGAAAGAAAAGTCTGAGCTACAAGTCACTTCATATCCTCATCCTGAGGGTTCACTCGACTTCTACATGTTTAAATTCAGACACACCTTCATTAAATAGAGATAGAATGGATATCTCCCTGGGCAAAAATTAATTCTAGTCTACAAGGACACAAAACAAGAGATATTTCTCTGTTCTGCAGTATTTCAGAGGCATTTAAGTGGAACCAACTAGTGTGAAGGATATCTAAAATGCCTTTGCTAGCAAATAGATATGTTCTTATCTGAAGACCAAGGGACAAATAAACATTGTGACAAGTACAGCACCAAAAGTAGAGTTACTGCCTATGACAATGAGGAAAGAGCAGCATGTTCTGGGAGCCCCTGTGTACCAAATCCATGGCAGAGAACCAAACTTGGCTTCTGGCTGGGCACGTTGGATAAAAAGGGAAAATTTCCCGTAAACAGAGAGTTGAGTAATTTACAGTACAAAGGAAGATGTAACTTTAATCACTCAAAGTTTGTCACAGCACCAGAGAGATAAAGAGCCAAAACCAAGGGAACAATGTGGAAAAAAAGATGGATCTCCACAACATACTGAAGAAAGTCCCATTCTGGCATTCTGAAGGGCTCATTCCTGAGCCCACACCAAAAGCCACAATTAAGTATTTCTACACAGAACCCTTTTTTCTAAGCACAAAACACCTCCCTCCATTCTCTACAGTAGCAGTTTCCCCACCTCAGTTGTTTCAGCTGCCTCAGTGTGGTTGCTCCTGGTAGGTGACTTTGGTTAGTGAAGAACTGTGATGTACACAAATAGAAACCTCTATTCATTACTTGCCTGAATTACCATTTTCTATACACACCATTAACTATGTCCTGCTTATGAGCAGATTCATAGATGGCTGCTTCAGAGGAGTGTCAAAAAAACTCTCCTTCTTGTAGGGTGCAGAAGGCAGATTCATCTCAGGCTCAGAGTCAGAGTCCTTCTCTCTGGCCACTGACTGCCTTGAGCAGAGCTCATCCCTGTGTTAGCTGTGCCATCTCTGGTATCTAAAGGTCAGATGTCACCCATATGCCAAAAACCCACTTTGTCTTCAAGAAGATACAAAATAACTAATAAAAGCAGGGTCACATCCCAAGCTTTAGGGTCCTGCCTGCCGTTCGGTCCCTAACAGCCTGGGGAACCAGCCTGAATTCAGACATAAGTGTTAATAGTTCTCCGTTGATATTTTATCTTGCTTGTGTGTGTGCAGGAGGCAAAGCACTGTAAATACTTGTCAGGGTGCTATTAAATAAAGTCATATAAAAAATGCACAGGGCTTACAGCAGGACTGTAGCTTGCCTCTCCTCCTCACCCTTGCAAATCAGAAACAAACCCTCTTGCAATTAGAATGGGAAAAAAATAGTAATGGAAAAAAATATTAAAAAACAAACCACCAAAAACACCACAGAGATTTTTACTGGCACCCAGAGGCTTGTGGACATAGTTCAAGAGTATGAAAAATTATGTGCAAAACTCACACGGGGGCATAAGGGACTTCAACTTAACCATAAACCCCCCGTGCAATTCCACAACTGCAATGCACCGGAGTGAGCAGGTGAAGGTGACCTTCTGAGGCAGGCAATGGGAGAGGCCTCCAGGACTGAGGGCAGGGGTGGGTGGGATTGGCTTGAGGAAGCGTCTAAAATGAATTCAGCTGATCACAGGGGAATCTTCAGCACTTTCTTTCATCTGCTTATCCATCTTGCCTCTCCTCAGCTATGCAGGGACACTCAGCAAAATCACTCCAGGTTCACAGTGGATGAGTTAAGACTGCATTATACCTCCGGGCAGCTACTTTCATCCAGAGCAGAAGCTGTCTTGCTGTAACTACAAGGCAGTGCAGCCTAATACTCTTAATTACCCTGGATTTTGTTGCCTGAATGTCCTCATGCAGGCAAACCATTAGGCTTCTAGACAGATCCACCAAACACGAGGTTTTTCACAGTAACCCTCATAGAATCACAGAATTGTTAGGGTTGGAAGGGACCTCAAGGATCATCTAGTTCCAACTCCCCTGCCATGGGCAAGGACACCTCACACTAGATCAGGTTGCTCAGAGACACAGCCTGGCCTTAAAAAACCTCCAGGGATGGGGTTTCTACCACCTCCCTGGGCAACCTATTCCAGTGTCTCATCACCCTCATGGTGAAGAACTTCTTCCTAACATCCAACGTGAATCTACCCATTTCTAGTTTTGTTCCATTCCCCCTAGTCCTATCACTACCCGACACACTAAAAAGTCCCTCCCAGCTTTCTTGTAAGCCCCCTTAAGATACTGGAAGGCCACAATAAGGACTCACTCACAGGGCTTTGAGGCACAGGAAAGATTTCCCCCCCCCCCCCCCCCCCCCCCCTTCGAAGTAGTCACACCCCAACGAAGAGCATCCTGCTGCCAGCATCCAAAGAGGTGACCCATTTATTCACCATTTTCTGCCTCGCTGTGAAGTCACAGAAACCCTGAACTTTTCCCTCCACAGTGACCTGCTTGCCAGGAAGGCTGCTCTCTCCGTCTGGGAACCACAAAATTAAGTAATCAGCTCCCAAGACAGCTGCCAGCCTGGCCTGGGTAAGGAATAAATAATGCAAAAATAAGCTCAAAGCAAGAATCCATGACCGCATGACATTTCCAGACTGACTGCTAATGTATGCGTCTCCAGAAAGGTGCAAATGAGCGATGGCCCATTGGTTGCTATGCTTTAAAGTGCTCTTGCCTTTGAAGACAAGTACTAGCAGGAGACAGTGCACCGCATTATCTATTGCTTACTTAAGATCGATGTTACAAAAGGCTTTTGGAAATTCTTTTCTTGCAAACAGGAAAAAATGTTTTTTTGATATACCAAGCCTTCCAAACCAAATTTCACCCTGGACAGAGCTTTCCGGCCATGAATTCACAGCGGGAGAGAGAAAACTGTTGAGTGTAAAACTGTGAGAGCTGCTGAGGCTGGGACCTCTTTAGATAGCTAAGAAGTGAGTCATAGAGACAACACCACTAAGCTGGTCATTCATCAAAACCAATCTGGCCACAGACACCGCAAGTCCTGTTATCTCGCTGCCAGACACTACATTTTCCCATATCAGTCTGCCTTGCAGCTCGGTCTCCTCATGGTCTCACAGCCTTCATAATTTTGGACTCTATGAATTTCTTGCCTTCTTGCAAGCATTTTCACTTTATCCAAGAGGTAATGGGGAGAAGAGGAAGCTCAGACTGATGGTGTACACACTTTTAGAAATCAACTGTTGGAAAAGCAAAATATTTCCCCCCCCCCCCCTCTTCTTCAGAAAGAAAGAATAACCTGCATAAAAGCATGGACCAATTTGATTTTACTGACTTTCCTCTTCATCCATTGAAAAAAAAAAAAAGATCTTCAGAGAGAGAAATATGGCATTTTAACCTGGTCTGTTTTTCACAAGACAGAGCAGCTAAAGAGAGTTGGAGCTGGGTGAAATTCTCCAAATTGAAAAAGTAAACAGATATTTGTTCCCCGGATGAGAAACACACAGGGTATGTATTAGCCATGTCACTTAGTGCATGATTAGTGAGCTGTTAGATACTACAGCAACTAGACAACTGTAATAGCATATGCCCAATGACCACAAAGGAAAGGTTTTGCTAATACACAGCATGTTAGGGGTTGGAAGGGGCCTCAAGAGATCATCTTGTCCAACCCCCCTGCCAGAGCAGCATCATCTATACCAGATCACACAGGAACACATCCAGGTGGGTTTTGAATATCTCCAGAGAGGGAGTTTTGTTCTGATTCAAACAGATCAAAGTTATCCAAGTGGCTCTAGAAATAGGGCTCTCTGCATCTCTGTGGAGCATCCTAGAGTTTTAGGCAGCCAGTGACATGTGGGCAAGCCATTATTTGCTTCTACAAGGCAAAAATCAGACATCCTGAATGGCAGCTCTTTACTCCTTCATTTTCAGACTTGGGCAAGAATTCTTTAGTTCCTTCTGGTGTACAGCAAAGCCAAAGCTGCTCTATACACAAACCAGACAATGAGCCATCCAAGATGGCTCAACACACGCTCTCTGAAGTGCCCACAATGCACCACATCTTCCTTGCAAGAGGCTCTGGGTAAGCAGCAGACAATAGGCTGCTTGCGTTCAAGCCTCTCATTTGGGATGATTTCCACCCAGAACAGCTTCCAAACGTTGCTTTTGCTGACTGCAAGGGAAATAAAAGGACTTCTGAAACATTTGTACCAGTACTTCTGCTTGTTTGTCTCGAGTCTATGAGCAACTGTAACACAAATACGCCATCTTCAGCTGGGGAAAGTGGATATGGCTCCAGTGACCAGACCGGTGCTTAAACCATCTTACACCCACTGGACACCCAGATCCAAGATATTTTCCATTATGTTACAGCACTGATAGGACTTCCATTCCCCTTATAGTGTCTCTGCATATCTGATTAATTCTTCTTTCTCACAGGAAGTCCAGCAGCCATAGACTACTGTTTTATTAGGTAGAGTATAACCAGATGATTTCAATAAAGTGTTTAAAAAAAAGGGAGAAAGGAAAAAAGGAGACTAGTTTCCTGGTATTACAACAATGAAAGAAAAATACTTGAAGGGAATAATTTCAGATGATAAATCTGCTGCCATTCACCAACATTTGTGTAGCTGATTAGAAACAGTGCATTGTCCCAAGCATGTCCCCTCCGACTCCCTGCTGGGAACACTCCCAGCCATACATATGAAACATATTCCCCCACACAGAGATGCTAGTAGTCATGATTAACTAGTAACATGTCACAGCTATTGTGCTGCATTTCTTGACAGATTGCACACTGCTTGTTACAGGCATTTTTGGAATATTTAGGACCAAATACATTGGGCATTCTCCTACCATCCTGAGCTTTTTATTTTAAGCTCTCAAGCCTGGAAAAATCAGTGCAATCCATTGCCAATACCAAATCATCTAAAGCTAAAGGCATGCATCAATGACAATGGTGATAGCATTAAAGACACAGTCAATAGAACCCAACTACATCCATTGTAAACAGCAACTCATTCTTACAGAATCATAGAAACAATAAGGTTGGAAGAGACCTCAAAGAACATCAAGTCAACCTGCCACCACAGACCTCATGACAACTAAACCATGGCACTAAGTGCCACCTCCAAACCCTCTTGAACACCTCCAGGGATGGTGACTCCACCACCTACCTGGGCAGCCCATTCCAATGGCTAACAACTCTCTCTGTGAAGAATTTTCTCCTCACCTCCAGCCTAAACTTCCCTGTGCAGCTTGAGACTGTGTCCTCTTCTTCTGATGCTGATTGCCTGGGAGAAGAGACCAACCCCTTCCTGGCTACAACCTCCCTTCAGGTAGTTGTAGACAGCAATAAGGTCTCCCCTGAGCCTCCTCTTCTCCAGGCTAAACAACCCCAGATCCCTCAGCCTCTCTTCGTAGGGCTTAGGCAATGAGGCTGGTGAGAGGCCTCAAGCACTTCTCTGCCCACGTTCATCAGTCTCAATGTCCCTCTTAAACTGAGGGGCCCAGAACTGGACACAGTACACAAGGTGTGGCCTAACCAATACAGAGTACAGGGCACAATGACTTCCCTCCTCGCCACACTATTCTTGCCTTCTTGGCCACCTGGGCACACTGCTGGCTCATGTTCAGCCAGCTGTCAATCAGTACCCCCAGGGACACTTTCTGTTTGGCAGCTCTCCAGCCACTCCGACCCCAGCCTGTAGCTCTGCATGGGGTTGTTGTGGCCAACGTGCATCACCCGGCACTTGGACTTGTTGAATGTCATCATGTTGGACTCTGCCCATCTGTCCAGTCAATCAAGGTACCTCTAATGACACCCAACTTGGTGTCATCTGCAAATTTACTGATGACTGACCCAATCCCCTCATCCAGATCATCAATAAAGATATTGAATAGGATGGGGCCCAGAACTGATCCCTGGGGGACACCACTAGTGAGTGGCCTCCAGCTGGATGTGGCACCATTCACCACCACTCTCTGGGCACAGCCCTCCAGCCAGTTCCTAACCCAGCACTTATTCAGCATGCTAGCATCTTGTTAGGGTAGTATGCAAGGAAGCACTCAGGCAGTGGAAAAAGAGCATGAGGGAAAAAAAAAACCCAACAAATAAATCACCTGTGAGCATTATAACTGCATTTGAAATGAGTTTGTTCCAGCCAGACTTTTCCACTGGAGTTTGCTGCATCAGTGCTTGCAGTAAGAATTTTAAGCTTGTAAGATCAAGCATTGCCCCCAGAAGTCACTCAGAGGAAGGAGAGCTGCTGCTAACACGGTATGAGATGCTGCTCCCAAAGCCACTTGGACTCAAAAGGAGAATTCAATGAACTATGTGAAGATGGAATACACATTTTCATGGGAGGACTGTGCAAACACATGCAGTCAGTTTGCAGCAAGAGAAAAAGCACTGCAGGCTCATAAAGAAATGGCTTTGGGGTTATTTTTGGTGTATTTTACTGAGTACAGACATCGATGATTTCTCTTATTCTCATGAAACAATTCCCTTCAAACCTCTGTGTATAGTTTCCTGCTTCAACTCCTTTACAATACAACTGACTCTTCTCTAACACTTCACATTCAACCCCCAACCTGAATATGAATATAATAGGCAAGAATTGGCTGATTTAAAACTCCACTTCAACACTGAGCACAAAACCTGGAGTCAAGAGTCTTTGATTAAGGCCAAACAGCCTTTAAAATAATTTTCTGCAAACGTTTAGTTGTATGAGGAGTGGAAGACATCCTCCCTGCTCACAGATTCTCCAAGAACAGAAAGCATAATAAATTGTGAAATAGGAGCATCTGTCTAGCTAATAAAATAATGGTTAAATTCATGGGCAGACAACTGACACATGTTAGCTCTTTGGTTATCCAAAATCTGCAAGTCTTTAAAGAGCATCCCGAATATCACAGCTTATTGCATGCAGGCTGCAATAAATGCAGCTCTCTCTGGGTAGGTGCCAGTGCCTTCACCACTGGCCCAAATCAGACTTCAGCATCAATAACCACAACTGACAAAAATCAGAGCCCAAGTGCAGCATTGATTTTCCCCCCCCCCTCATATCTTGGAAAGCACGGCTTTAATTAAGGATGGAGGCAGATAGTTGTGTTTGTGTAGGTTTCTGCTCTGGGCCATCCTCATAGCGTTAGATGTTTGTGGTCTACTCAGCTTCCTGCCGTTCCGTCACTTCTCGCTTGGCGCTTGCCATGAGATATGTCGACTACAACATCTGTGCACGTAACATCAAAGATTCACTTTAGTTTACATTCTGGTAAGATGACGTAAAGGCAAGTTGTTTGGGTATTTTTTAAATTTATTTTTCCTCCTCTTCTTTGGCTCTTCAGAAAAAGATCTGCCACTGATGGGTCTCAGCTCAGTGCCAGAACAGCAAAGCATCATGGTTGTCTCCCAAGACTGTTGTATGTTTTCCCCATAGGAGGAGGGGTTAAACAATTAAAGTTATCACATGCTCAGATATCACAGAATCACCAAGGTTGGAAGAGACCTCAAAGATCAAGTCCAACCAGTTACCACAGACCTCATGACTAGACCATGGCATCAAGTGCCACGTCCAATCCCCTCTTGAACACCTCCAGGGATGGTGACTCCACCACCTCCCCAGGCAGTCCATTCCTCATAGGAGGGGCTTTCCAGGGAAGATGGTCTATTCAAACTCAGAGGTTAAAACCAGCCTAGCAATAGCACTTTCTTATTCCACCTACACTTTCATAACTAGAGATGACACAGATTTACCAAGAGAAAAAATGTATTTAGATTAATATCTGCATTTTGAATGGGCTGCCAGGGCAGTGGTGGGGGTCAATATCCCTGGAGGTGTTTATGAAAAGACTGGATGAAGCACTTAGTACCATAGTTTAGTTGATTAGATAGGGTTGGGTGGTTGGTTGACTTGATGATCTTGAAGGTCTCTTCCAACCTGGTTGATTCTGTGATTAAGGAAGAGGAACCTCTCTGTAACACATACAGGATAAGACAACCACTTATAAAGTGTTTTAGAGGAAGATTCGGTCTGGCAGGTAGAACTCTAGTCCGAGATTTAAATTGCTGTTGTCCTGTCCTCAATGCAGCACTGAAATATTTTGATGAAATTGGATGTGACTGTGATTGCTTTAATGCCACACTATTTGAATGAGGACAGCAGTATTTCTGTACCTTCTGCATTAGGAGAAAACTACATCAAAGCCATAGATGCTCAGATATCAGGGTAATGGGAGATAAATTATACCAGTGAGTTCTACATGGCATGCACATGTCCTCTATCCTTGCAAGCCCAGGAACAATCTCATATTAAAGCTCCCTGTTTCCAGTCTTTCCCTAGAAGTTTTTACCAGCACAAGGCTCTCTGGGATACCAGCCCAAAGAGAAAACAAACATACAGAATTGAGCCAATTAGGCTTTAACACCTGATCTATATGCAGTGGTTCAGAGCAGCAGGAAAACTTTTGCTGCAGGCAGAGCAAATGCAGATCTGCTGCTGGTAGTCCCAGTCCATCCCACAGAACAAGTAGTCTGAATCCTGCCATAGCAACTTCTGGCTATTTTCATCTTACCAGGTACTCTAAGTAAGAATTGCAATTGCTCAGCAAGACCCAAACCCATTTGGGCAAAGCAGTCGAGGCTTTTATTTTCTTTAAATAAAACAATTGTAAAAACTAATGACAGAGTGCTCCTACTGCCCATCTATTCCTCTTTGAAAGAGATTTGTAAATTCTGTACTTCTCTCTCATGCACATACACACAATCACACACATTATTTTTGTGTCCAGTTATAACTGTGTTGTCTCTGAAACTCTCTTTAGAAACTTATAGCAGGAAAAAGCCACTGATTCAACAGTGAATATTGACATTTTTTTTTCTTACTGGCCTGGATATCTGCCCAAACAAAGAGCTGGTTAAAGACAAAATACAAAGAACCCTTTGTGAGGGGCTAAGTTCACCTGGGAGAAGTATTAATGAAGTCCCACAGGGTGGGGACTCAAACTTCCCTGCTTTCAACAATAAAGAAGCCAGGCTGAGAAGACCAAGTACCCTGCCTTCCTCACCCCTCTCTCTTTAAACTGCAAGAAGGAGTGCTAACGTAATTGAGAATTAGGGACCTTTCTGTCATTAATCTATAGGGTCTGAGAAGAAAGAAGCTAGATTCTCAGATGGCACACCAGCTGCTGCATGGCAGCCCAGAGTCTAAAACAAAGTTTGTAAGTAGGTCAATACATGAGGGCTGACTGAAAGACCTTTAAAGAAATCAATACCATAAGCAATAATTACATGCAATAGCAATACAAATGACTGAACTCAGGATATGGATGTTCTGGAGGGCATTTGGTCATTTTCTTGCTACTGCAGAAGACAAAGAACAAGAGCACTGCACTGCCAGGCGATTAATGTCCACTCTAGACAAACACCATCTCTGGCATTACTGCGCAAGTTATAACACTCCTAATCGATAATTATTCACTGACTGCACCGGGGAACATTTTCCTCTGACCTCACATGTTCAATAATTAGTTTATAGCCTTAAGATGGAATATTCAAGTATCTTTATTTGGCTTTGTTAATTTTTAACTTTTCTTTGACTCCTACTGAGCTCCTTGCTTTAACCATTACACCAAAGCCCACTCCTGAGTTGAATAGCACATTATGGAATATATATTTAATTTCAACACTTTTCACACACTTAAAAATAACAGTAGACTGCTCCTTGGGTTTGTGCTCTCAAGAGAGCTTAGAAGGATGGGTGTGCATGAACAAGGGGCAGTCTACTGAAAATAAGAATGAT
>JAAWVA010001059.1:0-14244 GCA_015227895.2 Colaptes auratus | reverse complement strand
GGGATAGGGGCTGCCCGTGGTGTAAACAGTGGGGACTTTGTCTCTGCAAGCATGCCCCTGCTTCCCAGGGGAGGGGAAAGAATGGTTATTTCCTGTCCAAAACAGTGATGAAGTGCTTGTCAAGCTTAAATGCTTAGTTTTAGACGTTTAAGGGTCTGGTAATCCCCAGGCTTCTGTAGGAGTGCTGCTCCAGTGGAACAGAATTCCCTCACACCTCTCCTTTTTGGTGTAGCTCCAGGGATTACTCTGCCCCTGTGAACTTCATCAGTGCTGGGCTGAAGAAGTCAGCAGCTGAGGACTTGTCAGAAGAAGACTCTGATGAAGATGAGAAGCCTGTTAAGCAGGAGGAAATCCCTAAAGAATTCGTGCCAAAGAAGCTGAAAACAGTGAGTTATCCAGGAAGTTCTCCCTCCTGTGTAATGGATGTAGGAAACCTGGGGTGCAGTCAGTGGTGCTGAAAAAGGATAGAGAGTTGTGCTCAAAGGCACTGTAAGAGTAAAGGAGCACTGGAAAAGAGGAGAAAGAGTTAAAACCAGAGGAGCAGATGTGGTGATGTGCAATTGAGGGAGGTGTTTTCCCTGTCTTTTGTACTGCTCTGTGTGCTGTCCCTGTGTGCTCCTGGGAATATCAGTCCTCTTGAGCCTCTTGGTCTTCCCTGATATCCCCTGTGGGCAGTAGGGGTTAAAACAAAAGCAAGGCCATGCTGTGTCTGCCTTGCTTTGTTGAGTAAGGAATATTCCAGAGGTGTTTGGTTCTAAGCTCAGGATGACAAACCCAGGCTTGTTATGGGTTAAAACCAGAACTTCCTTTGGTGCCAAACCTGGAAGGAAGAACTTACTTTGGTGCCAGAGCAGGAGGAAGCAGCTTCAGCTACACTTAGTGGTAGAGTCTAGTAGAGAATCCCAGCATGGTGGGGGTTGGAAGGGACCCCTGGAGATCATCCAGTCCACCCCCCCCCCCCCCCCCCTAAAGCAGGGGCACCCACAGCAGCCTGCCCAGGATCACAATGTCCAGCTGGGTTTGGAATCTCTCCACAGGAGGAGACTCCACAGCCTCTCTGGGCAGCCTGCCCCAGGGCTCCAGCAGCCTCACAACAAAGAAGTTTCTCCTCCTGTTCAGATGGAACCTCCTAGGTTCCACTTTTGCCCCTTGTCCTGTCACTGGGCACCACTTACAGTGGTCTGGCCCCATGCTCTTTCCCCCCACAGGTCCTTTAGTTCTTGCTGAGCTTTAAACAGATCCCCTCCGGGGCTGCTCTTCCCCAGGCTCAACAGCCCAAGGGCTCTCAGCCTTTGCTCCTCACAGAGATGCTTCAGTCCCTCAGCATCTTGGTAGCCTGAGCTGGACTCTCTCCAGTAGTTCCCTGTCTCCCTTGAACTTGGGAGCCCAGCACTGGACCTAGTGACCACAAGTGGCCTCAGTGGGGCAGAGTAGAGATGGAGAAGAACCTGCTGGCCACATTCTAATACCCATCACCTGGTCAGGACTTTGCTTTTCCATGCTAGGAAGTTCAGGAAACTAAGGTGGGTGCACAAGTCCTGATGTGGTGAGCTGTGCAGAGTGGTGACAACTGTCTCTGTTCTGGCAAGAACCTTCTCTCTGGGTGAAACCACTGCTGGTTTTGATGCCTTAAGGTCTCTCTCCTGGGAAGAACCTTCTCTCTGGTGAAATCACTGCTGGTTTTGGTGCCTTGAGGTCTCTCTCCTGGCAAGAACCTCTCTGGGTGAAACCACTGCTGGTTTTGGTGCCTTAAGGTCTCTGTTCTGGCAAGAACCTTCTCTCTGGGTGAAACCACTGCTGGTTTTGATGCCTTAAGGTCTCTGTTCTGGCAAGAAGCTTCTCTCTGGGTGAAACCACTGCTGGTTTTGGTGCCTTAAGGTCTCTGTTCTGGCAAGAAGCTTCTCTCTGGGTGAAACCACTGCTGGTTTTGATGCCTTAAGGCCTCTGGTCTGGCAAGACCCTTTTCTCTGGGTGAAACCACTGCTGGTTTTGGTGCCTTAAGGCCTCTGTTCTGGCAAGAACCTTCTCTCTGGGTGAAATCACTGCTGGTTTTGATGCCTTGAGGTCTCTCTCCTGGCAAGA
The DNA here is from genome assembly GCA_015227895.2 of Colaptes auratus. Taxonomy (NCBI): domain Eukaryota; kingdom Metazoa; phylum Chordata; class Aves; order Piciformes; family Picidae; genus Colaptes; species Colaptes auratus. Next base: position 12,162 of record JAAWVA010001059.1, on the reverse strand, counting down.
ACCTTCTCTCTGGGTGAAACCACTGCTGGTTTTGATGCCTTAAGGCCTCTGTTCTGGCAAGAACCTTCTCTCTGGGTGAAACCACTGCTGGTTTTGGTGCCTTAAGGTCTCTCTCCTGGCAAGACCCTTCTCTCTGGGTGAAACCACTGCTGGTTTTGGTGCCTTAAGGCCTCTGTTCTGGCAAGAACCTTCTCTCTGGGTGAAATCACTGCTTGCATGCTTTGATGCCTTGAGGTCATTTGGGTTTTTGGTGTTTCTGTGTTACCAGGGTGGGAATTTCAAGCCCAGTCAGAAAGGCTTCGTAGGGGGAACCAAATCTTTCGTAGATTTTGGCAGCTGGGAGAGGCACACAAAAGGAATTGGGCAGAAGCTTCTCCAGAAGATGGGATATGTCCCAGGAAGAGGCCTTGGGAAGAATGCTCAAGGTACAGTGTTCATGTGTTGTGGTCATCTACTGGCAACTACTAATTTGGGGTTTCAGTCCTTCAAAGAACTGCCATGGTGAGCTGCTGGAAGGTGTCCAGAGGAGGGCAACAGAGCTGGGGAGGGGTCTGGAGCACAGCCCTGGGAGGAGAGGCTGAGGGAGCTGGGGTTGCTTAGCCTGCAGAAGAGGAGGCTCAGGGGAGACCTTCTTGCTCTCTGCAGCTACCTGAAGGGAGGTTGCAGCCAGGTGGGGGTTGGTCTCTTCTGCCAGGCACCCAGCACCAGAACAAGAGGACACAGTCTCAAGCTGTGCCAGGGGAGGCTCAGGCTGGATGTTAGGAAGAAATTCTTCCCAGCAAGAGAGATTGGCCATGGGAATGTGCTGCCCAGGGAGGTGGTGGAGTCCCCATCCCTGGGGGTGTTTAGGAAGAGCCTGGCTGAGGCACTTGGTGCCATGGTTTGGTTGATCAGATGGTGCTGGGTGATAGGCTGGACTCAGTGATCTCAAAGGTCTCTTCCAGCCTACTCCCTTGTATTCCCCCCTCTCCCCTTTTACTCCCTTGTATTCCCCCCTCTCCCCTTTTACTCCCTTGTATTCCCCCCTCTCCCCTTTTACTCCCTTGTATTCCCCCCTCTCCCATCTCACCTCCAGAAGGCTTTAGAGCTTCTTTCTTGTTTTCTTGCACCTCCTCCAAGTCCCGTGGTGCCTCCTGAGGACATCCACTTGTGTGCAAGTCAGAAGAGGCCAGTTTTATGCTCTTTGTTGTCCTGCAAGAGCAAAAGAAGGAAGAAAGAGTGGAGGTGAAATTCCCAAGGGAGGCAGCTCAGCTCAGAGGAGCTGGAATTTATGGGGTAGGCTCAGCAGGCAGTGGAAGGCAGGTGGGGATGATGCTGTGCTGGAATTCATGATGTTATAGCCCCTAGGCAATGAGTGAGGAGGTAGAAGAGGCCATAGTGATAGAGGCAGGATAGCAGGCTGGGTGTTTGTGCTGATTTGAGAGCTCTGTGCCCTGTCAGGAAGCCAACTGCTCTTTCTGCTCCCCCTTTTGTCCTCTTAGGCATCATCAACCCCATTGAGGCCAAGCAGAGGAAAGGCAAAGGAGCTGTGGGGGCCTATGGATCAGAGAGAACCAGCCAGTCCCTGCAGGACTTCCCTGTGGTGGACTCAGAAGAAGAAGCTGAGGAGGTATCTGTGCATTTCTGCTCTTCCCCTGCTGTGTTGGATGTGCAAACCCCACTGCTGCTGTCAGAGTCTGGTGTCTCCTGTGTCAGAGAGCCCTGGAATCACTGGAGAGAAGCAGCTAAACACTGTAATGTTCTCTGCTGTTCCTGGCTCACTTCATTCCAGTAGCCTTGCTGGAAGCTCACTCTCAAAGGGTTCCCCTGAGCTAAACAGTCTTTGGGGTTAGTTTCAATCAAAAAACATCCCCCCCAAAAAATACACCCAAACCCCCTCAAACCCACCCAGAAAGTTGCTGCTGGGGTCCTGAATCTGGTGCTTGACTGGATGACAGCCCCTGAGCCAGTTCCTCCCTCAGCTCTACCACTTGCCCAGCTGTTTCCTTCTGCAGCATGCTGCACTGGTGGCTCTTTTCCTGTAGAAAACAGAGGCAGGCTTGAGGTGTGACAGAGCAGCAGCAGCCATGGCCCCACTGCCTCCATTCATTTGTTTGTTTCCTTGCTCCAGGAATTTCAGAAGGAGCTCAGCCAGTGGAGGAAGGATCCCAATGGAGGCAAGAAAAAGCCCAAGTACAGCTATAAAACAGTAGAAGAACTGAAAGCCAAGGGGAGGATCAACAAGAAGCTTTCAGCCCCTCAAAAGGAGCTGTCTCAGGTCAAGGTGAGGCTGGCTGCCCCAGAGGTGGCCACCTCTGGGTAACAGTTGGGTGGCTTTGGTGTGGTGAGTGGTGTGGAGCCATTGGGCATCTTCATCAGAGGCCTGGCTGCACCTCAGGCTCAGGAATCAAGGCCTTAGACTCATCGCTGAATCAACCCAGGAACTCCAGGCCTGGCAGCCTGACCTCAGTGCTAGGGCTAAGGATGGAGCAGATCATCTTGGGGGCAAGAACTGCACACCTGAGGGATGGCCAAGGGCTCAGGCCCAGCCAGCATGGATTTAGGAAGGGCAGGTCCTGCCTCTCCAACCTGATCTCCTTCTATGCCCAGGTGACTGCCTGGTGGATGTGGGGCAGGCTGTGGATGTAGTCTGCCTGGACTCCAGCAAGGCCTTTGACACTGTCCCCCACAGCAAACTCCTGGCCAAGCTGGCAGCCCCTGGCTTGGACAGCAGCACTCTGAGCTGGGTTAGGAACTGGCTGGAGGCTGAGCCCAGGGAGTGGTGGTGAATGGTGCCACAGCCAGCTGGAGGCCAGGCACCAGTGGTGTGCCCCAGGGATCAGTGCTGGGCCCCATCCTCTTTAACATCTTCACTGATGATCTGGAGGAGGGGATTGAGACAGGCATCAGCAAATGTGCAGATGACACCAAGTTGGGAGCAGATGTTGGTCAGTCAGAGGGCAGAAGGGCTCTGCAGAGGGACCTTGCCAGGCTGGACAGATGGGCAGAGTCCAACAGGATGGCATTCAACAAGTCCAAGTGCCAGGGGCTGCATTTTGGCCACAGCAACCCCATGCAGAGCTACAGGCTGGGGGCAGAGTGGCTGAGAGCTGCCAGGCAGAGAGGGACCTGGGGGTGCTGGTTGACAGCTGCCTAAACATGAGCCAGCAGTGTGCCCAGGTGGCCAAGAAGGCCAATGGCATCCTGGCCTGCAGCAGGAGCAGTGTGGCCAGCAGGAGCAGGGAGGTCATTGTGCCCCTGGACTCTGCATTGGTTAGGCCACACCTTGAGTCCTGTGTCCAGCTCTGGGCCCCTCAGTTTAGGAAGGACATTGAGAGACTTGAAGGTGTCCAGAGAAAGGGCAACAGAGCTGGGGAGGGGTCTGGAGCACAGCCCTGTGAGGAGAGGCTGAGGGAGCTGGGGTTGCTTAGCCTGCAGAAGAGGAGGCTCAGGGGAGACCTTCTTGCTGTCTGCTACTCCCTGAAGGGAGGCTGTGGCCAGGTGGGGGTTGGTCTCTTCTGCCAGGCAAGCAGCACCAGAACAAGAGGACACAGTCTCAAGCTGTGCCAGGGAAGGGTTAGGCTGGAGGGGAGGAGAAAGTTCTTCACTGAGAGAGTAATTGGCCATTGGGATGTGCTGCCCAGGGAGGGGGTGGAGTCCCCACCCCTGGAGGTGTTCAAGAAAGGCTTGGATGTGGCACTTGGAGCCATGGTGTGGTTTGTCAGGAGGTGTTGGGTGTGGGGCTTGAGGACCTCTGAGGTCTCCTGCCCCCTGCTTGACCACCGTGTGCCTGCTGTCCCTCGGCAGGTCATCGACATGACAGGCCGGGAGCAGAAGGTGTACTACAGCTACAGCCAGATCAGCCACAAGCACAACATCCCTGATGACAGCCCCCAGCAGCCCCTGGGCAAGGACTCCAAGCCCCAGGGCTTTGCCCTGCCGGAGCTGGAGCACAACCTGCAGCTCCTCATCGACATCACGGAGCAGGAGATCATCCAGAGCGACCGGCAGCTGCAGTACGAGCGGGACATGGTCGTCAACCTCAGCCACGAGATAGAGAAGATGGCTGAAGTCCTCTCACACGAGGAGAAGGCCATCAGCAACCTCAGCAAGGTGCTGGAGATGGTGGAGGAGTGTGAGAGGAGGATGCAGCCCGGCTGTGAGAACCCCTTGAGCCTGGATGAGTGTGCAAAGATCTTTGAGACCCTTCAGGACAAGTACTACGAGGAGTACCGGCTGTCTGACAGGGTGGACCTGGCAGTGGCCATAGTCTATCCCCTCATGAAGGACTACTTCAAGAACTGGGACCCCCTCAAGGTGGGCATTGCTCTGGTTCACCTGCACTTGGTGGCTTAAGGGGTCTTTGTCATAGTATCACAGTATCAGTCAGGGTTGGAAGGGACCACAAGGATCAGCTAGTTCCAACCCCCCTGCCATGGGCAGGACACCCCACACTAGAGCAGGCTGGCCAGAGCCTCATCCAGCCTGGGCTTAAACACCTCCAGGGATGGGGCCCCAACCACCTCCCTGGACAACCCATTCCAGGGCTTCACCACTCTCCTGGGGAAGAACTTCCTCCTCCCCTCCAGCCTGAATCTCCCCACCTCCAGCTTCAGTCCATTCCCCCTAGTCCTATCACTACCTGAGAGCCTGAGCAGTCCCTCCCCAGCCTTCCTGGAGCCCCCTGCAGATCCTGGAAGGCCACAATGAAGTCACCTGGGAGCCTTCTCTTCTCCAGACTGAACAGCCCCAACTCCTTCAGTCTGTCCTCACAGGAGAGGTGCTCCAGCCCTCTGCTCATCCTCGTGGCCCTGCTCTGGACACCTTCCAGCACCTCCAGATCCCTCTTGGAATAGGGGCTCCAGAACTGGAGGCAGTACTGCAGGTGGGGTCTCAGCAGGGCTGAGCAGAGGGGGAGAATCCCCTCCCTTGCCCTGCTGGCCACACTTCTCCTGCTGCAGCCCAGGCTCTGATTGGCTTTCTGGGCTGCAAGTGCACCCTGAGAGCTCCTGGTGAGCTTCTCCTCCCCCAGCACCCCCAAGTCTCTCTCCTCTGGACTGGAGGATCTCAAAGGTCTCTTCCAACCTGGTCTGGTCTATTCTATTCTGCTTTATCCTATACCATCAGTGTCCCAGCAGCCTGCTCCAGCTGGAATTGAGGAGAAGGATAAAGGCTGTTCCTGTGTTCTCATTTCCAGGACTGCACCTATGGCACAGAAATCATTGCCAAGTGGAAGAGCCTGCTGGAGAATGATCAGCTCTTGTCACATGGGGGCCAGGACCTCTCCACAGATGCTTTCCACAGGTAAGGAGCAAACCAGCTCTACTTTGTTGCAGCACCTTCCATTGCTGGTGAGGAGAAAGTTCTTCCCAGCAAGAGAGATTGGCCATTGGAATGTGCTGCCCAGGGAGGTGGTGGAGTCCCCATCCCTGGAGGTGTTCAGGAAGAGCCTGGCTGAGGCACTTGGTGCCATGGTTGAGTTGATCAGATGGTGCTGGGTGAGAGGTTGGACTGGATGAGCTCTGAGGTCTCTTCCAACCTGGTTAATTCTATTCTGTTCACTCTGATCATTTCCTTCTTTGCAGGCTGATGTGGGAGATCTGGATGCCCTGTGTCAGGACCATTGTAGCCCAGTGGCAGCCAAGGAACTGTGGAGCAATGGTGGATTTCTTGGACAGCTGGGTAAATGTGGTTCCTATTTGGATGCTGGAAAACATCCTGGATCAGCTTGTCTTCCCCAAGCTCCAGAAGGAGGTGAGGTGAGAGGGCTGGGTTAGAATGGAGCCATGTTCTGAACCAGTATTTGAATGGCAGTCCAGGAGGACTTCTGGAGCAGTTTGCACCCAGCTTTGTGGCCAGGGGGCCATGAAAGCCACCAGCTTGGCCTGGATCAGGAGCAGTGTGACCATAAGGAGCAGTGTAGGGATTGTCCCCCTGTACTCAGCACTGCTGAGGCCATGTCTCCAATACTGGGTTCAGTTTGGGGTCACTCACTCCTAAAAGGACATTGAGGGCCTGGAGCAGGTTCAGAGAATGGCAGTGGAGCTGATGAAGGGTCTGGAGAGCAGGGCTGGTGAGGAGTGGCTGAGGGGACTGTTGAGTCTGGAGGAGAGGAGGCTGAGGGAAGACCTCATTGTTCTTTGCAACTCCCTGAAAGGAGGTTGGAGCCAGGTGGGGGTTGGTCTCTTCTGCCAAGAGAACAAGTGATAGGACAAGAGGAAATGGCCTCAAGCTGCCCCAGGGGGGAGCCAGGTGGGGGTTGGTCTCTTCTCCCAAGGAACAAGTGATAGGACAAGAGGAAATGGCCTCAAGCTGCCCCAGGGGGGAGCCAGGTGGGGGTTGGTCTCTTCTCCCAAGAGAACAAGTGATAGGACAAGAGGAAATGGCCTCAAGCTGCCCCAGGGGGGAGCCAGGTGGGGGTTGGTCTCTCCTCCCAGTGAATAAGTGATAGGACAAGAGGAAATGGCCTCAAGCTGCCCCAGGGGGAGCCAGGTGGGGGTTGGTCTCTTCTCCCAAGGAACAAGTGATAGGACAAGAGGAAATGGCCTCAGCTGCCCCAGGGGGAGCCAGGTGGGGGTTGGTCTCTTCTCCCAAGAGAACAAGTGATAGGACAAGAGAAATGGCCTCAAGCTGCCCAGGGGGGAGCCGGTGGGGGTTGGTCTCTCCTCCCAGTGAATAAGTGATAGGACAAGAGGAAATGGCCTCAAGCTGCCCCAGGGGAGAGCCAGGTGGGGGTTGGTCTCTCCTCCCAAGAGAACAAGTGATAGGTCAAGAGGAAATGGTCTCAAGCTGCCCCCGGGGGGGGAGGTTTAGGTTGGACATGAGGAACAATTTCTTACCCAGAAGAGCTGTCCAAGATCTGGCCCAGGCTAGTGGTGGAGTCCCCATGCCTGGAGGGGTTTCAGAGCTGTGCAGATGGGGTGCTGAGGGCCATGGGCTGGGGGCAGTGCTGGGTTCATGGTTGGGCTTGATGATCTGCAGGGTCTCTTCCCAGTGAAAGCATGGTGTGATTGCAGGGGTTTGCACTGTGGCTGCTCTTTGCACCTGGCAGGACTTAATCAGCCTGACTTTGCTCTTTTGTGTTCTGCCTGAAGGTTGAAAGCTGGAATCCTTTGACAGACACGGTGCCCATCCACTCCTGGATCCACCCCTGGCTGCCCCTGATGCAGGCAAGGCTGGAGCCCCTCTACTCCCCCATCAGAAACAAGCTGGCCAATGCCCTGCAGAAGTGGCACCCCAGTGACTCCTCTGCCAAGCTGATCCTGCAGCCCTGGAAGGATGTGTTCACCCCAGGGTCTTGGGAGGCTTTCATGGTCAAGAACATTGTGCCTAAGCTAGGTGAGACAAGCCAAGCCCTGCTGGGACTTCTGCAGCCTGCTGCCTGGGCTCTGTCTTTCCATCTGAGGATGAGGAGGAACTTGTTTAAGGGTGACAGAGCAGGCTGCCCACAGAGGCTGGGGAGTCTCCATCTCTGGAGACTTTCAAGGCCTGCCTGGGTGTGATCCTGCTTTGGCAGGGGGGTTGGACTCAGTCTCCAGAGGTCCTTTCCACACCATTCTGTTAATTTTAGAATAGAATAGAATTAACCAGGTTGGAGGAGACCTTTGAGTTCATCCAGTCCAACCTCTCACCCAGCACCATCTGATCAACTCAGCCATGGCACCAAGTGCCTCAGCCAGGCTCTCCCTAAACACCTCCAGGGATGGGGACTCCACCACCTCCCTGGGCAGCACATCCCATGGCCAATCTCTCCTGCTGGGAAGAACTTCTTCCTAACATCCAGCCTGAACCTCCCCTGGCACAGCTTGAGACTGTGTCCTCTTGTTCTGGTGCTGCTTGCCTGGGAGAAGAGACCAACCCCCACCTGGCTACAACCTCCCTTCAGGGAGCTGTAGAGAGCAAGAAGGTCTCTCCTGAGCCTCCTCTTCTGCAGGCTAAGCAACCCCAGCTCCCTCAGCCTCTCCTCCCAGGGCTGTGCTCCAGACCCCTCCCCAGCTTTGTTGCCCTTCTCTGGGCACCTTCCAGCACCTCAACATCTTTCCTAAACTGAGGGGCCCAGAACTGGACACAGGACTCAAGGTGTGGCCTGAGCAGTGCTGAGCACAGGGGCAAGAACATCTGCAGCTGTCAGACAGCACAGGCTGTGAATGTCTCTGCTGCTCCTGGCTTCTTTGTGCTGTGCTGATGCTTTCACCCTGAGGCTTTGTAGAATCATAGAACCTGGGTGGGTTGGAAAAGCCACACAGTGGTGCTGGGTGATAGGTTGGACTTGGTGATCTCAGAGGTCTTTTTGCCACCTGGTTAATTCTGTTCTAAGGTCAACCAAACTGTGGTCAGGTTCTTGCCTAACCTCTCCCCCTCTTATCCCCAGGGATGTGTTTGAATGAGCTCATCATAAACCCTCACCAGCAGCACATGGATGCCTTCTACTGGGTGATTGACTGGGAGGGGATGATCTCTGTCTCCAGCCTCGTTGGACTGCTGGAAAAACACTTCTTCCCCAAGTGGCTGCAGGTGAGAAGGGCTGGAGGCTGAGGGGGATGGGATTGATTCACTGTGCTGTGGTGACTCCTGCCCAGGAGCAGCTGAAATGGGTGAAGTCAGGAGACCTAACAGCAGCCTTCCAGTACCTGAAGGTTGCAAGGAGGAGGGAGAGGGGCTGCCTGCAAGGAGGAGGGAGAGGGGCTGCCTGCAAGGAGGAGGGAGAGGGGCTGCCTGCAAGGAGGAGGGAGAGGGGCTGCCTGCAAGGAGGAGGGAGAGGGGCTGCCTGCAAGGAGGAGGGAGAGGGGGCTGCCTGCAGAGGACTGTAGGGATAGGTTGAAGGCTTCAGAGTAGAGAAGAGTAGATTTAGATTGGATGTTGGGAACAAGCTCTTTACCCTGAGGGTGGTGGAACACTGGAGCAGGTTGCCCAGGGAGGTGGTTGGGCAGCAATTCAAGCTGAGACTTGACAGGGCTCTGGGCAGCCAGATCTAGTTGAGGGTGTGGCACTTGGTGCCATGGTTTAGTTAGTCATGAGGTGTTGGGTGACAGGTTGGACTGGGTGATCTTTGAGGGCTCTTCCAACCTTTTGATTCTATGTCCCTGCTGCCTGCAGCAGGGGTTGCACTGGATGGCCTTTGGAGGTCCCTTCCAACCCAGACCATTCTGTGATTCTGTGAAGTCCCTGGAAGTACTTCAGCTTTGGAAGTACCCAAGGGGGTGATATCCATCAGAGCTGCAGCCCCAGCAGAACAGGCATTTCTGAGACTCTCACTGTCCTTTCTTTCAAGCACAAGCCCTGTGAGGAGAGGCTGAGGGAGCTGGGGTTGCTTAGCCTGGAGAAGAGGAGACTCAGGGAGACCTTCTTGCTCTCTACAACCCCCTGAAGGGAGGTTGTAGCCAGGTGGGGGTTGGTCTCTTCTCCCAGGCAAGCAGCACCAGCACAAGAGGACACAGTCTCAAGCTGTGCCAGGGGAGGTGTAGGCTCAAGATGAGGAGAAAGTTCTTCCCAGCAAGAGAGATTGGCCACTGGGATGTGCTGCCCAGGGAGGTGCTGGAGTCCCCATCCCTGGAGGTGTTCCAGAGGGGACTGGCTGTGGCACTTTAAGCCATGATTGAGTTAGTCCTGAGGTGTTGGGTGAGAGGTTGGACTGGATGATCTCTGAGCTCTTTTCCACCCTGATTGATTCTATGGAAGCTCAGTGATAAATGAAGGGACAAGAAGGACTCTCCTCCATATTTGGCTGGAAGACATTTCAGTGGCTGGCACTGGAGAAGAGACTTGCCATGTGTTTAATTCACTGGGTTCCATCAAAGAGAGCTCTGCACTAATGGATCCTAGCCCAGGCCCTGGCTCTGGGCTGCTTTCCCTGGAGCTGTTCAGTGCAAAGCTTTGCTGGCCAGAACAAGTCTAGGGGCACCTTCGGACTTGTTCAGGAAACAACCTTCTGGCCAGCAAAGCTTCCTCTTCATTCCAAGAGGACTCCTGTCCTCAGAAGGCTTGCTTGCATGTCTCACAGTGAGTATGAAGTAGCTCCCAATGAAAGAAACTTCAGCTGTGGCCTGGGTGAAGGAAAGCAGTCAGAGAGACCACAAGGTCAGCGGGACCGAGGCCAGCCGAGGGCCTGTATCTAGTGGAGGCCCTCAGGGGTCAGTAGTGGGACCCCACCAGTGACCTGGTTGAGGGCACAGAGCGCTCTGTCAGCAAGGTGTGTGATATTTTGTACCTGCCCTTCATGTGCTCTCCCCTGTTTTGCAGGTGCTCTGCTCTTGGCTCAGTAACAGCCCCAATTACGAGGAGATCACCAAGTGGTACCTGGGCTGGAAGTCCATGTTCTCAGACCAAGTGCTGGCACACCCATCCATCAAGGACAAGTTCAATGAAGCTCTTGACATCATGAACAGGGCTGTCTCCTCCAGTGTTGGTGGGTGGCTCGTGGGGATGGCTCTGCCCCAGTGCTTGGCTGCTGTGAGGCTGTGTTCAGACCCAGCCCTGCCCGTGCTGAGGTGGCATCTCTTAAGAGAGCAGTCACTTCAGAGTGGTTTCCTTCCAGTGTCCACAAATAACCCTCCCTGAGGTGCTGCTCAGTTCTTCTGTGCTTCACTGAAGCAGGAACAGCTTTTTGGTGGCTGCCTGCCTGCCTGCACCATTGAGCCACTGATGGAAGAGAACAGAATGGAATAGAATTAACCAGGGTTGGAAAAGACCTTTGAGATCACCCAGTCCAACCTCTCACCCAGCACCATCTAAGCAACTAAACCATGGCACCAAGTGCCTCATCCAGGCTCTTCCTAAACATTGCCCAGTTCTGGTGTGTTTTATGTCAGGCAGGGACCCCAGCCCCAGCTGGTGACTCCCCCCCCAGCTCCCATTTGTTGGGTTTTGTTATTGACAGTGAGGTTCTGGTTCTTCCCCTTAGGTTTAGAGCACTGACTCCCACAGGACTCTCCCTGTGACCTACAAGAGACTCTTAGGAATCCCCTAGGAATTAAACTGGGTAAAAGGGAAGGGAGCAGCACCTGAGATGTCTCCTGTACTTCCAAGCCTGAGACATCCTTTCCTGCATACCTCTTCCCCTGCTTGCTGTGCAGTGTGGGGGAGAATCTGCAGGAGAAGCAGGCAGGGCTCCTGAGGCCTGTGTGAAATGTTCCATTTATTTCAGTGGGGAAATGATAACAGCTGGAGATAAGATGGGAATGCCCAGCCTGGAGAAGAGAAGGCTCCAGGAGTCCTTCTGGTGGCCTTGCAGTGCTTAAAGGGGCCAGTCAGAAAGCTGGGGCCAGTCAGAAAGCTGGGGCCAGGCTTCTGAGCAAGGCCCTGTTGTGACAGGGCAAGGGGTGATGGTTTGAACTAAAAGAGGGAGATTCAGACTGGAGGGAAGGGAGAAATGTTTGACACTAGGAGTGGTGAGAGCCTGGCCCAGGTTGCCCAGAGAAGTGGGAGATCCCACATCCCTGGAAGCATTGCAGGTCAGGTTGTCTGGGGCTGTGAGCAGCCTGCTGAGTGCAGGGGGGTTGGACTGGATGAGCTTGAAAGTTCCCTTCCCACCCAAACCACTCTGGGATTCCATTTGTGTCTTGGAGTTTCCCCATAGACCTGCCACCAGGAAGGGCCTGCAGCCTTGTTAGCAGATGTGTGGTGAGGAGAAGGTGCTTCTCAGCAAGAGAGATTGGCCCTTGGGATGTGCTGCCCAGGGAGGTGCTGGAGTCCCCATCCCTGGAGGGGTTCAAGCGGGGATTGGATGTGGCACTTGGAGCCATGGTGTAGTTAGTCCTGAGGTGTTGGGTGACAGGTTGGACTGGATGATCTCTGAGCTCTTTTCCAGCCTTATTGATTCTATGATTCCAAACAGGACCTTATAGAACCATTAAGGCTGGAAAAGCCCTCCAAGATCACCAACCCACCACCAGCAGGGCCATCAAACCACGGCCCACAGTGCCCTGCCCACAGGGTTCTTGAGCACCTCCAGGGACGGTGACTCCTCCACCTCCCTGGGCAGCCCCTTCCAATCCCTGACTGCTTGCAGGAAGCAAACTGTTGCTCATCTCCAACCTAAACCTGGTTTGCCCAGGTGTTGCCTCTCCACGGAGGACCTTCTTCCCCCCGCCCCCCTGCCCTCCTCCCTTCTCCCCCCCCCCCGCCCTCCTCCCTTCTCCCCCCCCCCCAGCCCTCCTCCCTTCTCCCTCCCCCCCCCCGCCCTCC
>JAAWVA010001058.1:0-14266 GCA_015227895.2 Colaptes auratus | reverse complement strand
TCTTTGGATTCTGGCCTGTGTTCAGAAGGATCATCCACAGACAGTAGCTTTGGAGGTGCACTGCAGGTAGAGGTAAGCTGTGGTTTTTCCTCAGTATCTTCTGAAGTATATTCATGAAGCCATGATTTAAAAGCCAAATCCACCCTGAACTCCCAGTGCATGAAGTTGAGCTTTCTGCTGCTTGGTTTGTTGGTAGAACCATCTTTCAAACAATTCCACTCTGTGTCAACTGGGGAAACCCCCAAACAACAAAACACAACACAACATAACAGCAGGGGGGAGAAAAGGAACTCCTTTGGCTTCTCTGCCATGATCTTGAGTGCTGTCCATCTGCACAGGGGTATGCAGAGAGATTCCTGAATGAATGCCCTTGGCAGCTCCAAGCAACATCTCTGGTTTGGCAGGAGTCTCCACTCCAGCTTGTTTCTCCTGCTGGGAATTTGCATGGGCTGAGTGCCCCTGGAGCTGATTCTCCTTTTTAACATCTGAGTTAGGTCTCCTGGATCACTGCAGTTTGCCATCTACACCTCTGTGTTTGTATCTCTTTGTGACCAAAATTCTGCTCTTCTCTGCAAAGTCTTGCCTAGAGAGCCCTAAATCAGCCTTAAAGCATGCCCTAAACATGTCTCATCTCTCTGAATGTCCTGCTTTGCAGTTCTCCATAAGGTGTGTGCCCTCCCCAGGCATCCTCCTTAGCATTTCCTGGGTGTGCACTTTAGAAAGGAATGAGTTGTCAGAGGAGGTCCTTGAAGGTGAGATATTCAAGGTGAGGTTCAACAGGGCTCTGGGCAGCCTGATCTAGTTGAGGATGCTCCTGCTTACTGCATAGGGGGTTGGACTGGATGACCTTTGGAGGTCCCTTCCAACCCAGAGCATTTTATGATTCTATGATCTGAGGGCTGCAGCACCTCTGAATGCAGAATAAACCAGGTTGGAAAAGACCTCAGAGATCATCAAGTCCAAGCTATCACCCAACACCATCTCATCAACTAACCCATGGCACCAAGTGCCTCAGCCAGGCTCTTAAACACCTCCAGGGATGGTGACTCCACCACCTCTCTGGGCAGCACATTCCAATGGCCAATCTCTCTTGCTGGGAAGAATTTCTTCCTAGCATCCAGCCTGAACCTCCCCTGGCACAGCTTGAGACTGTGTCCTCTTGTTCTGGTGCTGGTTGCCTGGGAGAAGAGACCAACCCCCACCTGGCTACAACCTCCCTTCAGCAAGAAGGTCTGCCCTGAGCCTCCTCTTCTCCAGGCTAAGCAACCCCAGCTCCCTCAGCCTCTCCTCTGCTATGAGGCCAGGCTGAGACACTTGGGGTTATTCAGCCTGGAGAAGTGAAGGCTCTGGGAATATCTTAGAGCAGCCTTCCAGTATCTGAAGAGGGCTACAGGAGATCTGGAGGGACTTTTGACAAAGGCATGGAGTGCCAGGATGAGGGGTAATGGGTTCAAACTGGAAGAAAGTGGATTTAGATTAGTTATTAGGAAGAAAATCTCCCCTGTGAGGGTGGTGTGGCATTGGAACAGGTTGCCCTTAGATGTGGAGGCTCCAAGCCTGGAAGTATCATAGTATCAGTCAGGGTTGGAAGGGACCACAAGGATCATCTAGTTCCAACCCCCCTGCCATGGGCAGGGACACCCCACACTAGATGAGGCTGGCCACAGCCTCATCCAGCCTGGGCTTAAACACCTCCAGGGACGGGGCCTCAACCACCTCCCTGGACAACCCATGCCAGGGCTTCGCCACTCTCATGGGGAAGAACTTCCTCCTCACCTCCAGCCTGAATTTCCCCACCTCCATTTCCCCACCTCCATTCCCCCTAGTCCTATCACTACCTGGTGTCCTGAGAAGTCCCTCCCCAGCCTTCTTCTAGCCCCCTTCAGATACTGGAAGGCCACAATAAGGTCACCTCATGTTTGAAGTGTTTGAAGGCAGGTTGGATGGAGCCTTGGGCAACCTGGTCTCATAGGAGGTGACCCTGCCCATGGCAGGGGAGTTGAGAGTAGATCTTTATTGTCTCTTCCAACCCAAACCATTCTATGATTTGCAGCCATGATCTTTAATGCTGTGCTACACTTACAATTCACATGATGCAGCTTATCTGAAGCTGATGGAGGTCTCTACCAGATAAGGAACTGGTCTTGGGCTTTAGGCTTTGGTGTAAACCCAACATTTGTCTGCATTTTTCTTTCCTTAATGCTGTTGCCATCCTGTCTGTTTCAAGACCTGATGATCTCAAGGGTCTTTTCTAACCTGGATGCCTCTACGATTCTAGGTAGAATTTAAAGCAGCTCAGTTCTGGCCTTGATTTTAAGGACTGTTTACAAGGAATCTATAAGTTTCTATCTATAAGGACAAATAAGACTGAAGAAATCATATTGAACTGTTTTGGGGGTGGACATTTCAGAGCTCTGTGTAGCATTCTGGCCAGCAGAAGGCAGTAACTGCTCAGCTTTGCATTGCTCATCACTTCATGCTTGCTTGCATTTGGCAGCCCCACAGCATACATCTCCCAAGTGATTTTTTTTTCCCCCCAAGGCTCCAGAAGCAGCTTATTGGAAACTGATGGTTCTACACACCCAGTTCTTTATGATTCCCCCTAAACAGTCTGTTTCCTTTCTGTCCTAGGCCTAAGGGTTTGGCTTTTCATGCACAGCAATACTCAGCATGTTGTTATTCTGGCACGTGCTGGCCGGAGCCTTTCTCCCCTTCTTCATCCTTCCAGGACCTTGGGTCTCAGCTGAGAACATCAACTTCCACAACGTGAGACCTCCACCAGACCGTGAGTAGACCCTTCTGCTTTTCATTTCTGCATGCCACTGGAGCTTAGCAGTTCACCTCATTGCCATTTCCCTCCAATCCTTTGGGTGTTTTAGGTCTCTGCCTCCCTCAAATGCAAAGAATAAAGAGTTCCCAACGCAGCTTTTGCTTTGCAGCCCACAGCAGTTTCCTTCCTTCCTTCCTTTCTGTCCCAAACTGACTGAACAGAACCCAAATATCCCTAACCAGCTGCACACACTGCTAGGTTAAAGTGTGCAGAAGGGCTTTCACCTTTCAAGTGCTTTTATTAGGCTTTTTTTTCCTCTCCCCCTGCACTGCAAATTTTGCAGTGGATTCCTCATAAATACTCCAGAACAACCGTTTTGGAGGCTTGTGGTTTTTTTTGGTCTTTTTTATCTTGTTGAGGTTTTCTGTAAGGACAAGAATAGGTGTGCTGCATGCAATTCATTCAGACTGAAGGTAGTTAATAACCTTGTGAGACCTGTGAAGCCAGTTGTCACTAATAACATCACATATCTATATATATTTGTCTCTTACCTAGCACCAGAAGTGTTCTGTCCCTTCCTTGAGTAGATTTTCCTCGTCTGGATCATTCAAATAGTCAGGACAGCTCCATTTAACAGGAATAGATGTGCAGCTAGGGAATTAGGCACCTTAAAAATCACTTAGCTATGTATATAGTGGAAGTTAAGGTTTGAAGATCCTCCTCCCTGGTCCCTTTGGGCTCCAACTTCTTCAGCCTTCCAGATGAAAATCTGAAGCTGATTGTGGAGGTGCAGTTTTTCTCACCTAATATCAGAAGTGTTCTGTCCCTTCCTTGAGTAGATTTGCCTTGTCTGGATCATTAAAATAAGCCAGGACAGCTCCATTTATTAGGAATAGGTGTGCAGCTAGGGAATTATCACTCAGCTATGTGTCTAGTGGAAATAAGGTTTGAAGATCCTCCTCCTGGTCCCTTATGTCAAAGAGCTCAAACTTCTTCAGCCTTCAAGATGAAGATCTGAAGCTGGTTGTGGAGGTGCAGTTTTACTTACCTAGCATCAGAATTGTTCTGTCCCTTCCTTGAGTAGATTTTCCTTGTCTGGTTCATTCCAATCTGTCAGGACAGCTCCATTTAATAGGAATAGATGTGCAGCTAGGGAATTATGCATCTTAAAATCACATAGCTATGTCTGTAGTGGAAATTCAGCTCCATTTAACAGGAATAGATGTGCAGCTAGGGAATGATGCATCTTAAAATCACTTAGCCATGCATCTAGTGGAAGATTTGAAGATCCTCCTCCTGGCCCCTTTGTCAAAGGGCTCCAACCTCTTCAAGATGAAGATCTGAAGCTGGTTGTGGAGGTGTAGTTTTTCCATGAAGGGAATCCAAAGCCATTTGAATGTGGGTTGTGTGTGTTTTCTGTACAAATGTACATGCAGTGCCTACATCTCTGAGGCTTTCTCTCGTCCCTGTTTCTCCCAGCACTGCATAAATGGTGTTTTGGCTTGTGAGAGGGCAAATCCAGGGGATCTTTTAAAGTTCAGCTGTGGCAAAACCAGTTTAAAATGTCAAAGCCTTCTGCAGAACTCGTTTCCTAGGTTCTATTTGCCTTAGCAGTGATGTGCCAGTGAGAGCATGTAAATGTAGGTGATATCTATTTGTATATCAGTGTGTACAAACACTGACAGTGTTCCACTGAATATATTTTTGTGCTGTTTCCTAATCCTTGCTAACTTGCTGTGTTTCCCCTCCCCTCCCCCTCCTTCTACAGCCACTCCATTCCCAAACAGTTTCAAGTGCTTCACTTGTGAAAATGCAGTGGACAACTACAACTGTAACAGATGGGCTGAAGATAGATGGTGTCCTGAAAGTAAGTGTGGCTGTCCTGAGGAGATTCCTTCTGATGATTAGAAGTGCCTCTCCCTGACTCACCCATCTGCTAGGGAGTCTAGCTGGAGAGGATTAACATGCCTACACGGTGGTGCTCTCAGCTGTGGTGTTGGTAATACTGAGTCATACCACTTCTGCTGAGCTGAGCAGTTTGACCATTTCAGAGTGCAAAGCAACAGTGAAAAGTTCTCTTTCTCCTCTTTCTTTCTTTCTTTTCTTCTCTTTCCTCCCTGCCTGCCCCCTCTCTCTTCCCTCCCTGCCTGCCCCCTCTCTCTTCCCTCCCTGCCTGCCCCCTCTCTCTTTCCTCCCTGTCTCCCCCATCTCTTGTGTATATATATTGAGATTAGATGTTAGGAATAAGTTCTTCCCCATGAGGGTGGTGAGGCACTGGTGCAGGTTGCCCAGGGAGGTGGTGGAAGCCTCATCCCTGATGCATTGATCAGGTTGAAAAAGGGCTTTATATAGCTCAAATATGTCATTTGGAAAGGGACTGTGATGGTAGGACAAGGAGCAATGGTGTGAAACTAGAGGAGGGTAGATTTAGGTTGGACATTAGGAAGATCATCTTTACTATGAGGGTGGTGAGACACTGGGACATGTTGCCCAGAGAAGTGGTGGAGGCCCCATCCCTGAAGGCATTCAAGGTCAAACTTTATGAGGCCTTGAGCAACTTGGCCTAGTTGGAGTTGTCCCTGCCCATGGCATGGGGGGCTGGAACTAGATCATCTTTAAGGTCCCTTCCAACTCAAGCCATTCTTTGATTTGTGGGGAAGTATTTTGCTAAGTATTTTGAAGGAGTTTGAGAAAAGCCTGGATGAGGCACTTAGTGCCATGGTCTAGTGGATTAGTTAGGGTTGGACTTGATGACCTTGGAGGTCTCTTCCAGCCTGGTTGATTCTGTGGTTGTGTAAATGGTGTGAGCTTTGTGAAACCTGCAAAAAGAGCTGCACTGGATGCAGATAAACACCTTAACCTTCCTTTTGTAGGTACTCAGTACTGTCTGACAGTTCATCTCTTCAGAGACAATGGGCAGAGTACATCAGTCACCAAAAAATGTGCTACAGGAGAAGAATGCCACTTTGTAGGCTGCCACCGGCACCGGGAAAGCGACCACACGGGGTGAGCACTTGGGGTGGGCTGAAGTTCCACCCCCACAGCATAAAAGTGCCAACCCAGCTCAGTGGGAAAGGAAATGAGGCTGTATTGGCAAGCAAAAGTGCAATCTAAGTATGAAATGCCCCATTCCTGCTACAGGCTGGGGACAGAGTGGATGGAGAGTAGCCAGGCAGAAAGGGACCTGGGAGTAGTGGTTGACAGCTGGCTGAACATGAGCCAGCAGTGTGCCCAGGTGGCCAAGAAGGCCAATGGCATCCTGGCCTGCAGCAGGAACAGTGTGGCCAGCAGGAGCAGGGAAGTCATTCTGCCCTGTACTCAGCGCAGCTTAGGCCACACCTTGAGTCCTGTGTCCAGCTCTGGGCCCCTCAGTTTAATAAAGATGTTGAGATGCTGGAAGGTGTCCAGAGAAGGGCAACACAGCTGGGGAGGGGTCTGGAGCACAGCCCTGTGAGGAGAGGCTGAGGGAGCTGGGGTTGCTTAGCTTGGAGAAGAGGAGGCTCAGGGGAGACCTTCTTGCTCTCTCCAACTCCCTGAAGGGAGGTTGTAGCCAGGTGGTGGTTGGTCTCTTCTCCCAGGCACCCAGCACCAGAACAAGGGGACACAGTCTCAAGCTGCACCAGGGGAGGTTTAAGCTGGAGGTGAGGAGAAAGTTCTTCCCAGCAAGAGAGATTGGCCATTGGAATGTGCTGCCCAGGGAGGTGGTGGAGTCCCCATCCCTGGAGGTGTTTAGGAAGAGCCTGGCTGAGGCACTTGGTGCCATGGTTTGGTTGATTAGATGGTGTTGAGTGATAGGTTGGACTCATGATTCTGTGGTATGTCTAGAAGCCACTGCTCAATTACCTGCTGTCCACTGCTCTCCTTTTTGTCACCAGGAATGTATCTCTTGCTGTGAGGGCATGATCTGCAACGTGGAGATCCCCAACCAATCACACCAACGCCGTCTTTGCCGTGCTGCATGCCCGGAGGACGTCGGATGGCAGCAGGCGGACAGCCAGCGTTGCCGTGCTCCTGCCAGTCCTGATGATTGCATGGTCATGATGCAGCACCCTCCTTGGGGAGCATCCCCCTTCCTGTATGGACTGGAGGAAGCTGTCAGAAGATGGTTTCAGTGTGTGCAGGGAGAAATCACCGATCCTGCTGAATGAGAGGAGAGGGAAGGAAGGGGAGAGCGGGAAGGGAAGCGCACGTCAGGAAGTGCTTGGCTGTTTGAGTGAAGATACTTCGTGTGGGCTGCAGTGCCCGAACAAAAGTACCCCACAACACCCCACTGGATGGCTGGGCAGTGGGGTGAACTCAAGTTAGAACTCAATCTGATCTGCATGGTCACTATTTCACAGTGCACCCATGCTTGGCATGCTTGCTGAGCAGAGTGTCTGTAGACAATCACTTGCCAGGTGAGATCGAAGGCAGCTTTCAGTGGACAGTGTTGCCAACAGGTCTCTCAGTGGGAACTGTGTTTTAAACTGTTCATAGGTCACACAAAAGTTTCTTGTCTGGATCCACAGGTATATTTAAATATGTCTTTAGTTCTGGTTTTCATAGAGAACATGTAAGGTTTTCAGAGAGAACTTATATGAGATGATATTTTTATCCCCCCCTCCCTTAGCATTTCTACTGGAAATAATGCAAAATATAATCCTTGCTGTCTTCCTTTGCTGTCAGCTGCCTCACACTCAGATGTTAGAAGTGTGAAATGGTGCAGAAGTTGAGCACCTCAGCCAGAATTCCTTTCTGCTCCCCCAAGGGATGAATTTCTCTTGCAGTGGAGTCTCACCTCAGTGGAATCTTTGACTTTGTGATGTTGTTCCAAGTGGTGCTAATGCCATGGCTTTGAAATTGCAGCTATGGTCAAGCAGCTGTATATCATCATTAATATATGGGCAGTTAGGATGAATAAGGAGAGAAGTCTACTGTGCTCCCTCTTGATTTATAGAAGTTTCTCCCAGAAATATTATTGTCCTTGATGGAACCTGGAACCTCAACTTGTAAGTGAGCATCACTTGGGCGTCACTG
The DNA here is from genome assembly GCA_015227895.2 of Colaptes auratus. Classification (NCBI taxonomy): domain Eukaryota; kingdom Metazoa; phylum Chordata; class Aves; order Piciformes; family Picidae; genus Colaptes; species Colaptes auratus. The sequence continues at coordinate 6,480 of JAAWVA010001058.1, read as the reverse complement.
TTGGACCTAGGACAGGGTTGGACCTGAGGCCAGGCTGAAAGAGTTGAGGCTGTGCAGCCTGGAGAAGAGAAGGCTCCAGGGAAACTTTAGAGCAGCCTTCCAGTATGTGAAGGGGAGCTCCAGGAGAGCTGGAGAGGGACTTTTGTCAAAGGCATGGAGTGACAGGATGAGGGGCAGCAGCTTCAAACTGGAAGAAGCTGGATTTAGATGGGACACAAGGAAGAAATTCTTCCCTGTGAGGGTGTTGAGGCGCTGGAGCAGGTTGCCCAGAGAGGCTGTGAAGTCTCCTTTTCTGGAGATGCTCCAAACCCATCTGGATGCAATCCTGGGCAAGCTGCTTCAGCAGGGAGGTTGGACTGGATGATCTCCAGAGGTCCCTTCCAACCCCTGCCATAGTCAGATTCTGGGATTCTGTGGGTGCTTGAGCATTTTCTTCATGGTGGTAAACCATTGCAGTTTGTTCTCTGTTGCAAGGAACTCCTGGGTGAAGTGCAAGCAGGTTGCCTTCCATCACCGATTGTTCCTCATTTTAGCTCTAAGCACTGAGTGCTCCTACAATTGACTTTCTGGCAACAATTATTGCAGTCTGAAGAAGGTCTGAAGGTGCCCTAAGAGTTTAATGTAAATAATTAACCATCATCTAAGTGCTGAGATTGGTTTATGCTGCAAATACCATTCCAGAGGGTTTGGGAGGGGCAGGGAGAACTTGGCAAGCTCCCTCAGAGGAAATGGCCTACAGGTTCTTTGCTACTGCCAGAAGACCATTTGGGAGGGGTTGTCTCTGTCTTGGTTTGAACTAAATGACTTTTTATTCCCCCCCCACCCCAAAGATTAAGAAACCCTCTCATCATTTCAACACTTAGTGTCCCTGCTCACTGCAGGGGAGGGCTTGGGCAAGGGTCGAGAGACCTTCGAGGGTCTCTCCCACCCTGCTGCGTTTTGCGATGCTGTCGTTTGGTCCAGAAGTGCTGGGAGGCAAAAAGAAAAGCGAAGGATTCCACTGAAGGGAGCAGATAGCCTGCTTGAGATTAGTTCTGACCTTTTGTTTGTAACCAGCAATCAAACCCAGCAACCTTGGGGGTGTGAAAGGGTTTGCTGCTGCCAAAAGCTTGTTGTATCACAGTATCACCAAGGTTGGAAGAGACCTCGAAGGTCATCAAGTCCAACCTGCCACCACAGACCTCATGACTAGACCATGGCACCAAGTGCCACGTCCAGTCCCCTCTTGAACACCTCCAGGGACGGTGACTCCACCACCTCCCTGGGCAGCACATTCCAATGGCCAATGACTCTCTCTGTGAAGAACTTTCTCCTCACCTCCAGCCTAAACTTCCCCTGGCGCAGCTTGAGACTTTGTCCTCTTGTTCTGGTGCTGGTTGCTAGAAGAGGCCAACCCCTTCCTGGCTACAACCACCTTTCAGGTAGTTGCAGAGAGCAATGAGGTCTCCCCTGAGCCTCCTCTTCTCCAGGCTAAGCAACCCCAGCTCCCTCAGCCTCTCCTCACAGGGCTGTGCTCAAGGCCTCTCCCCAGCCTTGTTGCCCTTCTCTGGACACCTTCAAGTGTCTCAATGTCCTTCCTAAACTGAGGGCCCCAGAACTGGACACAGGACTCAAGTGTGGCCTAACTAATGCAGAGTACAGGGGCAGAATGACTTCCCTGCTCCTGCTGGCCACACTGTTCCTGCTGCAGGCCAGGATGCCATTGGCCTTCTTGGCCACCTGGGCACACTGCTGGCTCATGTTCAGCCAGCTGTCAACCACTACTCCCAGGTCCCTTTCTGCCTGGCTGCTCTCCAGCCACTCTGCCCCCAGCCTGTAGCTCTGCATGAGGGTGCTGTGACCAAAGTGCAGCCCCTGGCACTTGGACTTGTTGAATGCCATCCTGTTGGACTCTGCCCATCTGTCCAGCCTGTCGAGGTCCCTCTGCAGAGCCCTTCTGCCCTCTAACTGACCAACATCTGCTCCCAGCTTGGTGTCATCCGCACATTTGCTGATGACTGTCTCTTGTTTATTTACCCTAAGAGAACTGCAGTAGCGGAGGACACTAAGGATGAGTTGTAACCATCTTCCTGCATCAGTACCTTTGTTACTGCAACGTTTAGGGCTCTTTGTTGCTAGCAAAAAAATAAAACCCACCCCAAAACCCAGCCAAAATAATGAAAATGAATAGATAGAGGGATGCAAAAAATGTTAATGCTGCATGGAGAGAGAAGAAAATGGGAGGGTGAATATCCAATTTACCTTGTGGTGCTTTGTGGGTATGGCAAAACCTCTCCACCTCTGCTCACCTGTTTATTTAGGCCTATTTTGGAATGTTAACCTTCACATTAAAAGCTGGAGTGTGCTGATTAGTAGAGAAAAAGAAGGCTAAAAGTCGCCAGAGGGCATATTTGGGGCATGACTAAGGCTGCCCTGCGTAGGCACTCAGCAGTAATTTATGGCAGGGTGTTTGTGTGGTGTTAAATAGATTCAGGTAGCAGCTATGTATTTCTCTCCAGGTACCTGAAGTACTCACTGAGGGAGTTAAAAGAGCCCATGTGCTGGGTTAGGAACTGGCTGGAGGGCAGAGCCCAGAGGGTGGTGGTGAATGGTGCCACAGCCAGCTGGCAGCCAGGCACTAGTGGTGTCCCCCCAGGGATCAGTGCTGGGCCCCATCCTGTTCAATATCTTTATTGATGATCTGGATGAGGGGATTGAGTCAGACACCAGTAAATTTGCAGATGGCACCAAGACTGAGAGCCCTGGGGCTGTTTAGTCTGGAGAAGAGAAGGCTGAGAGGGGATCTGATCAATGCCTATAAATATCATAGTATCAGTCAGGGTTGGAAGGGACCACAAGGATCAGCTAGTTCCAACCCCCCTGCCATGGGCAGGGACACCCACACTAGATCAGCCTGGCCACAGCCTCATCCAGCCTGGGCTTAAACACCTCCAGGGACGGGGCCTCAACCACCTCCCTGGATAACCCATTCCAGGGCTTCACCACTCTCATGGGGAAGAACTTCCTCCTCACCTCCAGCCTGAATCTCCCCACCTCCAGCTTCATTCCATTCCCCCTAGTCCTATCACTACCAAATATCTGAGGGGTGGGTGTCAGGATGAAGGTGCCAGGCTCTTTTCATTGGTGCCCAGTGACAGGACAAGGAGCAACAACAGGTACAAGCTGCCCACCTCAATGTGAGGAGACACTTCTGTATGCTGAGGGTGCCAGAGCCCTGGAGCAGGCTGCCCTGAGAGGTTGTGAAGTCTCCTTCTCTGGAGACTTTCCAGCCCCATCTGGATGTGTTCCTGTGAGGCCTGCCCTAGGTGATCCTGCTTTGGGGGTGGGGGGTTGGACTCAATGATCTCTGGAGGTCCCTTCCAACCCCTACCATTCTGTGGGTCCCTATGCTTTGCCCTCAGGCAAACCCTTGCCCAGATTTTGCTCTTAGAACCTGAGAAGAACTCATGAGGAATGGCAAGCAAATCACTTTGTGTGGCTGAAGAAGGAGAAATGTTCTGAAGCTCTCTATGTAATGATGATTTTCTTGGGGTTTTTTTTTGACATTGCACTGGACAGCCTCTGGAAGATTGACTTTTAAAAGCTGAAATACAGACAACCAGCTCCAACCATTCAGTGGTGCTTGGTGTGGTGCTTTCTTGCTGCTGCCTTGCTGGTTTTAACTTCAATTAAAAAAAGCATTCCCCTGCTGGCTGGTGGGAAATGTTTGTGGCCAAAAAGGAGATGAAGATCCTTTTGCTGCTCGAAACAGCAGGGCCTGCTGTTGGCCCTGGGGAATTTGTGGAGCTGAAACTGTACCAAGGGCAGGTTCTGCTGCTCTTTGACTCCTGGTGCATGCTGATAGGTTGCTGGGAGGCATCCCAAGCACAGCAAGGGAGGAGGCTGGGCAGCCCACCAAAGATCCAGGGGTCAGCCAGCCCGGAGAGGAGAGCACTGAGCCCTGGAGCGAGCAGGGGGGAAGGGACTGGGGGTGTTGGCTTTCCCAGCTGATCCAGTTGTTTCCAGGGACATCCAGTCCTTCGTGGGGTGAAGCATGTCTTTTCCCTGAGCAGTGTGAGAACTCTTGCAATGGTGTGAAAGAGCTCAGAGCATGGCAATAGCGAGAAACTCTTCATCTCTGCCTGATCCAGGTAAGAGAGGTGCCCCTTCCCTATGGATTCTCACGCAGATGCTAGGCTGGGCAAGTGTGCTGCAAGTCAGCAGTTACCGAATCCCAGCATCCCAGCATGATGGGGGATGGAAGGGACCTCTGGAGATCATCCAGTCCAACATCCCTGCTAAAGCAGGGGCACCCACAGCAGCTTGCCCAGCATCAGCTCCAGGTGGCTTTGGCATCGCTCCAGAGAAGGAGACTCCGCACCCTGGGCAGCCTGCCCCAGGGCTCCAGCACCCTCACACCAAAGAAGGTTTTTTCCCCATGCTCAGATGGAGCCTTCTGGATTCCAGTTTGTGCCCATTGCCTCTTTTCCTGTTGCTTGGACGCCACTGAGAAGAGTCTGGCCACATCTTCTTGCCCCCCACAGGTCCTTTAGCTCTTGCTGACCACTGCTCAGATCCCTCTGAGGCTGTTCTTCTCCAGGCTCCACAGCCCCAGGGCTCTCAGCCTTTCCTCCTCACAGAGATGCTCCAGGGCCCTCCCCATCTTCATAGCCTCCACTGGACTCTCTCCAGCAGTTCCCTGTCTCTCTTGAACTGGGGAGCCCAGAACTGGAGCCAGAACTGCAGATGTGACCTGGCTAGGGTGGAGTAGAAGGAAAGGAGGACCTGGGAAGGAGGTTTTGTTTTCAGCATCCCTGCACTTGCAAGTGGATCTCATCCATCAGTGAGAGCAATCCTCTGTCTCTTCACCTTGCTTCTGCTCACTCAGAGAAGGCTTTGACTAAGTTTAAAAGCTTCTCTTTTCCAAATGGATCTGAAGGTGGTGGAGCTGCTGCCCTAGCTGCCGGGGATCGGCGGCGCTCGGGGCTTCAGCTGCCTGACATCCGGCTCACCGTTTATTCCCGTCGCTGCCGGTGAGTCATTCCCAGAGCCAGCCTCCTTCTGTTATTGCAGCTATAAATAACTCTTCCATTTGCACACAGAAGGCCTGTCAAGAAGCCCCAGACTTGGTCTTGACACGCAGCCACTCCGCTTTTCTTCACATCCACTAATAGTAGCTACACACACACACACACACACACACACACGCTGATAGTTGATGACTGAAGGCTCCAAATCACTTCTGTGCATCTCCCTGCTGCTCAGGAGTTCCAGCAGCTGAGATTTTGTCTCCTTTCCAATGCTGAATGTTTTATTTCAATTAGCATACATAAAAGGCAGCTGAGGACTGGCCAGGACTTTGGGCCGTTGCCAGCTCCGTGCCTGGCTTAGCACTGACAAGTCCCACCACCCAAGCATGTCCCTCAGCACCACATCTACAAAGCTTTCCAGTCCCTCCAGGGATGGGGACTCTGCCACTGCCCTGGGCTGCCTGTTCCAGGGAGTTTTAGGTTGGATATTAGGAGAAACCTCTCCGCTGCAAGGCTTCTCAAACACTGGAACAGCCTCCCCGGGGGCATGGCTGAATCCTCATCCCTGTTTCAAAGGCACACAGATGTGGTGCTGAGGGACAGAAAGGCCAGGCAGAAAGGGACCTGGGAGTAGTGGCTGACAGCTGGCTGAACATGAGCCAGCAGTGTGCCCAGGCAGCCAAGAAGGCCAAAGGCATCCTGGCCTGCAGCAGGAATAGTGTGGCCAGCAGGAGCAGGGAGGTCATTCTGCCCCTGTACTCTGCATTGGTTAGGCCACACCTTGAGCTGGTTGGAAGGGACCTCAAGGCTCAGCCACTTCCAAGCCCCCTGCCATGGCCAGGGACACCTCACACTACAGCAGCTTGCTCACAGCCACAGCCAGCCTGGCTGCAAACACCTCCAGGCATGAGGCTTCCACCACCTCCCTGGGCAACCTGTGCCAGGCTCTCACCACCCTCCTGGGGAACAACTTCTTCCTCACATCCAATCTCAATCTACCCATTTCTAGTTTTGCTCCATTCCCCCCAGTCCTATCACTCCCTGACACCCTGAAAGTTCCATCAAGAGGAGAATACAAGGACATGGTTACTGCACAGGTAAGAGAGCTCTCTTCCATCTGTCACCAGCACATTTAAAGCAGTCATTATGCCTCTGCTTTGCTGCAACTGCTGTGGAATTCCCTGTCCTAAGGCAAGTAATTTCAGAGCTTCCTTAGCTGACCTCCACCCCTTGCTGCCACTGAGTCTTGTAAATCTCTCTGGTAGGAATCCAGCCCAGGGAGATCATTCAGGAGATACTAACAGTGACCTGAATTGCAGTGGGAATTGGTTTGTGATATTGTCTCCCCAGAAAACCCAACCCCAAAACAGAGGAGGGAATGGATCTTGGGAGAAAGCTGGTGGTGATGAACAGTCTGTTGAGTAAAGAGCCTCATGGATTCAGAAGCTAACATGCTGAATTGATGTGTTTT
>JAAWVA010001057.1:0-14283 GCA_015227895.2 Colaptes auratus | reverse complement strand
GTAGAGTGTCCCTGCCCATGGCAGGGGGTTGGAACTAGATGATCCTTGTGGTCCCTTCCAACCCTGACTGATACCATACTATGGTACTTGTTTTGTGTCAGGACTAAAGCCTATTTGCTGGCCTGGAGTAAAACACACAACAAAGGTTCCCCAACTGCAGTTTCCCTACTGTCCACCGCTCAAATCTGCCTGGAAATACTTCACGTTTGTGGCACCCCATATGCAAGAGTTTAATTCGTGTATTTTTGTTATGAATCCACTTAGGCTCTCCTGTAATGTAATGTGATTAATGCTCTTCCTTCCCCCGCCTCCCCCCTGTTGTTCAGTGCTGTGGAGAGATGGCAGAAACTCTTCTTCACCCATGCAGCTCGCTGGTCTTCAGCAGTGGCTAGAGCTGTACCTACAGGCTTTGCAAGGCCACTGCTTCATGTGGTCTTCTGTCCTTTTGCTGGGGAAATGCTAATTTACTATCCTCATTACCATTGTGTTCAAGCCTATGTTAATGAGGTGCTAATGTCTCTACTCGGTAAGAACGTTCCAGAGAGTGTATTTTTCAAGTGCTGGGTGGAAAGGAGGGAAACCTATTGCTCTAATTATTCTTATGCTGTAGCATCTAAAAATAAGCTTCCATTTATCATCTCCCAACAAAATATTTTTCAGCCTAGCCAGCTTACTTCCACTGCATTCTCTGGCTTTAAAGAAAAGGGGGAGGGGGGGAAGGAAAGAAAGGAAAGGTTATCAACCAACCCAGAGAATATCCTGAATTGTTGCAGTCTCTTAAGTCTTTCACAGTAAACTTAAAGTCCCCACGATAAAAAACAGATAGAGGAAACGTCAGGCTGGATTCTGGGTAATGATCAGATCAGGCTGCTTTTATACAATTTCCATCACTTTGAATTTTAAATCACCTTTTAAAGGGCACTAAAGCATTCTTGCAAATTAGCCTGCCCTCCAATTAATGCACCCAACGTGACAATAAGCCCAGTTTCAGCTTGGCTAAGCAGACCAGTCAACCAGGAGGATGTGACTTGAGGACTCGGAGAGCCTGTGCCTCCACCTTTTTTTCCCCCCTCTCTCTTCACAGCAGCTTAGGTCCAATTAGGCCAGTTAATCTGCCTAAAACCAGTGGAAAGGAAGGATTTCTCTAATAAAGATGAAGCACAGGCTGAGAGGACATACAAATGAAGTCTACTCTTTTCAAAAGGCAGAAAATCCCAAGGTTTCCCTCAGCCCTATCTTAAAGAGGTTCTTCTTTTTCCCTGAGAACCAAAAAAAAAACCCACACACCCTCATTTTTCTCCAGAGGGATTTTTAACTCTCAGAGCTCTTTTCTTTGTGGCATTTGTTAACATACCAAGGACTTCTCTTTTGTCTATTTGGTTTTCATACCCTGCTCATTTTTTGACATCCATTACAGGTTATGAGACTCGACTTGCGAGTGGTAGTGATGAGAAGTGCCAGGTCACATTACAAGAAAATGTTCATAAACAGAAATGACTTTGTGGTTGTTGGTTGTGTTGTGTGGGGTTTTGTTTCAATCAAGGAGTAAATAATACTTGCACAAGCATCTGGGTGCTGGAGTAGCCCTAATCTTGCAGCTGGGGAGAGGGAGATTGAAGGGGACTGAAAAGGGAGCCGCTTATAAAGCCACACTCGTATGTGAAGCACATCTTAACAAGTGGAAGCACAAAAATTCTTGCAGGATGGGTAAATCATTTTCCACAGTATTTAGCTCACTCACTTCAAGAAGGGGCACAGCAAACCACCTCAGTCCCCTTTGTCAGGCATCGCTGGTGCACAGGAGCTGCATTCCATGCTCGGTCTGGCTGGTAGGACCTCCTCGTGTCAGCTGAGCTTCACTTCACGTTATCTGCTTCAGTTTTCTGCCTAAAAATCAAAGACCTCTTATTTCCACCAAATCAGATGAGAAACATTCAGTTGCACACCAAAAACAAAAAACCAAAATAAAAAGGCAGAGTGTGGAGAGAGAGAAAGCTGCTGCCAAGAGGAAGCTGGAGAAGCTGATTACCCCACACAAAATCAGTTTAAAGGTGGCAAATCTGTTCTGGCACAGTCCAAGAGCTGCCTGGACCCTCAGGAATCGATGGAATTACTGAAATCCAGAGCCTGGATGCCTTTTGGAAGGGCTTCCATTTCTGCTCAGAGGGCTCATGCTTCTCTTGACTGCTGCTGCTGGTTTGGTTGGGGGTTTTTTGGTTGATTGAGTTTTTCATTTGGTTGCTTTGGTTGGGGCTTTTTGGGGGGGGGAGTTGGTTGACTTTTTTGTTTGGTTGTTTGCTTTGTTAAAGGTTTTCTTTGGTTGTTTTGTCTGGGGGGCTTGGGGGGGTTGCTTGGGGGGATGGTTGTGGTTGGGTTATTTGGTTGTTGGTTGGGGTTTTTTTTTGGTTGCTTGGGGTTTTTGGTTGGTTGGGCGGTTTGGGGGTTGGTTCGTTGACTTTTTTCTTTGGTTGTTTTGTTTGGGGGTTTTGTTTGGTTGGCTGGGGGTTTGGGGGGTTGCTTGGTTGACTGTATTTGGTTGTTTTGTTTGAGGGTTTTGGGGGTGGTTGGGTTTTTTCTTTGGTTGTTTTCTTTGCTGGCTTTTTTTTGCTTGGTTGGGTAGGTTTTGTGGTTGGTTGTTCTGTTTGGAGGGATTTTTGGTTGTTGGGGGTTTTGGGGTGGGTGGGGGGTTTTTCTGGGTTGGTTGATTTGTTTGGAGGGTATTTTGGGTTGGTTGGTCTCAAGCTGTGCATGAGGAAGTTTAGGCTGGAGGTGAGGAGAAAGTTCTTCACAGAGAGAGTTGTTAGCCATTGGAATGTGCTGCCCAGGGAGGTGGTGGAGTTCCCATCCCTGGAGGTATTCAAGAGGGCATTGGATGTGGCACTTGGAGCCATGGTTTAGTTGTCATGAGATCTTGGGTGACAGGTTGGACTTGATGATCTTTGAGGTCTTTTCCAACCTTTGTGATTCTATGATTCTATGATTCTATGATTTTTGTTTAGTTGCTTTCTTTGCTGCCTTTTCTTTGCAACCTTTGGGTAGGGTTTGTGGTTGGTTGTTTTGTTTGGGTGTGGTTGGGTTTTTGGGTTGGGTGGGTGGGGTTTTTTCTGGGTTGGTTGTTTTGTTTGGAGGGGTTTTTAGTTGGTTGGTTGGGGTTTTGTTTGATTTGCTTGAGGTTCTTTTTTAGGTTGGTTGGGGGTTTGTAGTTGTTTTGTTTGGGGTTCTTTTGCATTGGTTGGTGGGGATTTTTGTTTGGGGATTTTCTGGGTTGGCTGTTTGGTTCTTTGTTGGTTTTGTTTGAGGTTTTTGGGGTTGGTTGGGTTTTTTGTTTGTTTTGTTTAGGTTTTTTCTGGGTTGGCTGTTTGGGTTTCTGTTTGTTTTGTTTGGGGTTTTTTTTGGTTGGTTGGTTGGGGTTTTTCTTTGTTTTGTTTAGGTTTTTTGTTGGTTGGGTGGGGTTTTTGCTTTGGGTTTTTGGGGGTTGGTTGTTTTGTTTGAGGGTTTCTTTGGCTTGGTTGGGGGGATTTGTTTGATTTATTTGGGGATTTTTTTGATTGGTTGGTGGTTTTTTTGTTTGGTTGGGGTTTGGTTTTGTTGTTTTGTTTGGCTTTTTTCTGGGTTGGTTGGTTGAGTTTTTTTGTTTAGTTGTTTTGTTTGGGTTGTTTTTTTTTTGTTGGTTGGATTTTTGTTTGAGTTTGATTTTTTTCTGGATTGGTTGGTTGGTTGATTTCTTGTTTGGTTGTTTGGGGTTTTCCTGGGTTGGTTGTTTGGGGTTTTGTTTGTTTTGTTTGGGTTTATTTTTTAGTTGGTTGGTTGGCTTTTGGGTTTGGTTGCTTTATTTGTTAATTTTTTTATCTGATTGTTTTTGGGGGCTGTTTTGGGGGGTGGGTTGGTGGGTTGGTTGGCTGGGTTTTTTGCTTGGTTGCTTCGTTTGGGGTCTAGTTTCGGTTGGTTGGATGGTGGGGCTTTTGTTCACTTTGACTGTGGGTTTTCTGAGTTGGTTGGTTAGTTTCTTGTTTGTTTTATTTGAGTATAGTTTTTGTGGTTGTTTTTGGTTTTGTTTTTGTTTGGATTGTTTGTTTGATTTGTTTGTTTTGGGTTTTGTTTGGGTTTTTTTTGGGTTAGTTGTTTTTTTTCTTTGTATTTTTATATCTTGAGCCAACAGCATCTAATGCATTGCAGTGAGAGATACCAAGAGTGAGAATGGAATGGAATGGAATGGAATGGAATGGAATGGAATGGAATGGAATGGAATAGAATAGAATAGAATAGAATAGAATAGAATAGAATAGAATAGAATAGAATAGAATAGAATAGAATTAACCAGGTTGGAAAAGACCTCTGAGAACATCCAGTCCAACCTATCACCCAACACCACCTAATCAACTAAACCACGGCACCAAGTGCCACATCCAGGCTCTTCTTAAACAATTCCAGGGATGGTGACTCCACCACCTCCCTGGGCAGCACATTCCCATGGCCAATCACTCTTTCTATGAAGAACTTCTTCCTAACATCCAGCCTAAACCTCCCCTGGCACAGCTTGAGACTGTGTCCTCTTGTTCTGGTGCTGCTCGCCTGGGAGAAGAGATGCCACCTGGCTACAACCTCCCTTGAGGTAGTTGTAGAGAGCAAGAAGGTCTCCCCTGAGCCTCCCCTTCTCCAGGCTAAGCAACCCCAGCTCCCTCAGCCTCTCCTCACAGGGCTGTGCTCCAGACCCCTCCCCAGCTTTGCCCTTCTCTGGACACCTTCCAGCATCTCAACATCTTTCTTAAACTGAGGGGCCCAGAACTGGACACAGGACTCAAGGAGTGGCCTAACCAGTGCTGAGCACAGGGCACAATGACTTCCCTCCTGCTTCCACTCATCCTGATGCAGGCCAGGATGCCATTGGCGTTCTTGGCCCCCTGGGCACTCTGCTGGCTCACGTTCAGCTGCTGTCCACCAGTACCCCCAGGTCCCTTTCTGCCTGGCCACTCTCCCACCACTCTGTCCCTGGGATTCAACATCCTCCTGTGCCAGCTCTGCCAGTTTTGCTTCTTGTTTCACAGATCCAACCAAGTGTGCTCTCTTGCTCTCTCTCTTTTCTGTTTTTCATTCCACTTTTCTTCCACACCTTATCCAGCTAACAGCTTTGGTTGAAATAATAGCTGAGCAGCCACAAGGAGGCATGGAGGTTGCAGATGAGAGGGCACTGAGAAAGGACTTAGATTTACTTTAGAAACTGAATTTGGGGTGTAGTAGTTGAAATACAGGAGTAAGAAAAAAATACTGGAGGGAAAGGGAAGTATCAACAGAAATGAACAGAAGAAGAAAAGTGAGAAGGGGGAAAAAAAAGCACTGCAAAAAAAAAAAAGAGGGAAAACCTAGCAAAAAAAATCATCTGATTACAGGTGGCAGAGGAGTAAATTAAAAATAAAAAAACCACAAAGGAGTATTTATAAAGTGTGATCAATCAGGAGTTTTAGTTTGATTTTGTCACTTAAATGACATTTAATGAATGCAGCTCCTCCAGGCATTCGAATGTGCTTCAATTTGCCACATCTCTTGCAATCTGCATGAGAGATCAACAGCCTCCCCAGCAGGGGAGAAAGGATGCTAGGGCTGGGCAGCAGTGTGGTGTCACAGAACAAAGCCTCAGTGGGACCAAATAAAGACATTTTGGTGCCCATTTGAAGCTCACTAGACTTTTCTACGCTTTGCAGAATGTGTTTCTGTATGTCACTAATCCCCCGCTGCTTTGTAGCTCCTGCTTCCTCAAGCAGGTTTTCTTCTTCAGAGCCCCATGTGAAGTGCTGTGCTGCTCAGTAGGCTAGAAAAAAAAACCCAAACACATCATCAGGGACAGGGTTGGAAAAGACCTCTCAGAACATCAGAGCCAACCACCATGGCCACCAGGGCAGCAAGATGCACCGGGGTCATCTGCGAGTCCTGCAGCTACAGAGTAAAAAAAGGGAGAGTAAACTTGGTGGATGCCAGCACCCAGGGAGAGTGGATTGGAGGGGATGTGGTTACCCCAGGCTGGAGAGCTGGCAGGGAGAAATTTGATGAAGTTCAGCAAGGACAAGTGTAGAGTCTTGTACCTGGGAAAGAACAACTCCATGCACCAGGATAGGTTGGGGATGGACCTGTTGGAGAGCAGTGAAGGGGAAAGGGACCCAGGGGTCCTGCTGATTGAAAGGATAACCATGAGCCAGCAATGTGCTCTTGTGGCCAGGAAGGCCCATGCCATTCTGGGGTGGATTAGAAGGGCTGTGACCAGTAGGTCAAGAGAGATGCTCCTTCCCTTCTACTCTGCGCTGCTGGGGATGCATCTGGAATATTGTGTCCAGTGCTGGGCCCCTCAGGTCAAGAAGGACCTCAGGGAACTGCTTGAAAGAGTCCAGCACAGAACCACAAAGCTGCTGCAGACAGTGGAAGATCTTCCTGATGAGGAGAGCCTGAGGGAGCTGAGGGCTCTGGAGCTTGGAGAGGAGGAGCCTGAGAGGTGACCTCATTGCTGGTGATCAAGCTGTGCAGGGTGAGTGCCCAGAGGCTGGAGCCAGGCTCTGCTGGGGGATGCCCAATGCCAGCACCAGGGGCAGTGGTGGAAGCTGAGGCAGAGGAAGTTGCATGGAAACAGGAGGAAGAATTTTTTCCCTGTGAGGGTGACAGAGCCCTGGAGCAGGCTGTCCAGGGGGGTTGTGGAGCCTCCCTCTCTGGAGATATTCAAAACCTGATTGGATGTGTTCCTGTGTGAGCTGCTCTAGGTGCTCTGCTCTGGCAGGGGGGTTGGACTGGATGAGCTTTCGAGGTCTATTCCAGCACAGCTCCTGTTGGCAGAGAGTCCAAACCTGGCTGGGATGCTGCTCAGATGTGCACAGTAAGGCCTGAGGCACCTCCAAGCATGGCATTGAAAAAAATTAAAAGAATACTAAATATCATCTAAAAACTTTAACAACTGACATTTAATTGTTTGCTTCACTATGTTCTGTGTAGATTTCTCAAAACAAATTGCTTGCATCCAATATCACTTCCCACTCAGGAAGAGGCTGCTGTGCACTCCTGAGCACTCCTTCAGCAGCATTTCATTGTAAGGAGCTTGCTGGTCTGGGCACAAGCCTCTGAGTGGGGAGACGACTCCATCTAGTTCAGGCTGAGCTGCTCCACACCACAGACAAATCATCTGATCTCTCTGGTTTTCACTTGGTCCTGATGGGAAATGGTGAAAAGCAAGAGAGCAAACCTCAGAGCCGCAGTTAAAAATCACAGGTAGCAAACAGTTGATGAATACAGAACCATAGAATGGTCCAGGTCAGAAGGGATCTCCAAAGGTCATCCAGTCCAACCCCTTCTGGAGGCAGCAGGGACATCCCCAACTAGATCAGGCTGCCCAGAGCCCTGTCCAGTCTCAACCAGCGCCCTGGGCAACCTGTTGCAGTGTTCCACCACCCTCATAGTGAAAAACTTCTCTAGTTTGCTCTTCTCTAGTTTGAAGCCATTGTCCCTGGTCCTGTCCCTGCAGGCCCTTGTAAACAGTCTCTCTCCATCCTTCCTGTAGCCCCCTTCAGGTACTGACAGGCTGCTATTAGGTCCCCCTGGAGCCTTCTCCTCTCCAGGCTGAACACCCCCAGCTCCCTCAGCCTGTCCCCATAGCAGAGCTGCTCCAACCCCCTGATCATTTTTGTGGCCCTCCTCTGGATTCTCTCCATCTGGTCCATGTCCTTCCTGTGTTGAGGGCTCCACACAGCACTCCAGGTGAGGTCTCAGCAGAGCAGAGCAAAGCAAAGTGGCAGAATCACCTCTGAGGCTCTGCTGGCAATGCTGCTTTGGATGCAGCCCAGGATGTGATTTGCCTTGTGGGCTGCAAGCTCACACTGCCTGCTCCTGTCCATTTCACCTTTATTTAAAAGCAAACCATTAAATTCCAAAGGGCTTTCTCCTCAAACAGCTCATAAAGTAGCATTTAGCCCAGAAATATAGGAAGTGGAGGAATGCTGGATGAAAAGAAAGCAGGAAGACAGAAGTTACACACAGGACTGCTCTAAATGTTTATTGAGCTGAAGAAAACCAATAAGAGAAGTGCTAACTGGCTCCCATCTGAGGGAAACATAGCACAGAATCATAGAATCACAGAATTGTCGGGGTTGGAAGGGATCTCAAGGCTCAGCCAGTCCCAACCCCCCTGCCATGGGCAGGGACACCTCACACTAGAGCAGGTGGATCACAGCCACATCCAGCCTGGCTGCAAACACCTCCAGACAGGAGGCTTCCATCACCTCCCTGGGCAACCTGTGCCAGGCTCTCACCACCTTCATGGAGAACATCTTCTTCCTAACATCCAATCTGAATCTCCCCATTTCTAGTTTTGCTCCATCCCCCCCAGTCCTATCACTCCCTGACACCTCCAAAAGTCCCTCCCCAGCTTTCTTGTAGCCTCCTTCAGATACTGGAAGGCTACAAGAAGGTCTCCTTGGAGCCTTCTCTTCTCCAGACTGCACAACCCCAACTCCCTCAGTCTGTCTTCACAGCAGAGCAGCTCCAGCCCTCTGCTCATCCTCATGGCCCTTCTCTGGACACCTTCCAGCACCTCCAGATCCTTCCTGTGCTAGGGGCTCTAGAACTGGCCCCAGAGCTGCAGCTGTGGTCTCAGCAGAGTGGAGCAGAGGGGCAGAATCCCCTCCCTGGCCCTGCTGGCTCTGCTTCTCTTGCTGCAGCTCAGGCTCTGCTTGGCTCTCTGGGCTGCAAGTGCTCCCTGCTGGCTCCTGATGAGCTTCTCCTCCCCCAGCACCCCCAGGTCCTTTTCTTTAGGGCTGCTCTCCAGCCAGTCCCTGCCCAGCCTGTATCAGTGCCTGGGACTGCCCTGCCCCAGCTGCAGGACCTTGCTGCATTACAGCCCAAGGAGCGGTTCAGGTGAATGAGCTGTACAGAAATCAAATCTCTGAGTGAGAGAGTGTGAACAGGATGCATGCTGAAGATGGAAGAGAATGTTGATATGTTTGCATGTAAATAAAAACAGGTTTATCATGTTGCCATCCTCCCTGCCTCACCTGCTGAAGCACACAGCACTGTGGGTTTATGAAAGCAAAGAAATTCTGTGCAAGCCATCACAAAAGGATTAGGAGCAGCTGAGAACAGAATCCAACACCCAACACTATTATATTTTTATTCATTTTTAAAGCAAACAAACTTCCATTTCCAGCTGTGGGCCACATCAGCCCTGACAGACTATTTGTTGTTTCTTTTTTCTTTTTCTTTTTTGCTTGGGAGATTAGGAAATTACAGGAGCAGCTCTCTCCTAACAGAGAGAGATAAAAAAAACATATATCTAATAATAATAATAAATAATTTTGGTTTAAAGTGAGAAATGCTCTGCAAGTAATTATTCTCAGCTTGTAAATGGTGCCTCTCCCTAATCAGCCAAGCATATAACAAGAAGATGAAGACGAGGCTTATTTTCACTTCATTTCACTTCCCTGTAATTGACAAGCTCTCACTGGGTGTCAACTCTAAAAGATGACAAATCCTGAATCTTCTAGGGGACTCACTTCAATAGTTCACCTCTCTAAACTGTTTGCAAATTAATCTGCATTTTTGAATGAATCAGGCATGAAATAGGAGGTGACATCTATATTACAAAAATATTAATTTGCCTGTCTTTTGGGGTTGCTTTGTGGTTTTTTTTCTTCCCAGCATCCAAAGGAGCTTTAAAAATATTCAATTTGGGAAGAAAATGCAGAGAAACACACAGACAAAATGCACAATATCCTCTGGCACAAGGGCAGCTTTTGGGTGTCTTGGTTTATCTCACTGTGCGTTAGAGACACAGAATCAGAGTCATGGAATAATAGAATCATAGAATCAGATCATCACAGACTCAGAGAGTTATACAATCAAGGAATCATAGAGTCAAAGAGTAATAGAATCACAGAATCATAGAATCACTGAATCACAGAATCAAAGAATCACTGAATCATAGAATCAAAGAATCACAGAATCATATAATCAGAATCACAGAATCACAGAATCAGAATCACAGACTCACAGAATCATAGAATCAAAGAATCATAGAATCATAGAATCACAGAATCAGAATCATAGAATCACTGAATCCTAGAATCAAAGAATCACTGAATCAAAGAATCACTGAATCAAAGAATCACTGAATCCTAGAATCAAAGAATCACAGAATCACAGAATCAGAATCACAGAATCACAGAACCATAGAATCACAAAACCATAGAATCAAAGTATCATAGAATCATAGAATTATAGAATCACAGAATCATAGAATCAAAGACTCAGAATCAGAATCATTAGAATCACAGGATCATAGAATCAAATAATCACATAATCATAGAATCACAGAAGCATAGAAGCACAGAATCACAGAATCAAATAATCAGAGAATCACAGAATCATAGAACCAAAGAATCACTGAATCCAATAAACATAGAATCAGAATCATAGAATCAAAGAATCATATAATCAGAATAATACAATACAATAATACAATAATACAATACACCAGGTTGGAAGAGACCTTCAAAATCATCGTGTCCAACCCATCAACCAATCCAGCCCACCTAAGCAATAGAATCATGGAATCATAGAATCATGGAATCAAAGAATCATAG
This sequence comes from Colaptes auratus, assembly GCA_015227895.2. NCBI lineage: Eukaryota > Metazoa > Chordata > Aves > Piciformes > Picidae > Colaptes > Colaptes auratus. The sequence goes on along the minus strand of JAAWVA010001057.1, from coordinate 3,673 downwards.
AAATCATTGAGTCCTAGAACCATTGAATCATAGAAGCATAGAATCAAAGAAACATAGAATCACAGAATCATAGGATCAAAGAAGCAAAGACTCATAGAATCAGTTAATCACAGAATCATAGAATCAAACAATCACAGAATCATGGAATTATGGAATCATAGCTTCCTCCTTCAAAAAATATACCTATTTTGTGCTTGATGTGGTGTGGCAATTACACTTCAGCTGCTTCAGATAGTATAAACCAAACCACCTGAAAGCTGTGATGATGGAAGGACTAAAGAAACAGATTTTTTTGTAATTAAAAAAAATGCAATTACATTTTCCTGTTGTCTCAATATAGAATCACAGAACTGTCAGGCTTGGAAGGGACCTCAAGGATCGGCCAGTCCCAACCCCCCTGCCATGGGCAGGGACACCTCACACTAAAGCAGGTTGCTCACAGCCACATCCAGCCTGGCTGCAAACACCTCCAGGCAGGAGGCTTCCACCACATCCCTGGCAGCCTGTGCCAGGCTCTCACCACCCTCCTGGGGAACAACTTCTTCCTAATATCCAGTCTGAATTTCCCCACTTTCTAGTTCTGTTCCATTCCCCCCAGTCCTATCACTCCCTGACACCCTCAAAAGTCCCTCCCCAGCTTTCTTGGAGCCCCCTGCAGATCCTGGAAGGCCACAATTAGGTCTCCTCTTTGGAGCCTTCTCTTCTCCAGACAGAACAGTCCCAACTCCCTCAGTCTGTCCTCACGCAGAGCAGCTCCATCCTCTGCTCATCCTCATGGCCCTTCTCTGACACTTTCCAGCACCTCCAGATCCTTCCTGTAATATCTTAACCTATTTCCTAATAGGACCTTTCCCTTGTTCAAATTTCATATTGGAGCTGCTCCAAACAGGCTGACTCTGGGAGCATCTCCAGCATTAAGTCAGAACAAGAACATTTTCCTTTGTTTTCTATCTGTGTTCTCTTTTTTTCCTGGCAAATTTGGTCACTCGAAGCCATCATCAGGGTACAACTTTCTCTCTGAGCTAACAGAAAACCCACCAAAGCCAATCTCCTCCTAAACTTAGACTTGTTTTGACTTCTCCACACAAAAATAGATGCAAATCAGGCTTTTCAGTCAAGATGGGGAGCTGCTGCAGAGCTGCTTAGAACTAGAAGGTGTCCAAATTATGCATCTTAGAAAGCAGATCAAAAATCAGCTCAGCTCTCTGTCAGAGACCTGAGGCACCACCATCATGTGTCTGAGCTTCACATTGTTGCTGCATTCCTGATCCATTGCTTTTCTGTTCCAAAGAGGAGCTGTACCTGCTGGTGTGAGTCTTTAATTGCAAGAGGACTGTTCCCATGCCTCACTTCTCATCACTGTTCTCTGTCTGCTGAACTAAATGACAATGACTGGATCCCCATTTTGAGCTTGAGCATAAGCTTTGGAATCTAAAGGCAATGACGTGAATCTGTTTGCAGGACAACTTGCACAACACTTTATTATTGCTTTTACATTTTAAAAGAGAACATGGAAGGAGTTTTGTCATAAATGTTCACAAATATTCTCAAATGCCTGGTAAAACACCCAACACCCCAGCAATTTGCTCTTGTGGCCAAGAAAGCCTGTGCCAACCTGAGGTGTATTAGAAGTGGTGTGGTGTGTAGGTCCAGAGAGGTTCTCCTCCCCCCCTCCCCTGCCCTGCTGAGGCCACATCAGGAATATTGTGTCCAGTTCTGGGCCCCTCAGGGCAAGAAGGACCTCAGGAAACTGCTTGAAAGAGTCCAGCACAGAACCACAAAGCTGCTGCAGACAGTGGAACAGCTTCCTTGTGAGGAGAGGCTGAGGGAGCTGAGGGCTCTGGAGCTTGGAGAGGAGGAGCCTGAGAGGTGACCTCATTGCTGGTGATCAAGCTGTGCAGGGGGAGTGCCCAGAGGCTGGAGCCAGGCTCTGCTGGGGGATGCCCAATGCCAGCACCAGGGGCAGTGGTGGAAGCTGAGGCAGAGGAAGTTCCATGAAAACAGAAGGAAGAATTTTGTCCCTGTGAGGGTGACAGAGCCCTGGAGCAGGCTGCCCAGGGGGGTTGTGGAGTCTCCCTCTCTGGAGATATTCAAAAGCTGCCTGGATGTGTTCCCGTGTGACCTCCTCTAGGTGACCCTGCTCTGGCAGGGGGGTTGGCCTGGTTGAGCTTTTGAGGTCCCTTCCAGCCCCTCACATTCTGTGATTCTCTTTGGCTGCAGTCGATCTGAAGATTAAGAGCAGAGAGTGTCTTCAAACATGGGGAAGGCTGGAGGGATGCCTTTGGAATACAGCTGAGCAGTCACAAAGCAAAAGAGCCTGAGGACTGCACCATTCCTGGTGGTGACAGTGTGAGACCTGTCATAGTTGGTGCCTACTTGTTAAATTTTCCAGCACATGCAAAGTGATGAATGTGATGCAAGCCAGAACGTGAACTCCTCCGGCAAAATGACTGTGCAGAAACCTGAAGTCTCCATTAAAAGGAACATGAATAATATGATTAATATTTGTTGATTAAATAGGAGTCAGGTAGGAATAAGCCCTCAGTTTTGCCCCTTTCAACAAGAAGGTCTTCCAAGGCTTGTAGCCAGGAGAAATCCATCATGCACCTAAAATCCTCTGTTCCCTCCAACAACTGCTTCTGTCTCTAATGAGCTAGGGCAGGCAGATAGAGACAGAGAGGAATATGTCAGGTGTCTGTGCTCTTCTCTTCTAGGCTGATCTTCCAGAAACTAATCTTCATAGTCTTTTTCCCTTGCAGGCCACTTCTTTTCCTCTCCCACCCCTCTGCTTTTTCTGTCTTCCTCCTTCACAAGCTTTCTGATTCACTCATTCTCTGTTTTAAGTGTGAATAATCCCTACCAAACTCCTGTCTGCCCATCACTTCTGTACATCTTCTCTCCTGTTTTGCTGTGCATGTCAACAGGTTCGAGTCTAAGGAATTTTAGAGACATTCCATCAGTCACTTTATCATCAGATTCTTACTAGCCCTAGATCAGGTCTTCAGCGTACCAGTATCAAAAGCATCTTGATGTCCAAGCAGATTATGTTTGTTGCTTCACCCCTGTCAGCTCTCATTGTCACCTCCTCAGACAGTTAATAGCATTTGACAAGCAATGACTTCCCCTTTATAAATGTCCTGCGTGCCTTTGACCAGCCTGCACCTGTCCAAGTGTTCCCCTATTCTGTCCCTCATCAATGACCCTAGAATGTTCCCCAGTTCCCTTCGGTGTTATACACCAAATGCTCAGTTCACTTGGTCTCCAGCTTCAGAATCTTGCTCTGAAAACTCAGGAGCTGTTAATTACTCTGAGTACAGCATCTGCCCTGTGTATGTGCAAATGTATTGACAGCAACCACCATCCTGACAATCCACCACTCAAAAAGTGCTGATTTTGTGTGAAAGGGACAACATTACACTGCAGAGAAGCAAGAGAGGCCCTTTGTAAAGAGGCTGTGAAACAAATCTTTTATGCCCATATCCAGGCTCTGCTCAGTTGCACCCTGGGATAGGACAAGGGGTAATGGAGGGAAACTCTAGCACAGGAGGTTCCACCTCAACTTGAGGAGGAACTGACACCAAGCAGCAGACAGCTGGAGGGAAGGGATGCCATCCAGAGGGAGCTGGGCAGGCTGGAGAAGTGGCACAAGCCAACCTCAAGAGCTTCAAAAGAC
>JAAWVA010001056.1:0-14289 GCA_015227895.2 Colaptes auratus | reverse complement strand
CCCTGTCAGGCTGAGGCTCCAAACTATCCACTGCTTCCCTTGGGAGATGATTCCAAGCTCTGATTTCCAGGATGGCCACACACCAGGGAGAGGCTCTCTCCAGCCTGGCTCTGCTGTGGAGGCAGGATGCACACAGCAGTGCAGAGTGACCTCTCATGAAGCCGTGACCTACCCCACCAGGGCTGACTATGTCCCTCTGAGGCTGATACCATCCTCAGCTCCTCACGGGCCAGTGAGGGACGGGACAGGGCTGTGGCAGGAAGGTGCAGGTTGGACTTTGCTGCTCGCTGGAGCAGGGAGCGCAGCGGCAGGGCTCCCCCCTGGCTGGAGGACAGAGCAGCAGCAGCTTCTCAGCTGTGAGCCTGCTCCTCTATGAGTCAGTGGAAGCCAGGATTATGTCGTGGGGCTGCCAGAGGCTTGGCAGAGCCGGGGAGCCCTTGGGCATTGCTGAAACCAATTCAGCTCCCCACGGCAGAGCGAAGCCGGTGTCTCCCTAAAGGCTCGGCTCGCTCTGCAGCAGCGCCGGGGGCCCAGCGCCGGCGGAGCCGGAGAGGTGCGAGCCCGGCTGCCCTCGGCTGCAGCGGGAGCCCCTCCGCGCTTCCTGCCGGCTGCGCGCCGCCGCGCAGCGCTGTCCTGCCTGCCAGCCCGCAGAGCAACACTGCCTGTTTGCAAAGACCTTTCTGCAAGGGAAGGGATCCATCCAGAGGGACCTGGGGAGGTGGGCACAAGCCAACCCCATGAGCTTCAACAAGACCAAGGGCAGGGTCCTGCAGCTGGGTGGAGGCAACCCCAGGCACAACTCCAGGCTGGGCAGGGACTGGCTGGGAGCAGCCCTGAGGAGAGAGCCTTGGGGTGCTGGGGGAGGAGAAGCTCCCCAGGAGCTCTCAGGGGGCCACTTGCAGCCCGGAAAGCCAAGCAGAGCCTGGGCTGCAGCAGGAGAAGTGTGGCCAGCAGGGCCAGGGAGGGGATTCTCCCCCTCTGCTCAGCCCTGCTGAGCCCCACACCGCAGTACTACTGCTCCAGTGCTGGAGCCCCTATGACAAGGGATCTGAGGGGCTGGAAGTGTCTCCAGAGCAGGGCCAGGATAGGAGCAGAGGGCTGGAGCAGCTCTGCTGTGGACAGACTGAAGGAGTTGGGATTGTGCAGGCTGGAGAGGAGAAGGCTCCCAGGGGACCTCATTGTGGCCTTCCAGGATCTGCAGGGGGCTCCAGGAAGGCTGGGAGGGACTGCTCAGGCTCTCAGGCAGTGATAGGACTAGGGGGAATGGACTGAAGCTGGAGGTGGGGAGATTCAGGCTGGAGGGGAGGAGGAAGTTCTTCCCCATGAGAGTGGTGAAGCCCTGGGATGGGTTGTGCAGGGAGGTGGTTGAGGCCCTGTCCCTGGAGGGGTTTAAGCCCAGGCTGGATGAGGCTCTGGGCAGCCTGCTCTAGTGTGGGGTGTCCCTGCCCATGGCAGGGGGGTTGGAGCTGGATGATCCTTGTGGTCCCTTCCAACCCTGACTGAAACTATGAAACTATGAAACTATGAAACACCACACACAGGCCCTGGCACCGCACCCAGGATCTGACACAAACCTTCCCCAGGCCCTCTCACAGCTGCAGAGGGCATCCAGAGGCTCTCTGCTTGAGCTCTCCATGCTTGGGGAGATGCCTCAACCAATTCAACTCTGAACTGCATCTGCTCCTCTGCTCTGCAGCCTCCAGCTCTGGGGCCCCCAGCACAAATGGCCCTGATCTCGTGTGGGGTGTCCCTGCCCCGGGCAGGGGGGTTGGAACTGGCTGATCCTTGTGGTCCCTGCCAGCCCTGCCTGATACTGTGATGCTAACAGCGGGAGCCCTGGGCAAGCCGGCGCAGGTCCCAGCAGGGCGGGGAAGCCTTTTGCAAACTCATGGGAAAATAGTTCCCGTGTGATGTGAAGCTCATTACCAAAGTCAGGGCATGACTTTCAGTGCTGATTTCCACCAGCTGCTTGGCTGAGCCCATTTTAATCTCTTTCAGGTGGCACGAACCTAAGCGGCACCTCGGGATCCCTCTCTGCAGCCGGAGCCTGACCCAGCGGCTGCGAATCGATGAGGGCTCTCCGGCCGCCTTCAGCTCCTGTCAGCCCTGCTTGCCAAAGGGTCTCTAGCAATCCCCAAGCTGCTCTCACCACTGCTTGGTCTCAGAGGAGAGAGGTCTCAAAGCCCTGTGTCTGTGCTGTAAGAGAAGCTTTCTGAGACCAAACCCTCCATCCCCATGCCAGGGGTTCGCCCAGCTAGGCAGAGACCTTCCCCTCCGACACTGGGGCAAACGTGGCCAGGGGAATGGAGCTCCCTGGGCTGTTATCTCTGCTGGGTGCAGTCAGCAGTGAGGTAAGGTGGACAGCAAGGCTCTCTGCTGTCTGCAGGAGTGATGACATCTCCAGAGGTGAAGGTGATGCTATTACACAGCCTGTGGTTTGGAGCCTGACAAGGATCTGAGCAGTTGTGCTGATGCCATGGGTGTGCAGGGTGAGCTGGCCCCGTGCAGCGCAGCACCACCGAAAGGCAAGGATCAGCCTCTTGCCTTCAGCCTCCATCAACCACCCAGGTTTCCCAACACCCTGCATTCCATCTGCCCACTGCTTGTGGGTGTTTGCATGGGGCAGGTGGGCCAGGCCCACACCTCCTCCCTCCAGGAGTGCAGAGAGCTGCTGGGAATGGCAGGGAAGTCATTCGCCCAGGGAGGTTGTGGATGCCCCCTCCCTGGAGATGTTCAAAGCCAGGCTGCATGGGGGCTTGAGCATCCTGGGGGCTTGAGCATCCTGGGGGCTTGAGCACCTGGGGGCTTGAGCATCCTGGGCTAGCTGAGAGGCATCCCTGCCCATGGCAGGGAGCCTGGGCTAGATGCTCTCTAAGGTCTCCTCCAGCCTAAGCCATTCTGCGGCTCCATGAAGTCCCTCAAAGCAGAGTGGAGGCAGACAGCAGTGATCCCCTGCGGGGCTCCCTGTGCACTGCAGCAGCTGCCAGCCCTGTGAGCGTGGCACAGGCTGCCAGCAAGGCTTCTCCTCATGGCAGCTGAGCAGCTGGGGTAGCTGGCAGGTCTCTCAGCCAGACGCCACCAGACACTGTGGCACCCCCCTGCATTTGTAGGCTGCAGGAGGATGCTGAGGTGCAGCTGGGGAACACCAACGGCCTCAATTTTCACCTGAACTCTCCTCCCTGCCATGAAATGAGACTGCAGCTCGGAGGCCAAGCCCTGGGAGATGTTGACTGATATGAAAAGCAGGAGGGGAAGGTGCAGGGAGGACGGGCAGGGACCATGAGCACCCACAGCACAGGGGTGCTTGTGTCATGCCCATGGAGGAGAAGTTTCCCTCCGCTGCCAGCAGCACAGATCTGCCTTTAAATGAAGAAACACCTGTGGGACACCAGGCCCCAGCCTGCAGGATGGGAACCATTGGAGGACCATCAGCTGGAATAGCCCAGAGCTGCTCAGGACAGCTGAATAAACACTTCCCCTGCAATGCAGAAGGCTCCAGGCAGCCCAGCTGCCACTCTCCCAGGCAGTGGTCACCAACCCTTTCCTGGCTGCTCCTTTCACAACCCTTCCCTTTGACAGGAGAAGTCCTTCACTGAGAGGGGATCTGACCAAGGGTTATAAATATCTGCAGGGTGGGGTCAAGAGGAAGGGGCAAGCTCTGCTCAGGGCTGTCCTGGGACAGGACAAGAGGCAAGGGACACAACCTGGAACCCAGGAGGCTCCACCTCAACAGGAGGAGAAACTTCTTTGGTGTGAGGCTGCTGGAGCCTGGAGCAGGCAGCCCAGAGAGGTTGTGGAGTCTCCTCTGGAGCCTTTCCAACCCCACCTGGCTGTGCTCTGTGTGCCCTGCCCTGGCTGCCCCTGCTCTGGCAGGGGCTTGGACTGGATGATCTCTGAGGTCCCTTCCAGCCCCTAACATGCTCTGATTCAGTGATTTCAGCTGGATGAAACTACACCAATGAGGGCAGGGGAGACAGAACAGTGGCACAGTCACAGAGCTGTCAGGGCTGGAAGGGAGCTCAAGGCTCAGCCAGTCCCAGCCCCCTGCCCTGGGCAGGGACCCCTCACCCCACAGCAGCTTGCTCACAGCCACCTCCAGCCTGGCTGCAAACACCTCCAGGCAGGAGGCTGCCACCACCTCCCTGGGCAGCCTGTGCCAGGCTCTCACCACCCTCCTGGCCAACAACTTCTTCCTCACAGCCAAGCTCAATCTCCCCACTTCTACTTTTGCTCCACACCCCCCAGTCATATCCCTCCCTGACCCCCTCCAAAGTCCCTCCCCAGCTTTCCTGGAGCCTCCTTCAGATGCTGGAAGGCCACAAGAAGGGTTCCTCAGATCCTCCTTCTCTCCACAACCCCAACTCCCTCAGGCTGTCCTCCCAGCTGAGCAGCTCCAGCCCTCTGCTCATCCTTGTGGCTTCCTTCCAACCCCTGCTATCCTGTGCCTCTATGACTCTTCTCCTCCTGCTTTCCCGAGCAGCAGGAGCCCAGAGCAAGGCTCAGCAGCCTCAGGAGCTACCACCCCAGCACTGCCCCTGCATGCAGGAGGCCCTGGCAGCTGCCATCCCTTCATTACCCGGCTCTGGGGGGGGTTTTCCTTCCCCCCCTTTGCGATTTGTTTGTTTCTAGAGCTGCAGACGGAGAGGGGTGCAGGCCTGGGTATAAACACGTCAGGAGCAGGCTTCTCCCAGGCTGGAGGGCAAGGCACGGGCGGTGCAGCATGACAGGGTCCCACCCTGGGCGCTGGGTGGGGACAGCTCCTGATGCTGCTTGCGAAACGCCGGAGCTGCTGCTGCCTGCTGCAGCTCGGAGCTGCCAGGGGGGAGGGCGGCAGGGGCGTGGGGGGTGGGGAAACTGCAAACCCAGCAAATCTGCTGCCATCTGCCGCTGAAAGGCTCTGTCCCCGCCTCGCCTGCCTGCTGACCTCTCCGCCTCGGAGTTGGGGCTGGTGGGTCGCGGTTTGGCCAGGCCGGGGAAGGGGGTGGCCAGCTTGGTGCTGCTGCTGCTGCGCAGCGTGAAAGCCTCTTGGGACCCCTCAGAGGGACAGCCAGGCTCTGCCCAAGGGATGAGGTGCCACAGCCAGAGAATCTCAGGCTGCCCTGGGTTGGAAGGGACCTGGAAAGCTCAGCCCAGCCCCCTGCAGCCCCCAAGGACATCTGCAGCAGGCTGCTCAGAGTCACAGGGTCATAACCACAGACTGGCTTAGGCTGGAAGGGAGCTCGAAGCTCAGCCAGTGCCAGCCCCCTGCCATGGGCAGAGACACCTCCCCCCAGCACAGCTCGCTCAGGCCTCATCCAGCCTGGTCCTGAGCACCTCCAGGCAGGGGCCAGCCACAGCCTCCCTGGGCAGCCTGTGCCAGGGTACCCCCAGATCTGGATGTCAGGTGGAGGTTTCCTCTCTGGTGTCTCATGACCCCCAGGAGAAGGGGCAGGTGTGCTGAGTGCCTCATCCAGGCTTACTTTAAACCACTTCCAGGGGGGGAAGTGCCACATCCAATCCCCTCTGGAGCACCTCCAGGGCTGGGGACTCCACCACCTCCCTGGGCAGCACAGCCCCAGGGCCAATCTCTCTTGCTGGGAAGAACTTTCTCCTCCCCTCCAGCCTAAACCTCCCCTGGCACAGCTTGAGACTGTGTCCTCTTGTTCTGGTGCTGGGAGAAGAGCCCAAACCCCACCTGGCTACAACCTTCCTGCAGGGAGCTGTAGAGAGCAATGAGGTCTCCCCTGAGCCTCCTCTTCTGCAGGCTAAGCAACCTCAGCTCCCTCAGCCTCTCCTCCCAGGGCTGTGCTCCAGACCCCTGCCCAGCTTTGTTGCCCTTCTCTGGACAGGTTTGAGCACCTCAACAGCTTTGTTCAGCTGAGGGCCCCAGAACTGGCCACAGCACTCAAGGAGCCATAGAGTCATAGCATTATAGAATGGCTTGGGTGGGAAGGGACCTCCAAAGCTCATCCAGTCCAACCCCCTGCAGTCAGCAGGGACATTCCCAGCCTGATCAGGCTGCTCAGAGCCCATCAAGCCTGACCTTGAATGTCCCCAGGGATGGTCACTGACTCCAGCCATTAAGCCAGCACAGTGGGTGGCCCAGTGCAGCACAGAGCCTGAGAGCCCAGCAGTGATGCCTGGGGACAGCAGCTGTGAGCACTGGTGGCCCAGCAGCCACTGGTGCCCAGCTGTTGGGTGCCAGGCCCCAGCTCAGTTAGCTGCTTGAGCTGGAGCAGCAGCAGCCAGGCCAAGCACTGCTGGGCTGGGGAGCAGGGCTGGGAGCAGAGCTGCTCTCAGAAGCATTCCTCACTGCTAGCCCCGGGCTGAGCTCAGCTCTGGAGGCAGCTGCTCACCTCTGAGATGCCTCCCTCCCTACCCAGCACACCAGGGGCTGGTTTGCTCCTCCTTTGGGGGGGTCCTCGGGGGGTCACACCATGGTTTACCTCCACATCATGCTGCTGTATTTCCCTCTTGTGGCAGCAGCAGTGTGGGGAGGTCAGATGTGCTGCTGTACCTTGCTCTGATACCTCAGCATCCTCACCTGGGGGGTCCTGGGGACCCCCAGTCTCTCAGGCAGGGCAGGACCTGCCAGCCCAGCAGAGCCAGCCAAGGGCAGTGCTGCTGCAGGGGGGAGCTAAGCCTCAGAGGGTCTCTGCTGATGGCATCCTGGTTCCACACTCTGCCTTCCTTGGACTTGGCTGGGAGTCTCCAAAGCTGTGCCTGCAGCTGGGGTCAGCAGGACACTGGCTGCAGCTCATGGGGCCTGTGGCAGCCATGGACTGTGACAGCCATGGACTGTGAGTGGCTGACAGCCCAGCACTGAGCTGAGCCCACTTCGGGGGGGGCACAGGAACACCAAGGTTGGAAGAGACCTCAAAGATCACAGCTCACAGAGGTCAGGGGCTGGAAGGGACCTCTGGAGATCCTCAAGTCCAAGCCCCTGCCAGAGCAGGACCACAGCAGGTCGTACAGGAGTGCAGCCAGATGGGGCCTGAAAGCCTCCACAACCCCTCTGGGCAGCCTGCCCCAGGGCTCTGGGAGCCTCCCAGTGCAGAAGTTCCTCCTCCTGCTGAGCTGGAGCCTCCTGGGCTGCAGTTTCCATCCACTGCCCCTGGCCTGAAGAGGCAGCCGAGGCTGCAGCTCCTGCTGGACCCACTCCTGCCAGGGGGGGTTGGACCCTATGATCCTTGCTCCCTCCCAGGCTGCTGTGCTCTGCCTGCCTGTCCCTCCTGCCGTGCCTGCCCTGCTCCAGGGGCCCAGCTCCGTTGCTTAACCTTCCCTCAGGTTTGTTTGTGCAAGCTGTGGTCCCCACTGTGCCTCCTGGGGGAGCTCAGGACCCGGCACAGCCAGCTCCTGTGCTCAGCTGGCCTCGGGAGCTGGTGGCCACTCGTGACTCCCACTGCCAGCAGGGTGAGAACTGTCTCTAAGGGTCTTCTGGGCTCGGCAGCACCTGGACTGAAACACCACCTGACACAGGGGGCTGTGCAGCCCCTAAAGCCTCCACCACTGAATGCCACCACAGCCACTGTGCAGGAGGGAGTGGGGACTCCAGCTCTGAAAGCCTGAGGCAAACCCTGGCACCTGAGCCAGGGAAGCAAGAGTCCAGGGCCAGCAGAGTGCCTGCTCCTGGAGTGCTCCACTGAGGTCAGGCCTCTCTGCACTGGGAATGAGTAGGTGGCCCCCAGTGCAATGCTGGCTGCAGTGGTGCTGCACAGAAGGCATCCCCTGAGAGCAAGGAGAAGAGGAGCAACAACTGGTTGGGTTGGCAAAGCCCTCAGAGATCCCCCAGGCCAACCCCATCCCAACCCCCCCATGGCCACCAAACCATGGCCCCAGGTGCCATGGCCACAGCTTGCTGCAGCCTGTGCCAGCCTCTCCCCAGCCTCACTGCCAACAATCTCTTCCTCCTCTCCAGTCTCAGTCTCCCCTCTCCCAGCTCAAAGCCATTGTTCCTCAGCCTGTCAACCTTGTCCAAAGTCCCATTCCTGGAGCCCTTCAGATCCTGGAAGGTTGCTCTGAGGTCTCCCTGGAGCCTTCTCCTGAGCGGGCAGGCAGCCTCCTCAGCCCTGCAGGCCTTGCTGACCTCAGCCTCTTGCTCTCACACCAATCCCAAAATGGTTTGGGTTGGAAGGGACCTCAAAGATCCAACCAGATCCAGCTCCAACCTCTCCCCAGCCTCACTCTCAGCAATTCCTTCCTCCTCTCCACTTTCAGTCTCTCCTCTCCCAGCTCAAAGCCATTGTTCCTCAGCCTGTCCCTCCCAGCCCTTGGCCCAGGTCCCTCCCCAGCTCTCCTGGAGCACTTCAGCTCCTGCAAGGCTGCTCTGAGGTCTCCCTGGAGCCTTCTCTTCTATCACAGAATCATTAAGATTGGCAAAGCCCTCTGGGATCCCCCAGGCCAACCCCAACCCGACCCCCCCATGGCCACCCAACCCTGGCCCCAGCTGCCATGGCCACAGCTTGCTGCAGCCCCTCCAGCCATGGGGACTCCACCACCTCCCTGGGCAGCCTCTGACAGGCCCTGACCACTCCTCCAGCAAAGGAATTGCTCCTCATAGCCAAATTAAACAGCAAATAGTCTCTAAGAGTGGGGAACTCAGGTTTTAGTCAGAAGTGCTGCCTGGGCCAGAGAGAGCTCTTCCTCCAGAGCTCTCATTGCCTTTGCTCCTCAGTATCAGAAGGTTGGGAGGAAAACTCAGAAGCAGAAAGGTTGAGGTCTCCAAGGAGACACAAGACAAGAGAAAAGGAGGAAGGGAGCAAGGAGGGTTTGTAAGAGCTGTGTGTGAGAGAGGAGACCTCCTGCCATTGAGGGTCCCCATCCAAGGCAGGGCCTCAGGCCAAGGCCATCTGACAGCAGTGTCCAAGCTGCAGCTGCTGGGGAGCAGCAGCAGGATGTGGGCTGCCTGCTGCACCTCTTGGACTCCAGAAGTATAAAACATCACAGAATGGGTTTGGGTTGGAAGGGACCTGAGAGATCACCCAGCTCTAGCCCCTGCCATGCCCAAGGACCCCTCCCACCAGCACAGCTTGCTCCAGGCCTCATCCAGCCTGGTCCTCAACACCTCCAGGCAGGGCACAGCCACAGCCTCCCTGGGCAGCCTGTGCCAGGCTCTCCCCAGCCTCACTGTCAACAATTTCTTCCTCCTCTCCACTCTCAGTCTCTCCTCTCCCAGCTCAAAGCCATTGTTCCTCAGCCTGTCCCTCCCAGCCCTTGGCCCAAGTCCCTCCCCAGCTCTCCTGGAGCCCCTTCAGGTCCTGGTCCATTTTCCTGGATCCTGCACTGGGGACCTTCCTGCAGTCCCTGAATCCTCTGCTCCTCAGAGGACTTTGTGGCTTCTCCAAGACTTCCCAGCAGCAGCAGCTCCTGCTGGAAGGAAACCCAACAGCTTTGTCTTCCAAACCAGACCTGCCTCACCTTTGTTTTCACGTCTTACAAGGCAGGAATGACAAAGAGGAAGCACTGCTGGGAATGCCTGGAACCTGCAGGGGACTTCAAACAAGCTCTGCAGACCAAAGCCAAAGCCGAGCTGCAGGCTGCTGCTGGATGTGTGGAAACCTTTGAACACTGCTCTGGAAGAAGCCAAGTGGAGGAAGAAGAAGCTGAGTGGAGGAAGAAGAAGCTGAGTGGAGGAAGAAGAAGCCGAGCGGAGGAAGAAGCAGCCGAGCGGAGGAAGAAGAGCCGAGTGGAGGAAGAAGAAGCTGAGCGGAGGAAGAAGAAGCCGAGTGGAGGAAGAAGAAGCCGAGAGGAGGAAGAAGAAGCCGAGCGGAGGAAGAAGAAGCCGAGCGGAGGAAGAAGCAGCCGAGCGGAGGAAGAAGAAGCCGAGAGGAGGAAGAAGAAGCCGAGAGGAGGAAGAAGAAGCCGAGCGGAGGAAGAAGAAGCCGAGTGGAGGAAGAAGAAGCCGAGCGGAGGAAGAAGAAGCCGAGCGGAGGAAGAAGCAGCCGAGCGGAGGAAGAAGAAGCCGAGTGGAGGAAGAAGAAGCCGAGCGGAGGAAGAAGAAGCCGAGTGGAGGAAGAAGAAGCCGAGTGGAGGAAGAAGAAGCTGAGCGGAGGAAGAAGAAGCCGAGTGGAGGAAGAAGAAGCTGAGCGGAGGAAGAAGAAGCTGAGCGGAGGAAGAAGAAGCCGAGCGGAGGAAGAAGAAGCTGAGCGGAGGAAGAAGAAGCCGAGCGGAGGAAGAAGAAGCCGAGTGGAGGAAGAAGCAGCCGAGTGGAGGAAGAAGCAGCCGAGTGGAGGAGCTTCCTCGGGGACGGGGGGAGGGGGCTGGGCAGGATGCTGTCTGCTCAGCAGATTCAGGCCGCAGGCTGGGTGCTCCGAGCTGCCCATGGCAGCCGGGGCTGAGCTGCTCCCCTTCGGTGACTGCTCCGACCCGGCTGCCAGGAGATAGGAGGAGATAGGCATCCAGCGGGGCTGATTCATCCTGACCTGACAGATCTCCCAGATAGAGGAGGCGATGAATCACCTCCTCTGCCTCTCTCTTTGTTGGCCGTGGGAGGAGTCTGGGCGACTTGTTGGGACGAGGTGGCTGATCTTGAGATAGGCACGGTTAGGTAAGAGGAATCCTGGCTGTGGCTCCCGCCCGGCCCCCAAGCCTCCCTTCGGCCCTAGCCCGGGTCCTGAAGACCTGCAGCCAACGTTGCAGGAAGGAAAGGCTTGTCAGAGGCTTGGAGAAAGCTCTTCCCTCATCGGTGAGTGCAGGAAGAGCCCTTCAGAGCAAAGCTGCACAGGCCCAGGGAGAGCCAGGGAGAGCCAGAAGGGACTGAGCTGCTGGGGAGGATCTTCATGGTCATGGATTCATAGGCCGATGGGATGGGTGGGTGGGAAGGGACCCTCAACATCAGCCAGCTCCAACCCCCTGCCATGGGCAAGGACACCTCCCCCCAGCACAGCTTGCTCCAGGCCTCATCCAGCCCGGTCCTGAACACCTCCAGGCAGGGGGCAGCCACAGCCTCCCTGGGCAGCCTGTGCCAGAGTCTCCCCAGCCTCACTGCAAAGAATTCCTTCCTCCTCTCCAATACAATACAATACAATCCAGTCTCAGTCTCCCCTCTCCCAGCTCAAAGCCATTGTTCCTCAGCCTGTCAACCTTGTCCAAAGTCCCATTCCTGGAGCCCTTCAGATCCCGGAAGGTTGCTCTGAGGTCTCCCTGGAGCCTTCTCCTGAGTGAGCAGGCAGCCTCCTGAGCCCTGCAGGCCTTGCTGACCTCAGCCTCTTGCTCTCACACCAGTCCCAAAATGGTTTGGGTTGGAAGGGACCTCAAAGATCCAACCAGATCCAGCTCCAACCTCTGCCATGGGCAGGGACCCCTCCCACCAGCACAGCTTGCTCAAGGCCTCATCCAGCCTGGTCCTGAGCACCTCCAGGCAGGAGGCAGCCACAGCCTCCCTGGGCAGCCTGTGCCAGGCTCTCCCCAGCCTCACTGCCAACAATTTCTTCCTCATCTCCAGTCTCCATCTGCCCTCTCCCAACTCAAAGCCATTGCTCCTCAGCCTGTCCCTCCCAGCCCTTGTCCAGAGTCCCTCCCCAGGTCTCCTGGAGCCCTTCAGGTCCTGCAAGGCTGCTCTGAGCTCTCCCTGGAGCCTTCTCTTCTCCAGGCTGCACAGCCCCAACTCTCCCAGCCTGGCCCCACAGGGGAGGTTCTGCAGCCTCTGCTCATCTCTGAGGCCTCCTCTGGAGCCTCTCCAGCAGCTCCAGGTCCTTGCTGTGCTGGGGGCCCCAGAGCTGGAGGCAGTGCTGCAGGTGGGGGCTGAGCAGAGCAGAGCAGAGGGGCAGAATCCCCTCCCTGTGCTGCTGCTCTCCTCTTGCAAGCTGTTCACCAGACCACCAGCAGGGCTGGACTGCAGCCCCCAGCAGCCAGTGGCATTTCTGGCTGCCCAGCTTCTTCCCCCAGTGATTGAGAAGAAGATGAGGAGTGGACACAATTGCACAGCAAACCTCACCCCAGCAGTGCTTGCAGCAGCAGCAGCAGGAGCTGGAGGGGCAGCTGCAGAGCTGGGGCTTGGGCTTCTCTCTCCTCAAGCCAAAGCCTCAGCTAGGAAGCACAGGACTGGCTGGGGCAGGGCAGCTCTGCTCTGTCAGCTCCAGTCAGGAGCCACCATGGGCAAAGATCAGCACTGAAAGGAAACATCACAGTCCTTGACTCAGGGGGCTCAGAGACTCCACCTCTGTCTCAGGAGGTGGCACAGCTCCAAATTTCTGCTGCTCTCAACCCCACCCTGGATGCAGCACTGCCTGCTCACCTCCCTCAGACCCTTCTGCAGGGTCCCATCCCAGCCTGAGTGATGGAGCCAGGGCACCTGCCTGAGTGGACCCCTTCTCTCCCCCATCACAGAGTGGCTGAGGTTGGAAGGGACCTCGGAGTCATCTACTCCATCCCCTGCCATGGGCAGGGACACCTCTCACCTACACTCAGCTTTGATCACCTCCAGGCAGGAGGCAGCCACAGCCTCCCTGGGCAGCCTGTGCCAGAGTCTCACCACCCTGGTACTGAAGAGCTTCTGCCTCAGCTCCACTCTCACCCTGCTCTGCCTCAGCTCCAAACCCTTCCCCCTTGGCCTGGCTCCAGACACCCTCGTGGAAAGTCCCTCTGCAGCCTTCCTGCAGGTCCTGGAGGGCAGCTGTAGACATCCTTCTGATCTCAGACCAGGCAGAAACATCTCCCTGTCTGAGGTTCAACCAGCTCAGCAAAGAGACATTGAACCCAGGCCCCAGACAGCCTGTAAATAATAATTTCAAAGGCATTCCAGAGCTCCCAGAGCTTCCTACTGGCCGAGCAGCAGCCCTGGTGACACACACCCAGCAGGTGACACTGCTGCCTCCCAGCCATGAGCTGCAGCAGGGCCAGGGAGAGCCAGCAGGTGAAGCCTGCTGGAGCTGAGCAAGGGCAACAAAGCTGGGGAGGGGTCTGGAGCACAGCCCTGGGAGCAGAGGCTGAGGGAGCTGGGGGTGCTGAGCCTGCAGCAGAGGAGGCTCAGGGGAGACCTTCTTGCTCTCTGCAGCTCCCTGCAGGGAGGTTGTAGCCAGGTGGGGGTTGGGCTCTTCTCCCAGGCCCCCAGCACCAGAACAAGAGGACACAGTCTCAAGCTGTGCCAGGGGAGGTTCAGGCTGGAGGTGAGGAAGAAATTCTTCCCAGCCAGAGAGATTGGCCCTGGGGCTGTGCTGCCCAGGGAGGTGGTGGAGTCCCCATCGCTGGAGGTGTTTAGGAAGAGCCTGGATGAGGCCCTTGGTGCCATGGCTGAGTTGATCAGATGGTGCTGGGTGAGAGGTTGGACTTGGTGAGCTCAAAGGTCTTTTCCAAGATGGTTTATTCTATTCTATTCTATTCTATTCTATTCTATTCTATTCTATTCTATCCTATCCTATTCTATTCTATTCTATTCTATTCTATTCTATCTATTCTATCTATTGCTATTCTACTCTGTTCTGTTCCTGTTCCACTCTAATGAGCATGCAGAGCAGCTGGCAGCCTGCAGGGAAAGCTTCAACCCTCTGCCTGTGTGCTTGAAGCCAACACCTTTCCTGCTTCAGCCCCTGGATGGCTGGCAGGGAGCTGCTGGGCAGTGCCAGAGCCTCTGGGCTGTGCCAGAGCCGCTGGGCTGTGCCAGAGCCGCTGGGCTGTGCCAAAGCTTCTGGGCAGTGCCACATCTGCTGGGCAGTGCCTGAGCCGCTGGGCAGTGCCAGAGCCGCTGGGCAGTGCCGGAGCCGCTGGGCAGTGCCGGAGCCGCTGGGCAGTGCCAAAGCCGCTGGGCAGTGCCAGAGCCGCTGGGCAGTGCCGGAGCCGCTGGGCAGTGCCGGAGCCGCTGGGCAGTGCCAAATCTGCTGGGCAGTGCCGGAGCCGCTGGGCAGTGCCGGAGCCGCTGGGCAGTGCCGGAGCCGCTGGGCAGTGCCAAAGCCGCTGGGCAGTGCCGGAGCCGCTGGGCAGTGCCAGAGCCGCTGGGCAGTGCCGGAGCCGCTGGGCAGTGCCAGAGCCGCTGGGCAGTGCCGGAGCCGCTGGGCAGTGCCGGAGCCGCTGGCTCCTCTCTCTCTCCTGTACTCCAATCCCAGCCAGGGGAATTGCTCCTTCCCACTTTGCAGCTGATGAACCACAGAATGGTTTGGGCTGGAAGGGAGCTCCAGAGCTCATCCAGTCCAACCCCTCTGCACTCAGCAGGGACATCCTCCACTGCAGCAGGTTGCCCAGGGCCCTCTCCAGCCTCACCTTGAGTATCTCCAGGGCTGGAGCCTCAACCACCTCCCTGGGCAGCCTGCTGCAGTGTTCCACAACCCTCACAGTAAAGAACTTCTTCCTGATACCCAGTCTAAACCTGCCCTTCCT
>JAAWVA010001055.1:0-14297 GCA_015227895.2 Colaptes auratus | reverse complement strand
TGCTACAGCCTGGGGCAGAGTGGCTGGAGAGCGGCCAGGCAGAGAGGGACCTGGGGTGCTGGTTGACAGCAGCTGAACATGAGCCAAGAGTGTGCCCAGGTGGCCAAGAAGGCAAATGGCATCCTGGCCTGCATCAGAAATAGTGTGGCCAGCAGGAACAGGGAGGTCATTGTGCCCCTGTACTCAGCACCTTGAGTCCTGTGTCCAGTTCTGGGCCACTCAATTTAAGAAGGACACTGAGACTCTTGAACATGTCCAGAGAAGGGCGATGAGGCTGGGGAGGGGTCTGGAGCACAGCCCTGTGAGGAGAGGCTGAGGGAGCTGGGGATGTTTAGCCTGGAGAAGAGGAGGCTCAGGGGATACCTTATTGCTGGACCACAACTACCTGAAGGGAGGCTGTAGCCAGGTGGGTTGGTCTCTTCTCCCAGGCAAGCAGCACCAGAACAAGAGGACACAGTCTCAAGCTGCACCAGGGGAGGTTTAGCCTCGAGATGAGGAGAATGTTCTTCCCAGAAAGAGTAATTGGCCATTGGGATGTGCTGCCCAGGGAGGTGGTGGAGTCCCCCATCCCTGGAGGTGTTCAAAAAAAGATTGGACACGGCACTTAAAGCCATGGTTTAGTAGTCATGAGGTCTGTGGTGACATGTTGGACTTGATGACCTTTGAGGTCTCTTCCAACCTTATTGATTCTATGATTCTATGATGCTGTGATTCTATCCGGGCGTGTGGAAAAGCTAACAGTCTTCTCAGTGCTATGAATTCACCTGCACTCTGAAAGTGATGTTCACAGCCCCAGCGCCACCACCACTTCTTGTCTTTCTGCATCCTCAGTGGAGCTCCTACCCACCACACAACCAGACATCCTCACCCTCACCTCTGATGTGATATTTTTAAATGCACTGCTTGTTCCTCTTCCAAGTTTAAAATGAAAAAGTAACTTCCAAGGCTCAGCAATTTTTGTTCAGTGAATTTCTTGATTTGTGACAAGTGCTATAGGAAGAAGCAACACCCTTGTGCTTCATCTGCTCCTGTCCCTCAAGCACAGCCTCCCTCTCCTAAACTGCAATTTCTAACCCATTAGTCTTCAATGCAGAAAAAAAATAAAGTCTGGAGTCTTAAAAGGAAACAGAAACCAAATGAAAAAGAATAATTGCATTCTCCTGACTTCAAGCAGGTCTACTACAAGTTCTGCTGGAGTTCCTCACAGGCATTATTAGCAGCAGCAGACATATAAGAAGCAAAACAAATACACTGGGGGGAAAAAAATGAAAGAATCTGCTTGACAAAAGCCTGGTGTACTTCTGTAGCAAAACTGTGGTCACAGAATCACACAATCACCAAGGTTGGAAGAGACCTCAAAGACTATCAAATCCAAACTGTCACCACAGACCTCATGACTAAACCATGGCACCAAGTGCCACGTCCATCCCCTCTTGAACACCTCAGGGATGGGACTCCACCACCTCCCTGGGCAGCACATTCCAATGGCTAACAACTCTCTCTGGAAGACTTTCTCCTCACCTCCACCTAAACCTCCCATGGTGCAGCTTGAGACTGTGTCCTCTTGTTGTGGTTGCTGGTTGCTTGGGAGAAGAGACCAAGCGCCTCCGGGCTACAGCCTCCCTTCAGGTAGTTGTAGACAGCAAGAAGGTCTCCCCTGAGCCTCCTCTTCTCCAGGCTAAACTATCCCAGATCCCTTAGCCTCATCCTCATAGGGCTTGTGCTTGAGGCCTCTCCCCAGCCTTGTTGCCCTTCTCTGGACATGTTCAAGAGTCTCAATGTCCTTTTTGAACTGAGGGGCCCAGAACTGGACACAGGACTCAAGGTGTGGCCTATCCAGTGCTGAGTGGAGGGGCACAATGACTTCCCTGAGGGGATTGAGTCAGTCATCAGTAAATTTGCAGATGACACCAAGTTGGGAGCAGGTGTTGATCTGTTAGAGGGCAGAAGGGCTCTGCAGAGGGACCTCGACTGACTGGACAGATGGGCAGAGTCCAACAGGATGGCTTTAACAATCCAAGTGCAGGTGCTGCACTTTGCACAGCAACCCCATGCAGAGCTACAGGCTGTGGTTGGAGTGGCTGGAGAGCAGCTAACAGAAAGGGACCTGGGGTGTCTGATTGGACAGCTGGCTGAACATGAGCCAGCAGTGTGCCCAGGTGGCCAAGAAGGCCAATGGCATCCTGGCCTGCATCAAGAAGAGTGGTCATTTCCTCATCCAGTACATCCGTTACGTCGCCACACAAAGGAGGGATCTAATGCAAGCCTGGAGAAAAGCAATTTTAAACGAAGAGAGGAGTTCCTTGAGCAAAACATGCAATGCAAGTGGACACAGATTAAACCCACAAAAAAGTCACTCAGGTATCAAATGAGCACACTTCTGCCTCTGCTGCTGCTGCTGCAACTCTGCTGCCTAAGCTCACATCTGCAGATCCCATCATTCATCGTTTTCCTAACACCCCAGAGCCTGGAGCCGCGCGGTGACATGAGAGTCACCTGCCAAATTAAATTTCACCCTCTCAGGGATGGAAAAGCTCAGAAAGCAATCCTTGAAAATCTCAAAAATAAAAGCTAACTCATAAACAAACCATTTGTGAGCCTGCCCTAAGAAAAAAATGCCGCCTCCCTCCTGCTCTGAATGGAAGAGACAAGCGACTGCCCGCAGCTCTTGCACTGCTGCGTTACAGCGTGAGACAGTCCTTGCTCTTCCCCCAGATCCTACCTGAGCTGTAGGATCTGCAGCACAGCTTTCCCTCTTCCTTGCTCTGCACTGCATCATTACACAGAGCTCCCTGCATTCCCTCCCCCGTCTCTGCACAACTCCTCTGCACTGCAGCACTACCAGAAACCAGCATTGCCAGAAGCCTCTTTTCCCAGCTCCTTCTCCTGCTTTCATCTACATGGCAGCCCTCAGGTTGGGGCACTGCAGCTTGCTCTGCTGCCTGGCCCTGTGCTGCAGCAGCAGCTGGGCTCCCACATTTCTGCTCAGGGGTTCAGCTTTCTTACTGCAGCAATGCAGAAATCCTCTGGCTCTGCCACCTCCCTCTAGTGCTCTGTGGCACAGCCCAACCCAGCCCTGGAGCATCAAAACCTCCCATTTTCTTCTCTGCTCAATATCAGGTTGCAACCAGGCTGAAGCATCCTCCAGATCTTTTTGAGCACTCTTTAGTCTGTACCTTCAGTGTCCTCCCAGCCCAACATACCCCTTCATGCTCAACCAGATGCTGCTTTGCAGTCCCATAATAAAGTTTACCTCTCCCACCACCACTTGAGCACAACTTTATAGCTTCAATGTCTGTGCAGAACTCTGCATTCACTGCTTGGGGACAGCATCAGAGCACGCTTGCCAAGTACAGATTGTTTAGAGAGTCATCCTGGATTTACTAAAGGGAGGTCATGCCTAACAAACTTGATTAATTTCTTTGAGGAGGTGACAATGACAAGGGACAGGGTGAAGAAATAAAGCATAATTCAATTGGACTTCCAGAGTCTTTTGATACACTACCACATAAAAGTCTATTTTATCGGTAATACCTGATAGCATAAAAGGCTAATTTATATGTTTTTTGTTGTTGAATCAAATACTGTGCCAGTAAACAAACCTTTCTTTTCTGTTTTGAATTACCATGCAAAGAAAGTGGGAGACAAAGAAAACAGGGCTGATGACAAGGACTTCAGGTATTTGTGCTCTCACACCCCTGACTTGTAGGCATTTTTCTTCCAGGACCTTCCAAAAAGGTGTCCATGATTCACCACGGGGACCAAACAGGCTGCACACGGTGAAGGGTCAAGGTAACTTCCTTATTGTGCCTTTAAAGGACATCTGATACAATACCATCTAGAGCTGCACAGTGACACTTACTACCAGGTACCCTGTGAGATGAACTGGTGATGTTACAAGCACATGAAATTATCCAGATATGCAGAGGATGCTAAAAGCAGCCAAAGAGGAAGAAACAGAAAGACCCAGAAGCCAGAATACAGCCTTCAGGCTACAAAGACAATCATACCTTTTTTTTGTGGCTCCACAGAAAGCAGGGTGATGCTACCATCAGCTGTCTTGCTCCAAGCATTATCAGAAGTTGATGATCACAGCAGCAGAGCTGATTGCTCTCCTTCACCTACAATCTCTGCTCTTCTTGGACATTAGAAGCTCATCTGACAGAATAAGCTTACCCTTCCTATTCAGAAACTACCAAAGAAGGTATTTCTGCCTTTTGACAAGGTTCAGCTAGCAATCAGAAGGCCACTGGGAGGTCTCTCCACAGACCCCAGCACCACCGTCCAGCTTCTTCACAAGCTGGAGTCTACCACCTGACTGCCATTCTCTACTGCCAGCACAGCACAGCACAGCACAGCACAGCACAGCACAGCACAGCACAGCACAGGAGTGTTTCCCTCTTTTCCCCAGGAAAAAAAAAAAACAAACCAGAAAACAACCCTGCATCTGTTTGCAGTAAATGCTGTAAATTAGTTAATGTTTGTAAAGTGCTCTGATCATGTGAAGTGCTCTATAATTGCTATGTATTATCAATATAATTTGGCTAGATTGTGCCACAGCCGCCTCCTCTCTTCACTGCAAGCTCTGAGAGAGTTTTCTTAAACATCAGCTCTTTGGGGCAGGGACATTGTGTGCCATTCATCTCCAAACAACCTCGACCTTTCTTGAAGAGCCCCAGAAAATAAACAAACCACAGCCCTGAAGCACAGCCCTGGAGTCAGGCACCTACCCACGGTTTCTATCTGCAAGCAGACTGACAGATGCCTCCAAAGGAGGAGGAGCTGCTCTTTGGGAAGTGCTTGCAGTGCACAACTTGATGACCCTAAGAACACAGAACACATACTAAAAATATCTCAAATGCTAGGAAGAGCAGCAGCCACTACTAGTGACAAGCTAAGAGCAAATACTCAGTGTCTAGTCTAGCAGAACTCTTGAGAGGAGCTGCCTGTAACAGCACTAACAAAATTCTCTACTCATCATATTGCAGCCTCAAGACCTTCCACCTAAAGAAAACAAGAACAAACAGGAATTGCTTTTCCTAGCTGCCTGCTCCCTAGCATCTTCTTAGGAAGGCTGTGCAGAGAGGTCTGGACAGGTTAAATTTATGGGCTGAAGTCAGCAGAATGAGGTTTAACAAGACCAAGCACTGAGTCCTGCACTTTGGTCACAGCAAAGCCAAGCAATGCTCCAGGCCTGGGGCAGAGTGGCTGGAAAGCAGCCTGCTGGAAAAAAAGATCTGGGGATGCTGGTGCATGGCTGGCTGAGCCAGCAGTGTGCCCAGGTGGCCAAAAAGGCTAATGGCATCCTGGCCTGGAACAACACCAATGTGTCCAGCAGGAGGACTCCTGTAGAATGAGAAGAGAAGAGAAGAAGAGAGAGAAGAGAAGAGAAGAGAAGAGAAGAGAAGAGAAGAGAAGAGAAGAGAAGAGAAGAGAAGAGAAGAGAAGAGAAGAGAATTAACCAGGTTGGAAGAGACCTTTGAGATCATCCCAGCTGAATGGGTGGTGATCAGAAGAGTGCCTGCTAGGGAGGTGTTCAAGAGGGGATAGGACATGGCACTTGGTGCCATGGTTTAGTCATGAGGTCTGTGGTGACAGGTTGGACTTGATGGTCTTTGGTGATTCTGTGATTCTGTGTGATACTGTGTCCAGTTCTGGGCCCCTCAGTTTAAGAAGGACATTGAGATACTTGAACATGTCCAGAGAAGGGAGATGAGGCTGGGGAGAGGCCTCAAGCACAACCTCCATGAGGAGAGACTGAGGGATCTGGGATTGTTTAGCCTGGAGAAGAGGAGGCTCAGAGGAGACCTTAAAGCTGTCTACAACTACCTGAAGGGAGGCTGTAGACAGGAGGGGGTTGGTCTCTTCTCCCAGGCAACCAGCACCAGAACAAGAGGACACAGTCTCAAGCTGCACCAGGGGAGGTTTAGGCTGGAGGTGAGGAGAAAGTTCTTCCCAGAGAGAGTTGTTAGCCATTGGAATGTGCTGCCCAGGGAGGTGGTGGAGTCCCCATCCCTGGAGGTGTTCAAGAGGGGATTGGACGTGGCACTTGGTGCCATGGTTTAGTCATGAGGTCTGTGGTGACAGGTTGGGCTTTGTGATCTTTGAGGTCTCTTCCAACCTTGGTGATTCTGTGAAAGACTGCTCTCAGAAAACCATGACCCAGCAGCAGCTACCTTTCTTAGTGGGACCAAGGTGTGCCTGGCTCTTTCCAGCTGGGCAAGGTAGAAGCAGTTCTTCTTCCTAAGATAGCCGCTCTTTTCTGTAGGCAGCTTGTGTAGTCCATTATCAGCATTTTTCCACTAGAAATGTCTGTAGCAACATTCTGGGCAGCTTATAATTTCTTGTAGTCTAGGGTGTAAGTAATGCTGTACAGCAATCTCATGGTAAACCTGTATTAGCTCTTATCTGGAGGCTTTTTGCTACCATTAATATGGTATAAGGTTAGTCTTAGAGCACGCTAAGACGTGTGTGGCTAGAAATGAAGCTTTGAGTACTTTGGTGAAGTAAACCTTCATGAATCTGGAAGCAAAAAGCTCATTTTGTTTAAAGGTGTTTTCTACTTTCTTTTTCCTCACTCTTATGAATCAGGATGGGGTGGGGGAAAGTAGCTTTGTTTAAAGGTGCTTCTGAGTTCCTTTTTTTCTCATTCCTAGGACAAATAATCTAACTTGAGGGCAAAAATCCCTCCAGCACCTGTCAAATTATTGAAGGAGCAGAATGTGGGAAATATTTGGCCTGTGACAAGATGTATTTAAAATTGCTGAAGTGAGGAAAAGAAAAGGGGGTGGGGGTGGGGGGGGAAATGTTACCAGAATATCAAAAAATGAAAACTATCAGCCTATGAAAAAGGTGTGATTGGAAAGCTGGAAGACTTGTGGAATACATAAAATATCTCACAAAGCACTGGAAAAGAAAGAAAAGATCTTGCAAAGGCTTTCTCAAGTCAGTGCTTCCTAGAAGTGTTATCTGAGAGAAAAAAACACACATTTCTGAGCTGGGTCTCTATGTGTGTGTGGTAGGAAGCTGTCCTAGGTGCAGACTCTCCTGGAGAGAGAGGAGCTAATCATTTACAGGTAAGCATGCACACTGATCTAAGTCATCCCAATGTTGCCTGGGAAACCTATGTTCAGAATGAAATGTCTGAACTAAGCCTTTAAAAATCATGGAGAAGCTTATTTCTAATCCATGGCTCACATGCTATGGATTTGTCTCTTAGGAGTTTTCTATTTCAGAGGCTTTTACCTCTGAACTTCCAGTTTCTCAGAGCCTTCTCTTTATCCTCTAATGGGATGGATGGGAGGCCTGGAATCAGTTCTAATGTAAAAATGAAGCAAATCAGACTCATGAATAGTTCTTCTGGTCAAATCAGCAGCTAACAAGCCAACATTAGAAGGTCCAGCAAATGCAAATGCAATATTTAAACAATTTCTCAAATAACCATGGGACTACACCAGAGCTTTTGAAGGACTTGCCACACTAGTCACCATCACTGAAGGTGTTTAGGAAGAGACTGGATGGGGTGCTTGGTGCCATGGTTTAGTTGATTAGATGGTGTTGGGTGATAGGTTGGACTCGATGATCTCAAAGGTCTTTTCCAATCTGGTCAATTCAATTCAATTCAATTCAATTCAATTCAATTCAAGTCAAGTCAAGTCAAGTCAAGTCAAGTCAAGTCAAGTCAAGTCAATTCCATTCTATTCTATTCTATTCTATTCTACCCTATTCTATTCTATTCTATTCTATTCTACCCTATTCTATTCTATTCTATTCTACCCTATTCTATTCTATTCTATTCTATTCTATTCTATTCTATTCTATTCTATTCTATTCTATTCTATGGCCTGGAAGGTCCATGCCTGTTTCTTCCATTGCCACAGATTCACTGGTGCAGCCCAGACCTTTTCATCTTCTGTCCCTTTTCTTAGTGTCAAAGGTGCGAAATGGAGGAGGGTTGGTGCACTCAAATCTTTCTGAGATAGACTGAGAGACTAAAATATTTTGGGCATGGGTGTGATTATAAAGCAATTGAGGGGAAAAATGGGTATATATAAAACAGTGGACCAGATCTGCAAGTGCAAATGGTTTTAGCTTTGCTGAAATCAATGGAGCGGTGTCAATTTACAGCTTCCGAGGCTCTTGCTTAGTTTGCAGACTTGGGCCAGAAATCAAAGCACAGGAACTGAAGCACCTGGCTTGCAAATCCCAAGGAATAGTCTTCATTGTAAGCTCTTGCTTGTTGAGACAGAAGGAAAGATAACCACTTGACCAGGCTTCACATTATTAGACTAAGTTTCTATTTAAAACCCAGGAGTCTGAGGACCTCTTTGAGGTGGTCTGCACCAGACTTTCCTGGTCTCTTGCATGCTGTCCAACACTGGTTGTCAGCTGCTGGTTAAGGTTGTTCCTCTTCCAAATATATTCCTTGATTTTCACTTTGCCAAGTGAGAGGAATTGCTTTAAGAAACAAGCAAACAAGTAGTTCCAGTGGTTAAGATTATAAATATATCCTATTATGGTTTCTTTTTCTTTCCTCCCAGACAAAAGCATTTCTGCCTCCAAGCTTCATAGACCTCCTGACCTTGCTGATGTGGGTGGATGGCTCTGCATGTTCCAAATCATTTACTTCCTTTTCAAGTGTTACTTTCTCCTTATTTCAATTACCCTTCCTTTATAATTGCATGGGCTGCTCCAGTGAACGGGAGAGCTCTGGAGCTGACAGACCGTCTAACAACAGGGCATGCTGCACACACAATCTACATCCTCAGCCACCCTGGGCAGTAGGGAAGGTGTTTGTTCAATAGCACAGGAGAAATTTTGATGCTGTTCATACTCAAGCACTTTGTAGTGGGTTCACTTCCCAGGCTCACACCAGGCTGGACTCTGTGTAATTGCTCTCCGTTTCCCTTGGAGAGTTAGAAACCACACGTACAAGGATCACCTCCCTTCATTCCTGCTGAGTGATTGCCTCTGTGACAGCTGGACTCAATGAAGCTTGATCTGATACCCATTTGAACTCAATGGGAGTCTTTCAAGTCAACTTGAAAGGGATTAGTTTAGCCAACAAAAGGTACAACCAGCTCTGTTGTGGGTTGGGTTGGAAGAGAAAGTGGGAGACTGCAAATTATTACCTGGCTGTGCAGATGCAGGTGGCTTGTAGGTCAGCTGTGCTGTGACAGCTGGGGCCTGGGATAAATCTACACAAAATGCAGAGTTTTATTCTATATGGTGGTTGGTTTTTTTTTTCCAAAAGTGGGGGTGGTGTTCTGATTTTCATCTTATTTGCAACCCTGATCAAATACTTGGCTTTGCATAGGAATCTTGCAAAGTGGCACATCGTAGAGTCAGAGAATCAAGCAGGTTGGAAGAAATGTCCAAGATCACCAAGTCCAACTGATTACCCAGCCTGAACTAATCAACCAGACAATGGCAATAGAATAGAATAGAATAGAATAGAATAGAATAGAAGTAGAGTGGAGTGAGAATAGAATAAATAGAATAGAATAGAATAGAATAGAATAGAATAGAATAGAATAGAATAGAATAGAATTGGAGTGGAGTGGAGTGGAGTGGAGTGGAGTGGAGTGGAGTGAGAATAGAATAGAATAGAATAGAATAGAATAGAATAGAATAGAGTAGAATAGAATAGAATAGAATAGAGTAGAATAGAATAGAATAGAATAGAATAGAATAGAATAGAATAGAATGGAATAGAATAGGAGTGGAGTGGAGTGGAATGAGAATAGAATAGAATAGAATAGAATAGAATAGAATAGAATAGAATAGAATAGAATAGGAGTGGAGTGGAGTGGAATGAGAATAGAATAGAATAGAATAGAATAGAATAGAATAGAATAGAATAGAGTAGAATAGAATAGAATAGGATAGACCAGACCAGGTTGGAAGAGACCTTTGAGATCATTGCACCCAACCCATCATCCATCACCATCTAATCAACTAAACCATGGCACCAAGCACCCCATCCAGTCTCTTCCTAAACACCTTCAGTGATGGTGACTAGTGTGGCAAGTCCTTCATAAACTCTGGTATAGTCTCATGGTAATTTGAGAAATTAAATATTGTATTTACATTTGCTGAACCACCACCTCCCTGAGCAGCCCAATGGCCAATCTCTCTTTCTATGAAGAACTCCTTCCTAACATCCAGCCTAAACCTCCCCTGGTGCAGCTTGAGACTGTGTCCTCTTGTTCTGGTGCTGGTTGCCTGGGAGAAGAGACCAACCCCCACCTGGGGATAGAGACCAGCACTATTTTTGCAGAAGATGAAGCTTTACTTGAAAGAAAGGCAGAGGCTTAACTTCTGTGTTACAAGTTTCCAGTGCAGCTGTGTCCTATCTAGGCTAAGAAAAAGCTTTATTAGGTGGTTTCCCAAATTTAATATTCCCGAGGCCTCCTCCTGACTTGCTGTAAAAAGCACTTTGAATAACCCATCCAAACAGGGAGCTAATGGTGTGATGCCTGTTATTAGCACATAGGGATAGTGGAAAAAATGTTTTCAAATGTCCCAAAGCCTATCCCAACACAAAGGCAGAAGAGTTCTGGCAGCAGTTCCAGAAAAGGCACACCCAGTGAGGGGCCTGGAGCTGCCTGGTGCTCATTGTAGAGGAAGGGATTTTTCAGCCAGTTAATTGCACATTCCAAATCTGATCCTCAACAGACATGCCAGGAGGGATGTGTGTGGGAACAGACTGGGGAGAGGGTGGTAAAAGCATTCTTTAGCAGCAAGGTTCCCCCCTTGAGTGGTGAAGAAGGGGCCATAATTGCTGCCATTGTTCTGTATGCTTCAGCACAGCTACCTGTTGGGTGTTCGTGAGCACAACCTTACCACTTGCATTATTTTGGCTCAGTATGGAAGAAGATTAAGCTGCTGGGGTTGAGTAGCTGAGCAGCACCACAGCACCAGAGGATAAGAACACAGGACTAAGGGTGGCTTTTCTCAAATCTTGATCCTTCTAGGAATTCAAAGTGTCCTAAATAACTTGTGAGACTTTAGATTGTACCACAAAGTGATTTTTTTTTGTACCACCTTTACACACAGATTTCCACCCCTATGCTTCTGCTTATTCTCTGTCCAGCCAACAGGTTGAAAAAGCAAAAGAGGCTTATAGGTTTGCTGTCTTCAAAGAGTCAAGGCCACTGTTTGGTCACTGGGCACAGAGAAGCAGGAGGGCAGCCTTCTCTTGCATTCAGTGGGGACCAGAAAGTCGTTAGTGCATGTGATCATGCCAGTGCTACTGCAGGGTGCATAAGAACCAATTCTCCAATCACTCTTACCTTGATTTTAGCTGAAGCTACCAATCTTGCTGCAGCAGTTATGGTGACTGCCATAGCCTTTCACTCACCCAGAGCCCACTAGTCCAGAAGCAGCTGGTGCTGCTCCACTCACACGGATCACCTGCTGAAATATCACTCCCTTTGCAGACAGAGCTTGTGGAAGAAAGAACAGAGAAAAAGAGCAATGCAGCTGACAAGATAAACCACAGACCAGATGACAGCCCTGATTTTCTTCTTTTCAAATTTATTTGTACAGAAACATTTCTAAAGAGAACAAGGAATGGTGAGGGGGGCAGTTGCACTCTAGAATGGCTGAGACTCTTTCACACAGAATCAACCAGGTTGGAAAAGACTTCAGAGATCATCAAGTCCAACCTGTTACCTAACACCTAACACCCCCTGACAACTAAACCATGGCTCCAAGTGCCACGTCCAATCCCCTCTTGAACACCTCCAGGATAGGGACTCCACCACCTCCCTGGGCAGCACATTCCAAAGGCCAATTACTCTTTCTGGGAAGAACTTTTTCCTCATCTCCAGCCTAAACCTCCCCTGGCACAGCTTGAGACTGTGTCCTCTTGTTCTGGTGCTGCTTTCTGGGAGAAGAGACCAACCCCCTCTGTCTACAACTTCCTTTCAGGTAGTTGTAGAGAGCAATAAGGTTTCCCCTGAACCTCCTGTTCTTGAGGCTAAACACCCCCAGCTCCCTCAGCCTCTCCTCATAGGGCTTGTGCTCCAGATCCTATTTGACTTTTAAATTGCAACTTAGATGGCATATTTCTGAGCTCTGAAATGAGCTGGCAGCTGCAGGAAGCAATGGGAAATAGTACCCAGGCCTCTCATGAATGGTCCTGGATCTCTGAAAGCTAAAATAGCCCTTTTGGATCAATATCAAAAATTAGATCCAAGCAAGTCCACCTCAAGGAAGTCATTGTGCCCCTGTGCATCAGGAACAGTGTGGCCAGCAGGAGCAGGCAGGTCATTCTGCCCCTGTACACTGCACTGGTTAGGCCATAGCTTGAGTCCTGTGTCTAGTTCTGGGCCCCTCAGTTAAGGACATTGAGACACTTGAACGTGCCTGGAGAAGGGCAACGAGGCTGGGGAGAGGCATTAAGCATAAGCCCTACGAGGAGAGGCTGAGGGAGCTGGGACTGTTTAGCCTGAAGAAGAGGAGGCTCAGGGGAGACCTGAGACAGGGAATGGGCTGCCCAGGGAGGTGGTGGAGTCCCCATCCCCGGAGGTGTTCAAGAGGGGATTGGATGTGGCACTTGGTGCCCATGGTTTAATTGTCATGAGGTTGGGTGACAGGTTGGACTCGATGATCTTTGAGGTCTCTTCCAACCTTGGTGATTCTGTGAAAATGCTTCCATCTTTCTCTATAATCTTTCAGAGCCTGCAGGTCATATCTGCAAAGTAATCAAATGATGTATCAGATGAAGGGAAATAAACTAGCATTTCCCTTATGGAAGGAACCTTCAAGTTATGGCAAGAGTGACATCTCTGTAAATGGTGTGATGAGAAGGGAAAGAGATCATCAGGGCTTCTGAGAAAACAGAATCACTTCTCATTAGAGACTCACCAAGGGAGGGTAGAAGAGGGCTGCTGCCTTGGGAAAGGGTCAGTGGTCTGAGGTCTGCAAAAACTTTGGCTTGCTTAAGGGATTTCAGACACAACTCAGCTCCTCAGCTCCCTTGCTGAGTGACTAGGACAAAGGTTTAACAGCAATTGTATCTGCCAGAGAGAAACTGCTTGTATCAAACCATATTTCTTTTATCACCTGTGTCCAGGCAGAGAGTTGGTGTTACAAGCTCAAAATAATGAAACAATTTAGAGTTGTCTCTATATCTTAGTTTCTACTAAAGGTTCTCCTGTCACATGGCTGGGAGGGGTGTGTGGTATTTTTTCCTCAGAGCAGTCATACTCTGCCCTGACTCAGTCCCTCTCTGAGGAGTTTCTGGCTTCACCTGACCTTGAGAAGGAGAAAATGGGCTGCAAGTGAAATGTGATCGCTCCTCCTGGGCCTTTGCTGATTCCTGCTGCTCAGTTCTGTCCTTCCACGCCTTTTCAGCCTCATATTCTTTAGCTTTTTGCAGTTGTCAATTCTTCAAAATCCAAGATTAGATTGAACTAAACCCTTGAGCTAACAGTGGAGTGCCAGACCAGAATACATTTTTCTCCCAATTAGAGTGGATGAAAAGCTGGGGGAGAATATTCGTGGGGTCTGTGCCACTTGTATTTACACCACGAAATCACTGTGCAGGTCTTCACCCCACGAATTGCCTTGGCTTTCCCTCACCTTTACTCAAACAGCAGAAACTCATGAATTGCAAACTCAGGTAGCTTTGAATGCTAAACCACATGAGATGTTTGCTCTTCAGCTGGACAAACTTTCTTTTTCCACAGTCAGGGTTCAGGTGCAAGTGTTTGCTAGGCAGTATTCTCTTTGCTGTGCACACTGTGCTCTCTGCTGCTAGCGACTGGGAGATCAGAGAGGATCACAGGATGTCAGGGCTTGGAAGGGACCCAAACAGATCACCCAGTCCACACCCCCCCGCCAGAGCAGGACCATACAGTCTAGCTCAGGTCACAGAGGAACACATCCAGACAGGCCTTGAAAGTCTCCAGAGAAGGAGACTCCACAACCTCTCTGGGCAGCCTGTTCCAGTGCTCTGTGACTCTAACAGTAAAGAAGTTCCCCCTTGTGTTGAGGTGGAACCTCCTGTGCTGCAGCTTGCACATGAGGTCCTTGATTGGACATGATTGGTCCTTGTCCTATCCCAGGGAGCAATTGAGCAGAGCCTGTCCCCTCCCTCCTGACCCCCAGCCCTCAGATATTTCTAAGCATTTATTAAGTCCTTTCTATGTCTTGTCTCTTCCAGACCAAAAAGCCCCAGGTCCCTCAGCCTCTCCTCACCAGGCAGTGCTCCAGTCCCCTAATCATCCTTGTAGCCTTCCACTGGACCCTCTCCAGCAGACCCCTGTCCCTCTTGAACTGGGAGCCCA
>JAAWVA010001054.1:0-14313 GCA_015227895.2 Colaptes auratus | reverse complement strand
ACTGGGAGTCTGCACTGGGAGCACTGGGAGCCACTGGGAGTCTGCACTGGGAGCACTGGGAGCACTGGGAGCACTGGGAGTCTGCACTGGGAGCAACTGGGAGCACTGGGAGCACTGGGAGTCTGCACTGGGAGCCACTGGGAGCACTGGGAGCCACTGGGAGTCTGCACTGGGAGCACTGGGAGCCACTGGGAGCCTGCACTGGGAGCACTGGGAGTCTGCCCTGGGAGCACTGGGAGCCACTGGGAGTCTGCACTGGGAGCACTGGGAGCCACTGGGAGCCTGCACTGGGAGCACTGGGAGTCTGCCCTGGGAGCACTGGGAGCACTGGGAGCCTGCACTGGGAGCACTGGGAGCCACTGGGAGCACTGGGAGTCTGCACTGGGAGCACTGGGAGCCTGCACTGGGAGCACTGGGATCCCCACCTGTCCATACTGGTCCTACTGGGCCCCCCCCGGGGGCCATACTGGTTTCACTGGGGCCTCACCAGTCCCTGCAGCCTCTCCTCCAGGATCCTGTTGAGCCTCTGGGAGTTGGCATAATCGTCCTGGAGCCTGGGGGGGACACACTGGGAGCACTGGGATGGACTGGGAGGGCTGGGAGGAGCTGGGAGGGAACTGGGAGGGCTGGGAGGGACTGGGAGAGACTGGGAGGGGGCTGGGAGGGACTGGGAGGGGCTGGGAGGGACTGGGAGAGACTGGGAGGGGCTGGGAGGGGATTGGGAGGGGACTGGGAGGGAGTGGGCGGGGCTGGGAGGGGGTGGGCGGGGCTCTGGGGCGGGGCTCTGGGGCCCCTCACCTGTCAATCCTCGCGCGCAGCGCCTCGAGCTCCGCCCCCGGCGAGGGGGGGCTGGGGGCGGGGGGGGGAGGGGGGCAAGGAGAGAGCAGCTGGAGCCCCAAAAGTGCCCTCGGACCCCCGAACTGCCCCCGGACCCCCCCCAAACAGCCCCGGGACCCCCGAACTGCCCCCAGACTGCCCCAGGACCCCCAAACTGCCCCCGGACCCCCCCCAGACTGCCCCGGGACCCCCAGTCTGCCCCCGGACCCCCCCAAACAGCCCCGGGACCCCCAAACTGCCCCCAGACTGCCCCCGGACCCCCAAAATTGACCCCGGACACCCCCTAGACTGCCCCAGGACCCCCAACCTGCCCCCGGACCCCCCCTCAAACAGCCCCGGGACCCCCGAACTGCCCCGGACCCCCCCCAGACTGCCCCGGGACCCCCGAACTGCCCCCGGACCCCCCCCAGACTGCCCCGGGACCCCCGAACTGCCCCCGGACCCCCCCCAAACAGCCCCGGGACCCCCAATCTGCCCCGGACCCCCCCCCCAACAGCCCCGGACCCCGAACTGCCCCCGGACCCCCCCAGACTGCCCCCGGGACCCCAAAATTGACCCCGGACCCCCCCAGACTGCCCCAGGACCCCGAACTGCCCCCGGACCCCCCCCCGATGCCCCCGGACCCCCAAAATTGACCCCGGGACCCCTCCCAGACGCCCGGGACCCCCGAACTGCCCCCGGACCCCCCCCAGACTGCCCCCGGACCCCCAAAATTGACCCAGCACCCCTCCCAGACTGCCCCAGGACCCTCGAAACTGCCCCTGCACCCCGCAACAGCCCCGGACCCCCCCCAAACAGCCCCTGCCCCCGCAAACAGCCCCAGACCGCCCCAGACTGCCCAGGACCCCCAAACTGCCCCCGGACACCCCAGACTCACCCCCTGGGCTCCTCGGCGCCCTCGGCCACCTCTGGCTCCTATGGGGGGGGAGGGGGGCACAAAGGTCCTCCGCAGGCCAGGTGGCCGCCCCCCCAAAATAGGGGGTCCCAGAAGCCCCCTCCCAGCAAAGAGGGGTGCCAGGACCGCCCCCCCAGTCACAAGTGTCCCAAGACCCCACCCCCCCCAAAGAGGAGGCTTCGGGGGACCCCCACCCAAACCCGGGGTGCAGGAGCTCCCCCCCCGTAAAAAGGGGCTCCCAGAAGCCCCCCGCCGCCCCCCCCTTACCTGCTCCCCCTCTTCCTCCTCCTCCTCTTCTTCCTCCTCCTCCTCCTCCTCCTCTTCCTCCTCTTCCTCCTCTTCCATTTCCCCCTCGGGGGTTGCCTGTCCTCCCCCCGCCTCCGCTCGGGGGGGGGGCGGCTGGGGGGGTCGGGCTCGGGGCGGGGGGCCGGGGGCGCGGGGGGGCCAGCCGAGGGCGCGGAGCTGGGCGGGGCTCAGGACCCTCCTGGTTAACTCATCCAGGAAGCGAGAAAATCGGGGACCCCCCCGGCGCCCCCCCACGGCCTCCAGCGACCTCCAGCGCCGGGGGGTTCCCCCGCGACCCCCTGCCGGCCCTGCTCCTTCCGCCCCCCCCCAACCCTCCTCCTGGCTGCGGCTTTGCCCCCTCCTCAACCCGCCGCCCCCCCCCCCCCGCGCTGTAAAACTGGGGGGGGCGCCTGGGAGGAGCCCTCGGGGGGTCCGCAAACGTCGCCAGGGGGTCCCCGGGAGGGGTCGGGGGGTCCCCGGGCCCCCCCCCGCTCCGGGACGTCCCCAGGGAGCTGCAGGTGGCTGGGGGTCCGCCGGCGGCGGGGGGGGGGGGCTGTACGGGTGGGGGGAGGGGGGGCCCCGCCCGCCCCCCCGCTTGGAGGAGACATCGGAGTGTCCCCAAAGGTCCCCAGGCTGTCCCCGGGGGGGCGCTCCGCCGCGTCTCCCAACCCCCCCGCGCTGTCCCCGGGGAGGCGAAGGTGCCCCGGGGGGGGGTGGCGGCGTTGCGGGGAGGGGGGCGAGGGACCCTCCCCCACCCCCTTGGCCGCCCTGGGGGGTCCCCAAACGCCCCCGAGGGCTCCCCCCCGGCCCCCCCCGCCGAGGCCCGGAGCCCCTCGGGGCTGTCGCCAGGGACCCGAAGGTGGCGGCGGGGGGGGGGAAGGGGAGGCGGAGGGGGGGCGCCGCCTTTGGCTGTGCCTTGGACGCCCCCACACGCCCCCGGGGGGTCCCCGAATGTCCCCTTGGGGACCCCCGCGGGGGGCAGCCGCTCGTGGCTGCGGCTCAGGCCCCGCCGCAGGCGATCCCTCGAGGGTCTCTCCCCGAACGCCCCCAAGATGTCCCCCAGGGGGGGGTCAGGGATGGCCCCCGGGGACCCCAAAACCTCCCCGAACCCCTCGGACACGTTCTTGGGGTGGGGGCTCCGAGCCCGCCCCCCGCGCTGGGTGCTGGGGGGGGGCTCGGTGAGCTCCCCTCCAAAGGAGCCCAGGACGCCCCCGAGGGGGAGGGGGTCGGGGACGTCGCCAAGGGGCCCCACAAGGTCTCCCAAGGCCTGGGGGACCCCCCCGGGGGGCAGCCGCTCCTGGCTGCGGCTCAGCCTCCGCCGCGAGCAGAGGGGTCGGGGGGGGTCCCCAAAAGGCGGTCCCTGAGGGGCCCCAAAGGTGCTCCCCAAGGGGTCCCCGCCGCGGGCTTCCCCCCCGGAGGAAGAGGAAGAGGAAAGGGAGGAGGGCGAGGGAGAGCCCGGGGGAGGGGGTCCCGGGGGGGTGAAGAAGCGCTCGAGGAGCTGCAGCTTCCCCGGGGGCACAGGACCCCCCCGCGGCCCCGCCCCCGGGACCCCCGGCCCGGAGCGCGACCCCCGCCGGGAGGAGCGGCGGCGGAGGGGGGAGCCCCGCGGAGCCCCCCCGCCCATCTCAGACCCCCCCCGGGGCATCCCCGCAGCCCCCCCAGCGACCCCTCACCCCCGCAGTCCCCCGCGCCCTATCCGCTCCTGCCCCCCGGCTCCGGCTCTGCTCTAAGGCAGCTCCGGGGCTGGATCCGGCTCTGCTCCCGGCTCCGGCTCTGCTCTAAGCCAGCTCCGGGGCTGGATCCGGCTCTGCTCCCGGCTCCGGCTCTGCTCTAAGCCAGCTCCGGGGCTGGATCCGGCTCTGCTCCCGGCTCCGGCTCTGCTCTAAGCCAGCTCCGGGGCTGGATCCGGCTCTGCTCCCCGCTCCGGCTCTGCTCCCGGCTCCGGCTCTGCTCCCCGCTCCGGCTCTGCTCCCCGCTCCGGCTCTGCTCTAAGCCAGCTCCGGGGCTGGATCCGGCTCTGCTCCCCGCTCCGGCTCTGCTCTCAGCCAGCTCCGGGGCTGGATCCGGCTCTGCTCCCCGCTCCGGCTCTGCTCTCAGCCAGCTCCGGGGCTGGATCCGGCTCTGCTCCCGCTCCGGCTCTGCTCTAAGCAGCTCCGGGGCTGGATCCGGCTCTGCTCCCCGCTCCAGCTCTGCTCTCAGCCAGCTCCGGGGCTGGATCCGGCTCTGCTCCCGGCTCCGGCTCTGCTCCCCGCTCCGGCTCTGCTCTAAGCCAGCTCCGGGGCTGGATCCCGCTCTGCTCCCCGTTCCAGTTCAGGGCCGAGCCGGTTCCAGGCTTGGACTGGGTCCCAGTCCCAGTCCTGGCTCTGCTCTAATCCAGCTCAGGCTCCGGCTCCAGCTCGTATCCCTGCGCCGGTTTCAGTCGAATCCGGGTCTGCTGCTTAGTCCAATTCGGGTCCTGCTCCGGTTCTGCTCCCAGGTCTGGTCCTAGCCAGATCGGGTCCTGCTCTGGACCTGGTCCCAGTCCAAGTTCAGGTCCAATCCGGTTCGGGTCCTGGTCCCGGTCCCGGTTTTATACCGGCTCCAGCTGCCCTCGTGACCCTTACAGCCCCTCCCCGCGGCGGGCCCTGGACTGGCACTGGTCAGAGTGGTGCCAGCTGCACTGGGGGCACTGGCACTGGTCAGAGTGGTGCCAGCTGGACCGGGACTGGCACTGGGACCGGTCAGAGTGGTGCCAGCTGTGCCAAGGGCACACCGAGGTCGCCCCAAGTCGATCCCAGTTCAGCCCTGGAGCTCTTTCCATGACTCAGTCTGTGGGGGAGGGGAGAATAGAATAGCATAGAATTGGATAGGATGGGATTGGATAAGATGGATAGGATAGGATAGGATAGGAATAGAATAGGACAGAATAGGATGGAATGGAATAGAATAGGAATAGGAATAGGAATAGGAATAGGAATAGGAATAGGATAGGACGGAATGGAATAGGATAGGATGGGATTGAATAGGAATAGAATAGAATAGGATAGAATGGAATGGAATAGAATAGGAATAGGAATAAGATAGGATAGGATAGGATGGAATGGAATGGAATGGAATGGAATGAAATGGAATGGAATAGAATAGAATAGGGATAGGATAGGATAGGATGGAATGGAATGGAATGGAATGGAATAGGATAGGATAGGATTGGATAGAATGGAATAGGATAGGAATAGGATAGGATAGGATAGGATAGGATAGAATGGAATGGAATGGAATGGAATAGAATAGAATGGAATGGAATGGAATAGGATAGGACAGGATAGGATAGGATGGAATGGAATGGAATGGAATACAATAGAATAGAATAGGATAGGATAGGATAGAATAGAATAGAATAGGATAGGATAGAATGGAATAGAATAGAATGGAATGGAATATGATAGGATAGGATAGGATAGGATAGGATGGAATGGAATGGAATGGAATGGAATGGAATGGAATAGAATAGGATAGGATAGGATAGAATAGAATAGAATAGAATGGAATGGAATAGGATAAGATAGGATGGAATGGAATGGAATGGAATAGAATAGCATAGAATAGCATAGAATAGCATAGCATAGAATAGAATAGCATAGCATAGAATATAATAGAATGGAATAGAATAGAATGGAATAGAATGGAATAGCATAGAATAGAATAGAATAGCATAGAATAGAATAGAATGGAATAGAATAGAATAGAATAGAATGGAATAGCATAGAATAGAATAGTATAGCATAGAATAGAATATAATAGAATAGCATAGAATAGCATAGCATAGCATAGAATAGAATAGAATAGCATAGAATAGAATATAATAGTATAGCATAGAATAGCATAGCATAGCATAGAATAGAATAGAATAGAATAGCATAGAATAGCATAGAATAGAATATAATAGTATAGCATAGAATAGCATAGCATAGCATAGAATAGAATAGCATAGAATAGAATAGAATGGAATAGCATAGAATAGGATAGAATAGAATGGCATAGAATAGAATAGAATGGAATAGCATAGAATAGCATAGAATAGAATAGAATAGCATAGAATAGAATAGAATAGCATAGAATAGAATAGAATGGAATAGCATAGAATAGCATAGAATAGAATAGAATAGCATAGAATAGAATAGAATGGAATAGCATAGAATAGCATAGAATAGAATAGAATAGCATAGCATAGAATAGAATGGAATAGCATAGAATAGAATAGAATAGAATAGCATAGAATAGCATAGAATAGAATATAATAGTATAGCATAGAATAGCATAGCATAGAATAGCATAGAATAGCATAGAATAGAATAGAATGGAATAGCATAGAATAGCATAGAATAGAATAGAATGGAATAGCATAGAATAGCATAGAATAGCATAGAATAGAATAGAATGGAATAGCATAGAATAGAATAGAATAGAATAGTATAGCATAGAATAGCATAGCATAGCATAGAATAGCATAGCATAGAATAGCATAGAATAGCATAGAATAGAATAGAATGGAATAGCATAGAATAGAATAGAATAGAATAGTATAGCATAGAATAGCATAGCATAGCATAGAATAGCATAGCATAGAATAGCATAGAATAGCATAGAATAGAATAGAATGGAATAGCATAGAATAGAATAGCATAGCATAGCATAGCATAGCATAGAATAGAATAGCATAGAATAGCATAGAATGGAATAGCATAGCATAGCATAGAATAGAATAGAATAGAATAGAATAGAATAGAATAGTGGCCCGGTGCCCCAGACCCCTCCCCAGCTTCATTGCCCTTCTCTGGACACCTTCCAGCAGCTCAACTTCTTTCCTAAGCTGAGAGTCCCAGAGCTGGGCAGAGGGCTGCAGGGGTGGCCTGGGCAGTGCTGCAGGAGCTGCAGGGGGGAAGGGGGTCAGTGCCAGCCTGCAGTGCTCCGGGGCAGGCTCCCTGCTGCAGGGATTGCTGCTGGACCTTGGGGTGATTCGGGGGTCAGTTTGTCTGGGAGGGCTGTGGAGCACTGGAGGGGGCAGGGCCGGCTTGGGGGCGCAGAGGCTCTTTAGGAGAGGCAGGCCAGGGGGAGGAGGAAGAGGAGGAGGAGGAGGCGGAGAAGGAGGCGGAGGAGGAGGGGGAGGAGGAGGAGGAGGAGAAGGAGGAGAAGGGCTGGCTCTGTGCATTAGGGAAGTCTCTCCATGCCACAGAGCTCGAGGTGGAGGCTGAAAGGCTGCAGAGCCTGTGGGTTAAGGCCCGAGGGAGGCCCTGCCACATCTGACATCCTGGGCGGGAGTCTGTTACAGAGCCCCAGCCAGGCTGGGGAGGCTGAGGAAATAGTCCATCAGCAGCGGCACCTCGTCCTGGTGGGCGACACCCACCTGCCAGCCACCTGCTGGGAGCTCAGCTCAGCAGAGAGGAGGCAGCCCGGGAGGCTCCGGGGGCGCAGGGCGGACAGCTGCCCGCTGCAGCCGCCCAGGGAGGCTGCCAGGGCTCGGGTCCCGGCTCCGACTCTGCTCTGAGCCAGCTCCGGGGCTGGATCCGGCTCTGCTCCCCGCTCCGGCTCTGCTCTGAGGCAGCTCCAGGGCTGGATCCGGCTCTGCTCCCCGCTCCGGCTCTGCTCTGAGCCAGCTCCGGGGCTGGATCCGGCTCTGCTCCCGGCTCCGGCTCTGCTCTGAGCCAGCTCCGGGCTGGATCCGGCTCTGCTCCCCGCTCCGGCTCTGCTCTAAGCCAGCTCCGGGGCTGGATCCGGCTCTGCTCCCCGCTCCGGCTCTGCTCTGAGCCAGCTCCGGGGCTGGATCCGGCTCTGCTCCCCGCTCCGGCTCTGCTCTAAGCCAGCTGCGGGGCTGGATCCGGCTCTGCTCCCCGCTCCGGCTCTGCTCTGAGCCAGCTCCGGGGCTGGATCCGGCTCTGCTCCACCTGCTGCTCTCCTGGTGGGAGGTGTGAGGGGGGAGGCTCCTGGGGCGCAGTGGCCGTCAGGCAGCGCCGTTTCAGCGTGCAGGGAGGCAGGGGGGGAGCAGGAGCAGAAGCCTCGCCTCGGAGGGCAAACTGCAGCCTGCTCAGGAAGCCCCTTTGGAAAGCCCCCCGAGGGCTCCAGGAGGGCTGGAGCTGCCTCCAGCAGCAGCTCCTGGCGGCACTGGGACAGGCTGTGCCCAGCTGCAGAGCGGTGAGCTGAGGGCAAGGCTCTGGGCCTGGGTGGGCAAGCAGCCCCTGGCCCGGGGGGGTGGATGAAGGGCCAAGAGGAGGCTGCATCCCCTTCGGGAGGAGGCCAGGCTGCTCCTGTGAGAGGCTTCAGGATGCTGTCAGATTGTGCAGGAGGGGAAGATGAGAGGGGCAGAGGCCCAGGGGACAGGGAAGCTGACCTCTGCTGCAAAGAGGACAGAGAGCACTGCTGCAGATGCAGCCATGCCGACGAGAGGGGCAGCAGGAGCCTGCCCCTGCGCGGGGCCTGCGGGGCAGCGCTGTGACTGAAGGGAGCCCAGGGCTGAGGCGCTGGACACCTCCTTTGCCTCGGTCCTTAACGGCAAGGCAGGAGGAGCTCGGGGCAGCTGGGCTCAGGGGGGCAGTGCAGCACCCCTGACACCCATGAGGGACCCGCTGAGCCGCTTGGACCCCCCCCCAAGTCCAGGGGCTGGGCTGGGCTCCAGCCTAGGGTGCCGAGAGAGGTGAGCTGCCAAGCTGCTCTCCACCGTCAGCCACCAGTCCTGGCTCCAGGGGAGGGCCCAGCTGGCTGGGAACTGGCCAAGGTGGTCCCCAGCCACAAGAAGGAGGAGCCTGGAAGCTCCAGGCCTGGCAGGCAGGCTGATGGAGCAGTCACAGAGCACCTGCAGGGTGGCCAAGGGCTCAGGCCCAGCCAGCATGGAGTCAGGGAGGGCAGGTCCTGCCTCTCCAACCTGCTCTCCTGCCATGCCCAGGGGACTGCCTGGGGGGTGTGGGGCAGGCTGGGGATGGGGTCTGCCTGGAGTCCAGCAAGGCCTTTGCCACCGTCCCCCACAGCCAGCTCCTGGCCAAGCTGGCAGCCCCTGGCTGGGGCAGCAGCACTCTGAGCTGGGTCAGGAGCTGGCTGGAGGCTGAGCCCAGAGGGTGGTGGTGAATGGTGCCACAGCCAGCTGGCAGCCAGACACCAGTGGTGTGCCCCAGGATCAGTGCTGGGCCCCATCCTGTTCAATATCTTCATTGATGAGCTGGAGGAGGGGATGGAGTCCATCAGCAGTGAATGTGCAGATGGCAGCAAGCTGGGGGCAGGAGTTGAGCTGTGAGAGGGCAGGAGAGCTCTGCAGAGGGACCTGGACAGGCAGAGCCCAAGGGCAGGAGACTGAACACAGTCAAGTGCCAGGGGCTGCACACTGGCCACAGCAACCCCAGGCAGTGCCACAGGCTGGGGGCAGAGTGGCTGAGAGCAGCCAGGCAGAGAGGGACCTGGGGGGGCTGGTTGATGGTAGGCTGAACAGGAGCCTGCAGTGTGCCAGGCAGCCAAGAGGGCCACTGGCATCCTGGCCTGCATCAGGAGCAGTGTGGCCAGCAGGAGCAGGGGAGCTCATCCTGCCCTGGGCTCAGCACTGGTTAGGCTGCACCTGGAGTCCTGTGTCCAGCTCTGGGCCCCTCAGGTCAGGAAGGAGGTTGAGCTGCTGGAAGGTGTCCAGAGAAGGGCAACAGAGCTGGGGAGGGGTCTGGAGCACAGCCCTGAGGAGAGGCTGAGGGAGCTGGGGTTGCTCAGCCTGGGGAAGAGGAGGCTCAGGGCAGACCTCATTGCTCTCTGCAACTGCCTGCAGGGAGGTTGTAGCCAGGTGGGGGTTGGGCTCTTCTGCCAGGCCCCCAGCACCAGAACAAGAGGACACAGCCCCAAGCTGTGCCAGAGGAGGTTCAGGCTGGATGTTAGGAAGAAGTTCTTCCCAGCCAGAGAGATTGGCCCTGGGGAGGTGCTGCCCAGGGGGGTGGGGGAGTCCCCCATGCCTGGGGGTGCTGAGGAGGAGCCTGGGTGAGGCCCTTGGTGCCGGGGCTGAGCAGCTCAGATGGTGCTGGGGCGGGGGGGAGGTCGCACCTGGGGACCTCGGAGGTCCCTTCCAGCCTGGTTGATGCTGTTGTGTTCTACGCGCTGGGACTGGTTCCAGCCCTTACTGGGAGCACTGGGAGGGGGTTGGGCGTCAGCAGCAGCTTTACCGGGGGATGGGGAGGGACCGGGAGGGGACTGGGAGGGACTGGGAGGGGACTGGGAGGGAGTGGGAGGGACTGGGAGGGACTGGAGGGGATTGGGAGGGACTGACAGGGGACTGAGAGGGGACTGGGAGGGATTGGGAGGGAGTGGGAGGGACTGAGAGGGGACTGGGAGGGAGTGGGAGGGATTGGGAGGGACTGGAAGGGACTGGGAGGGAGTGGGATGGATTGGGAGGGACTGGGAGGGACTGGGAGGGAGTGGGATGGATTGGGAGGGACTGGGAGGGAGTGGGAGGGAGTGGGAGGGAGTGGGAGGGGAGCGGGGTGGGGGAGGGGCCGCGCCGGGGCTGCTCCTCTCGGGTGAGTTTGTTTTGGGGAGGGGTCCCGGGACGGGGGAGGGGAGAGGTTGGGTGTGTCCCCCCCCCCGAAACCCCCTCCAGACCACCGCCCAAACATTTTAGGGCCCCTTCCCCCCCCTCCTCGTTCCCCCGACCTCTCTCCCCCCCTTCCCTCGCAGGCCACGTTGGCAGCAGAGCTCCCAGTTTGGGAGGTCCTGGCCAGTTTGGGAAGGTCCTGACCAGTTTGGGACAAGTTCGGGTCCAGTTTGGGAAGGTCCTGACCAGTTTGGGACCAGTTCAGGTCCAGTTTGGGAAGGTCCTGACCAGTTTGGGAAAGTCCTGACCAGTTTGGGACCAGTTTGGGTCCAGTTTGGGAGGTCCTGACCAGTTTGGGTCCAGTTTGGGATGTCCTGACCAGTTTGGGTCCAGTTTGGGAGGTCCTGACCAGTTTGGGTCCAGTTTGGGAGGTCCTGACCAGTTTGGGTCCAGTTTGGGAGGTCCTGACCAGTTTGGGTCCAGTTTGGGATGTCCTGACCAGTTTGGGTCCAGTTTGGGAGGTCCTGACCAGTTTGGGACCAGTTTGGGTCCAGTTTGGGTCCAGTTTGGGACCAGTTTGGGAGGTCCTGCCCAGTTTGGGTCCAGTTTGGGTCCAGTTTGGGAGGTCCTGACCAGTTTGGGACCAGTTTGGGTCCAGTTTGGTACCAGTTTGGGAGGTCCTGACCAGTTTGGGACCAGTTTGGGTCCAGTTTGGGTCCAGTTTGGGAGGTCCTGGCCAGTTTGGGTCCAGTTTGGGTCCAGTTTGGGTCCAGTTTGGGAGGTCCTGACCAGTTTGGGACCAGTTTGGGTCCAGTTTGGGACCAGTTTGGGAGGTCCTGACCAGTTTGGTCCAATTGGGAAGTCCTGACCAGTTTGGGTCCAGTTTGGGAGGTCCTGACCAGTTGGGGACCACTTTGGGTCCAGTTTGGGTCCAGTTTGGGACCAGTTTGGGAGGTCCTGCCCAGTTTGGGTCCAGTTTGGGTCCAGTTTGGGAGGTCCTGGCCAGTTTGGGTCCAGTTTGGGTCCAGTTTGGGACCAGTTTGGGAGGTCTGCCCAGTTTGGGTCCAGTT
Organism: Colaptes auratus; assembly: GCA_015227895.2. Taxonomy (NCBI): domain Eukaryota; kingdom Metazoa; phylum Chordata; class Aves; order Piciformes; family Picidae; genus Colaptes; species Colaptes auratus. The sequence continues at coordinate 2,696 of JAAWVA010001054.1, read as the reverse complement.
GGGTCCAGTTTGGGAGGTCCTGACCAGTTTGGGACCAGTTTGGGTCCAGTTTGGGTCCAGTTTGGGAGGTCCTGACCAGTTTGGGTCCAGTTTGGGAGGTCCTGACCAGTTTGGGTCCAGTTTGGGTCCAGTTTGGGAGGTCCTGACCAGTTTGGGACCAGTTTGGGTCCAGTTTGGGTCCAGTTTGGGACCAGTTTGGGAGGTCCTGACCAGTTTGGGACCAGTTTGGGTCCAGTTTGGGACCAGTTTGGGAGGTCCTGACCAGTTGGGACCAGTTTGGGTCCAGTTTGGGACCAGTTTGGGAGGTCCTGACCAGTTTGGGACCAGTTTGGGTCCAGTTTGGTACCAGTTTGGGTCCAGTTTGGAAGGTCCTGACCAGTTTGGGTCCAGTTTGGGAGGTCCTGACCAGTTTGGGTCCAATTGGGTCCAGTTTGGGACCAGTTTGGGAGGTCCTGACCAGTTTGGGACCAGTTTGGGTCCAGTTTGGGAGGTCCTGACCAGTTTGGGTCCAGTTTGGGAGGTCCTGACCAGTTTGGGACCAGTTTGGGTCAGTTTGGAGGTCCTGACCAGTTTGGGACCAGTTTGGGTCCAGTTTGGGAGGTCCTGACCAGTTTGGGACCAGTTTGGGTCCAGTTTGGGAGGTCCTGACCAGTTTGGGACCAGTTTGGGTCCAGTTTGGGAGGTCCTGACCAGTTTGGGACCAGTTTGGGTCCAGTTTGGGAGGTCCTGACCAGTTTGGGACCAATTTGGGTCCAGTTTGGGTCCAGTTTGGGACCAGTTTGGGAGGTCCTGGCCAGTTTGGGTCCAGTTTGGGTCAGTTTGGGTCCAGTTTGGGAGGTCCTGACCAGTTTGGGACCAGTTTGGGTCCAGTTTGGGTCCAGTTTGGGAGGTCCTGACCAGTTTGGGTCCAGTTTGGTCCAGTTTGGGTCCAATTTGGGAGGTCCTGACCAGTTTGGGACCAGTTTGGGTCCAGTTTGGGTCCAGTTTGGGTCCAGTATGGGAGGTCCTGACCAGTTTGGGACCAATTTGGGTCCAGTTTGGGAGGTCCTGACCAGTTTGGGACCAGTTTGGGACCAGTTTGGGAGGTCCTGACCAGTTTGGGTCCAGTTTGGGTCCAGTTTGGGTCCAGTTTGGGAGGTCCTGACCAGTTTGGGACCAATTTGGGTCCAGTTTGGGTCCAGTTTGGGAAGTCCTGACCAGTTTGGGACCAGTTTGGGTCCAGTTTGGGACCAGTTTGGGTCCAGTTTGGGTCCAGTTTGGGAGGTCCTGACCTGTTTGGGACCAGTTGGGTCCAGTTTGGGTCCAGTTTGGGAGGTCCTGACCAGTTTGGGTCCAGTTTGGGTCCAGTTTGGGACCAGTTTGGGTCCAGTTTGGGTCCAGTTTGGGAGGTCCTGACCAGTTTGGGTCCAGTTTGGGTCCAGTTTGGGTCCAGTTTGGATCCAGTTTGGGAGGTCCTGACCAGTTTGGGTCCAGTTTGTGACCAGTTTGGGTCCAGTTTGGGAGGTCCTGACCAGTTTGGGTCCAGTTTGTGACCAGTTTGGGTCCAGTTTGGGAGGTCCTGACCAGTTTGGGACCAGTTTGGGTCCAGTTTGGGTCCAGTTTGGGAGGTCCTGACCAGTTTGGGTCCAGTTTGAGGTCCAGTTTGGGAGGTCCTGACCAGTTTGGGTCCAGTTTGGGTCCAGTTTGGGAGGTCCTGACCAGTTTGGGTCCAGTTTGGGTCCAGTTTGGGAAGGTCCTGACCAGTTTGGGACCAGTTTGGGTCCAGTTTGGGTCCAGTTTGGGTCCAGTTTGGGAGGTCCTGACCAGTTTGGGACCAGTTTGGGTCCAGTTTGGGTCCAGTTTGGGAGGTCCTGACCAGTTTGGGACCAGTTTGGGACCAGTTTGGGTCCAGTTTGGGAGGTCCTGACCAGTTTGGGTCCAGTTTGGGTCCAGTTTGGGAGGTCCTGACCAGTTTGGGACCAGTTTGGGTCCAGTTTGGGTCCAGTTTGGGAGGTCCTGACCAGTTTGGGACCAGTTTGGGTCCAGTTTGGGAGGTCCTGACCAGTTTGGGTCCAGTTTGGGTCCAGTTTGGGAGGTCCTGACCAGTTTGGGTCCAGTTTGGGTCCAGTTTGGGAGGTCCTGACCAGTTTGGGTCCAGTTTGGGTCCAGTTTGGGAGGTCCTGACCAGTTTGGGTCCAGTTTGGGTCCAGTTTGGGAGGTCCTGACCAGTTTGGGTCCAGTTTGGGTCCAGTTTGGGAGGTCCTGACCAGTTTGGGTCCAGTTTGGGTCCAGTTTGGGAGGTCCTGACCAGTTTGGGTCCAGTTTGGGTCCAGTTTGGGAGTCCTGACCAGTTTGGGTCCAGTTTGGGTCCAGTTGGGAGGTCCTGACCAGTTTGGGTCCAGTTTGGGTCCAGTTGGGAGGTCCTGACCAGTTTGGGTCCAGTTTGGGAGGCCCTGACCAGTTTGGGTCCAGTGTGGGACCAGTTTGGGACCAGTCCCCTCCCAGTCTAACCAGTCCCTTCCCCCCAGTATGGGACCCCTCCCCTTCCTCCTGCTCTTCGCTGTCGTCGCCCCCCAGGACCTCGAGGAGTTCACGGTGGGGGGGGGGGGAGGGGCAAAGGTTCCTTTTGGGGGGGGGGCTGCTAAAATTGGGGGGGGGTCCCTGGGGGTCTTTTTGGGGGATGGGGCTAAAAACTGGGGGGGGAGGTCCCTGGGGGG
>JAAWVA010001053.1:0-14314 GCA_015227895.2 Colaptes auratus | reverse complement strand
GCCCTGCAGCATCCTCAGAGCCTCCCCTGGACTCTCTCCAGCAGCTCCCTGTCCCTCTGGAGCTGGGGAGCCCAGAACTGGTCACCAACTCCAGGTGTGGTCCAGCTATGGCTGAGCAGAGGGGGAGCAGAACCTCCCAGCCCTGCTGGCCACCCTCTTCTTGATCCTCCTGAGTATACCATTGGCTTTCCCTGGCCACAGGGCACATTGCTGTCCCATTGATGACTTACACAGGACTACAAGGTCATCTCTTTGGGCTACTCCCCAGGAGGACAAGAAGGACCTGGAGCTGCTGGAACGATCTAGAGGAGGCCACCAAGTTGCTCAGAGCTGCAGAACTTCCCTGTGGGGCAGGCTGTGAGAGTTGGGGCTGTGCAGCCTGGAGAAGAGAAGGCTGGGAGAGCTCAGAGCAGCCTTGCAGTGCCTGAAGGGCTCCAGGAGAGCTGGGGTAGGGGACTCTGGACAAGGCTGGGAGTGCCAGGCTGAGGAACAATGGCTTTGAGCTGGGAGGAGAGGAGACTGAGAGTGGAGAGGAGGAATATTGTTGGCATGGAGCTGGGGAAGACTCTGGCACAGGTTGTCCCTGCCCATGGCAGGGCTTGAACTGGCTGAGCTTTGAGCTCCCTTCCACCACAGCCCCTGCTGTGAATCTGGGAATCTTGCAGGTTGCTTTGAGGCAAACCCCAAGGATTTCACTTTTCCTGCTCTGCTGCTGTGCTGGTGCAGCCAGCTGCGAGTCCCTTGGAGCTGCTTGGTGTGCTGCTGGGGAAGGAGAAGGGGAGGAGAGGGTAAAAGCGTGCCAGCACTTAGCCAGCTGCTTGGCTGTCTTTTGTCCCATCAGGTAGGAGGAAGAAAGGATGAGAGAAGAACTCAGCCCAAGTCTGCTGGGAAGAAGAGTTCAGGGCCCCAGCTGAAGAGAAGAGCGTCTGGGAAGAAGAGAAGGGGAGAGAAGATGAGAGTGAGATCATTGTGAGTCCTGCCAGGGTCCCTGCCTGCCACCCTGCAGCCAGCTCTGAAAGCTCCAGAGCCTGGTCTCTACCAACCCAGGGGACCTCCAACAAAACCCATTCTGGGATTGTATGAGCAAGAGTTGAACTCCAGGAGCAGGCAGCACTCAAGATTCTGGGATCTTGAGATTCTGTGCCTCCGTGACTGTGATTCTGTGACACTGTGAATCTGTGACTCTGTGACACTGACTGGCTCTATGATTCTGTGTCACTGTGACTCTGTGACTCTGTGACTCTGTGACTCTGTGATTCTATGGCTGTGATTCCTTGACTCTCACACTGTGATTCTGACTCTGATTCTCTGACTCTGTGATTCTATGATTCTGAGACTCTGTGACTCTGATTCTGTGACTGTTACTCTCTGACTCTGATTCTATGATTCTGTGACTGTGACTCTGTGACTCTGATTCTGTGACCCTGTGACTCTGATTTTGTGACCCTGTGATTCTCTGATTCTCTGACTGTGACTCTGTGACTATGAATCTGTGGCTCTGATTCTATGATTCTGTGACTCTGTGACTCTCTGATTCTGTAACTGTGACACTCTAACTCTGATTCTGTGACTCTGTGACTCTGATTCTGTACTCTGTGAGTCCATGATTCTGTGACTGTGACTCTGTCACTCTGTGATTCTATGTGTCTGTGACTCTGATTCTGATACTCTCTGCTTCTATGATTCTGTGACTGTGACTTCGTGACTCTATGACTGTGCCTCTATGATTCTGTGACTCTGATTCTGTCACTGTGACTGTGACTCTGTGATTCTGTGACTATGATTCTGTGACTCTGTCACTCTGATTCTGTCACTCTGATTCTGTCACTCTGTGACTGTGACTCTGATTCCGTGACTGATTCTGTCACTCTGTGACTGTGATTCTGTGACTCTGTCACTCTGATTCTGTCACTCTGTGACTGTGATTCTGTCACTCTGTCACTGATTCTGTCACTCTGTCACTCTGATTCTGTCACTCTGTGACTGTGACTGATTCTGTGACTGATTCTCACTCTGTGACTGTGATTCTGTGACTCTGTGACTGATTGTCACTGTGACTGTGATTCTGTCACTCTGTCACTGATTCTGTCACTCTGTGACTGTGATTCTGTGACTCTGTCACTCTGATTCTGTCACTCTGTGACTGTGACTGATTCTGTCACTCTGTGACTGTGATTCTGTGACTCTGTGACTGATTGTCACTGTGACTGTGATTCTGTCACTCTGTGACTGTGATTCTGTGATCCTGTGGCTCTCTGACTCTGTGATTCTGTCACTCTGTGACTGTGATTCTGTGATCCTGTGGCTCTCTGACTCTGTGATTGTGTCACTCTGTGACTGATTCTGATACTCTGTGACTCTCTGATTCTATGACTCTGCGACTGTGACTTTGACTCTGTGACTGTGATTCTGTGACTGTGATTCTGTGACTCTATGACTCTGTGACTGATTCTGTGACTCTGTGACTCTGTGACACTATGACTCTGTGATTCTGTGACTGTGATTCTATGATTCTATGACTCTGTGATTCTATGACTCTGTGATTCTGTGACTGTTATTCTGTGACTGTGACTCTGTGACTCTATGACTCTGATTCTGTGACTGATTCTGTGACTGACTATGATTCTGTGACTATGATTCTATGACTCTGTGACTATGATTCTGTGACTATGATTCTATGACTCTGTGACTATGATTCTGTGACTATGATTCTATGACTCTATGACTCTGTGACTGATTCTGTGACTGTGTAATTCTGTGACTCTGACTCTGTGATTTGTGACTATGATTCTGTGACTCTATGATTCTATGATTCTATGACTGTAACTCTGTGACTGATTCTGTGACTGTGTAATTCTGTGACTCTATGATTCTATGATTCTGTGATCTGTGACTATGATTCTGTGACTCTATGATTCTATGACTCTATGACTGTGACTCTGTGACTATGATTCTGTAACTGTGTAATTCTGTGACTGTGATTCTGTGACTCTGTGACTCTGATTCTGTGACTCTATGATTCTATGACTCTATGACTCTCTGATTCTGTGACTGTGTAATTCTGTGACTGACTGTGATTCTGTGACTCCATGATTCTATGACTCTGTGACTCTATGATTCTATGACTCTGTGACTCTGTGGCTCTATGACTCTGCGACTCTGTGACTGTGTAATTCTGTGACTCTGACTCTGTGATTCTGTGACTCTGTGACTCTGATTCTGTGACTCTATGATTCTATGACTCTATGATTCTGTGACTCTATGATTCTGTGACTCTGTGACTCTGTGACTCTGTGACTCTGTGACTCTGTGACTCTATGATTCCATGACTCTATGACTCTGTGACTCTATGATTCTGTGACTCTGTGACTGTGTAATTCTGTGACTCTGTGTGATTCTGTGACTCTGTGACTCTATGACTCTGTGACTCTGTGACTCTGTGACTCTGTGACTCTATGATTCTATGACTCTATGACTCTGTGACTCTGTGACTCTATGATTCTATGACTCTGTGACTCTATGATTCTATGACTCTGTGACTCTATGATTCTATGACTCTGCGACTCTATGATTCTATGACTCTGTGACTCTGTGACTCTATGATTCTATGACTCTATGACTCTGTGACTCTGTGACTCTATGATTCTATGACTCTGTGACTCTATGATTCTATGACTCTGTGACTCTATGATTCTATGACTCTGCGACTCTATTTCTATGACTCTGTGACTCTGTGACTCTATGATTCTATGACTCTATGACTCTGTGACTCTGTGACTCTGTGACTCTGTGACTCTATGATTCTATGACTCTGTGACTCTGTGACTCTGTGACTCTATGATTCTATGACTCTATGACTCTGTGACTCTGTGACTCTATGATTCTATGACTCTGTGACTCTATGATTCTATGACTCTGTGACTCTATGATTCTATGACTCTGCGACTCTATGATTCTATGACTCTGCGACTCTGTGACTGTGTAATTCTGTGACTCTGACTCTGTGATTCTGTGACTCTATGATTCTATGACTCTGTGCCTCTGTGATTCTATGACTCTCTCTGCCTCAGAGGCAGCAAAACCCTGAATCCCATCTGTTGCCAGCAGGCTGAAGGTCAGAAGCTTCCCCTGTCTCACATCCTGCCTTCCCTAGCCAAGTGTGCCAGCCAGCCAGCCAGCTGCACACCACAGGCCCAAGGCCCTGCCTGAAGTCAGCCCTGAGTCACCCCTTCTATTTCTTCCCCTGGGAACTGCAGAGGCCCTCAGGTCCAAGTCATCACAAGACAAAGTTGGACCCTGACTGCCTTTTTTCCAAGCAGGGTCATGGGGTGCCCTGCAGAGCTGGCAGTGTCTTGGTGTCCCTTCCTTCCTTCCTTCCTTCCTGGGGCTTTCCAGCACTCCCACAGCTGACCCAGGCCACTTGACTCCCTAAATGGGCATCTTGGAAGGACCAGCACAGTTTTGTTTCCTCATGAAACAGGAAGGTGTAGCAGCAGGCTCTCATCATCATGGTCTTGAAACCAAAACAGGCACAGGCAAGGAAGCAGAAACGATGTGCCCCGGGCTGGGAGAACACAGCCTCGCTGCCCCAGAGAACCACAGGCTGGGTTGGGTGGGAGGAGACCTTGCAGGCTCACCCAGTGCAGCCCCCTGCAGCCCCCAGGGACAGCCCCAAGCACAGCAGGCTGCTCCCAGCCCCACACAGCCTGCCCTGCACTGCTGCCAGCCATGGGGCAGCTCCCAGCTCTCTGGGCAGCCTGGGCCAGGCTCTCCCCACCCTCAGCACCAAACATTTCTCCTTCTCTCCACTCTCCAGCTCCCTCTTGCAGTTCAAACCATCCCCCCTTGGCCTGGCCCAACAGCCCTGCTCCAGACTCTGTCCCCAGCTCTCTGCTCAGCCCTTGCAGCACTGCAAGGCCACCAGCAGGTCTCCTGCAGCCTTCTCCTCTGCAGGCTGCCCATGGCCAACTCTCTCAGCCTGGGCTCCCAGCAGAGGGCTTCCAGCCCTGCCAGCACTGCTGTGGCCTCCTCTGGCCCTGCTGCAGCAGGTCCCTGGCTGTGCTGAGGGCTCCAGAGCTGCCCCAGCACTGCAGGTGGGGGCTGAGCAGAGCAGAGCAGAGGGGCAGAATCCCCTCCCTGCCCCTGCTGCCCACACTGCTGGGGCTCAGCCCAGGACAGGCTGGGGCTGGGCTGGCAGTGTTCAGCTTTGCACCCCCTGGAGGGGAAAAGGAGAGGAAAGCTCTGCCCATGCAGGAGTGTCCCTTGAGCTAGTAGTCCCAGAGTGGAGAGAGCTGCAGGAACAGAGATCTTGGCAGTGAGGCTGGGGAGACTCTGGCCCAGGCTGCCCAGGGAGCCTGTGGCTGCCTCCTGCCTGGGGGTGTTGAAGGCCAGGCTGGAAGAGGTCTTGAGCAAGCTGTGCTGGTGGGAGGGGTTCCCTGCCCATGGCAGGGGCTTGGAGCTGGCTGAGCTTTGAGCTCTCTTCCACCCTGAGCCATTCTGTGACTCTCTGAATCCCCAGACCCAGGCAGCAGGGTTCACCAACAGGGCAGAAGGTGCCACGTGCTGCACCAACACTGCCTCCAGAAGCATCCAAAGGCACAGGCAGGGCGAGGGGAAGTCTAGCAGCAGCCTGCAGTGAGGCAGCCCCCAAAATACTCTTCCAGCAATTAGCAGCCAGCAGCTTCCCACGCCACAGGTGGTGTCTGCAGGCTGCCCTTTCCCAAGCAGCCTCGGTGGAACATTCTTTTCTGAGTTTGTTCTTTCCCTGGCAGCTTAAACTCAGCTGCATTTGAGCATGAAGGGGCCCAAAGGATTCAAAACCAAATCAGGGCACTCTGAAAGCTGCTGCTCCTACTTGGGAGCTATTGTCATGCCATCAAGAAATCACTTCTGCTGGCAAACCCCTTTCAGATCAGCCTTTCAGAGCACTCTCGGGCTCTGCCAAGCCTGGGGCTCAACCCTGGCCCTCAGCACCACAGCTCTGCCCCTTGGAAACACCTCCAGGCCTGGCACTCAACCCCCTCCCTGGGCAGCCTGGGCCAGGCTTGGAGAACCCTTTCAGTTTTGTCTCATGTCCAACCTAAACCTCCCCTGGGGCAACTTGAGGCCTTCTCCTCTCCTCCTATCACTGCAGGAAGGCTGCAGAGGGACTTTTCCTGAGGGTGTCTAGAGACAGGGCAAGGGGGAATGGTTGGAAGCTGGGGCAGAGCAGGGTTAAGATCAGGCTCTCTAAGATGAGGTTCTCCACACTGAGGTCCTCCATTTAGGAAGGGACTCTGGACAAGGGAGTGCCAGGGTGAGAGACAATGGCTTTGGGCTGGGAGAGAGGAGACTGAGAGTGGAGAGGAGGAAGAAATTGTTGGCAGTGAGGCTGGGGAGACTCTGGCCCAGGCTGCCCAGGGAGGCTGTGGCTGCCTCCTGCCTGGAGGTGTTCAGGACCAGGCTGGATGAGGCCCTGAGCAGCCTGTGCTGGTGGGAGGTGTCCCTGCCCATGGCAGGGGCTTGGAGCTGGCTGAGCTCTGAGCTCCCTTCCACCCTGAGCCACCCTGTGAGTCCCTGTACACAAGCTCCTGAGCCCTCATTTCCCAGGTGGGGGCACAGAGCTGGCTGTGCCCCGGGTGCCAGCCCAGGGCCTGTGTGCTGCCTGCCGCGGGGCTCAGAGCCAGCTCCTGCCAGCAGCGAGCAGCAGGGAGGGCTGGGGGCTGCCTCCCCCTGCCTGAGCAGGGCGCAGGAGAGAGTCTGCAGAGCCGGCAGAGCAGAGGGCTGTGGGCTGCTGACTCACAGACAGACGGCAGCAGGGGAGGGGAAATGAGGCCAGCAGGGGAAAAACAGGGACAGGAGAAAACCAAATCCCTGCCTGCGTCAGGCCGGGAGCTCCACTGGAGTGTCTGTCTGTCCAGGAGCTCCACTGGAGCTGTCTGTCTGTCTGTCCAGGAGCTCCACTGGAGCTGTGTCTGTCTGTCTGTCCAGGAGCTCCACTGGCGCTGTGTCTGTCTGTCCAAAGGCTCCACTGGAGCTCTGTCAGTCTCTTCAGGAGCTCCACTGGAGCTGTGTCTGTCTGTCCCTGAGCTCCACCGGAGCTGTGTCTGTCTGTCCCTGAGCTCCACTGGAGCTGTGTCTGTCTGTCCCTGAGCTCCACCAGAGCTGTGTCTGTCTGCCCCTGAGCTCCACTGGCGCTGTGTCTGTCTGTCCCTGAGCTCCACTGGAGCTGTGTCTGTCTGTCCCTGAGCTCCACTGGCGCTGTGTCTGTCTGTCCCGAGCTCCACGGCGCTCTGTGTCTGTCTGTCCAGGAGCTCCACTGGAGCTGTGTCTGTCTGTCCCTGAGCTCCACTGGAGCTGTGTCTGTCTTCCCCGAGCTCCACTGGAGCTGTGTCTGTCTGTCCAGGAGCTCCACTGGAGCTGTGTCTGTCTGTCCCTGAGCTCCACCGGCGCTGTGTCTGTCTGTCCAGGAGCTCCACTGGAGCTGTGTCTGTCTGTCCCTGAGCTCCACTGGAGCTGTGTCTGTCTGTCCCTGAGCTCCACTGGCGCTGTGTCTGTCTGTCCAGGAGCTCCACTGGAGCTGTGTCTGTCTGTCCCTGAGCTCCACTGGAGCTGTGTCTGTCTGTCCCTGAGCTCCACCGGCGCTGTGTCTGTCTGTCCAGAGCTCCACTGGAGCTGTGTCTGTCTGTCCCTGAGCTCCACTGGAGCTGTGTCTGTCTGTCCCTGAGCTCCACTGGCGCTGTGTCTGTCTGTCCAGGAGCTCCACTGGAGCTGTGTCTGTCTGTCCCTGAGCTCCACTGGAGCTGTGTCTGTCTGTCCCCGAGCTCCACTGGAGCTGTGTCTGTCTGTCCCTGAGCTCCACCGGCGCTGTGTCTGTCTGTCCAGGAGCTCCACTGGAGCTGTGTCTGTCTGTCCCTGAGCTCCACTGGCGCTGTGTCTGTCTGTCCCTGAGCTCCACTGGCGCTGTGTCTGTCTGTCCCTGAGCTCCACTGGCGCTGTGTCTGTCTGTCCCTGAGCTCCACTGGCGCTGTGTCTGTCTGTCCTGAGCTCACTGGGCTGTGTCTGTCTGTCCCTGAGCTCCACCGGAGCTGTGTCTGTCTGTCCCTGAGCTCCACTGGCGCTGTGTCTGTCTGTCCAGGAGCTCCACTGGCGCTGTGTCTGTCTGTCCAGGGCTCCACACGGAGCTGTGTCTGTCTGTCCCTGAGCTCCACCGGAGCTGTGTCTGTCTGTCCCTGAGCTCCACTGGCGCTGTGTCTGTCTGTCCCTGAGCTCCACTGGAGCTGTGTCTGTCTGTCCCTGAGCTCCACCGGAGCTGTGTCTGTCTGTCCAGGAGCTCCACTGGCGCTGTGTCTGTCTGTCCCTGAGCTCCACTGGCGCTGTGTCTGTCTGTCCCCGAGCTCCACCGGAGCTGTGTCTGTCTGTCCCTGAGCTCCACTGGCGCTGTGTCTGTCTGTCCAGGAGCTCCACTGGCGCTGTGTCTGTCTGTCCAGGAGCTCCACCGGAGCTGTGTCTGTCTGTCCCTGAGCTCCACCGGAGCTGTGTCTGTCTGTCCCTGAGCTCCACTGGCGCTGTGTCTGTCTGTCCCTGAGCTCCACTGGAGCTGTGTCTGTCTGTCCCTGAGCTCCACCGGAGCTGTGTCTGTCTGTCCCTGAGCTCCACTGGCGCTGTGTCTGTCTGTCCCTGAGCTCCACTGGCGCTGTGTCTGTCTGTCCCTGAGCTCCACTGGCGCTGTGTCTGTCTGTCCCTGAGCTCCACTGGCGCTGTGTCTGTCTGTCCCTGAGCTCCACTGGCGCTGTGTCTGTCTGTCCCTGAGCTCCACTGGCGCTGTGTCTGTCTGTCCCTGAGCTCCACTGGAGCTGTGTCTGTCTGTCCCTGAGCTCCACTGGAGCTGTGTCTGTCTGTCCAGGAGCTCCACTGGCGCTGTGTCTGTCTGTCCCTGAGCTCCACCGGAGCTGTGTCTGTCTGTCCAGGAGCTCCACTGGCGCTGTGTCTGTCTGTCCCTGAGCTCCACTGGCGCTGTGTCTGTCTGTCCTGAGCTCCACTGGCGCTGTGTCTGTCTGTCCCCGAGCTCCACTGGCGCTGTGTCTGTCTGTCCCTGAGCTCCACTGGCGCTGTGTCTGTCTGTCCAGGAGCTCCACCGGAGCTGTGTCTGTCTGTCCCTGAGCTCCACCGGAGCTGTGTCTGTCTGTCCCTGAGCTCCACTGGCGCTGTGTCTGTCTGTCCCTGAGCTCCACTGGAGCTGTGTCTGTCTGTCCCTGAGCTCCACCGGAGCTGTGTCTGTCTGTCCCTGAGCTCCACTGGCGCTGTGTCTGTCTGTCCCTGAGCTCCACTGGCGCTGTGTCTGTCTGTCCCCGAGCTCCACCGGAGCTGTGTCTGTCTGTCCCTGAGCTCCACTGGCGCTGTGTCTGTCTGTCCAGGAGCTCCACTGGCGCTGTGTCTGTCTGTCCAGGAGCTCCCACCGAGCTGTGTCTGTCTGTCCTGAGCTCCACTGGCGCTGTGTCTGTCTGTCCCTGAGCTCCACTGGAGCTGTGTCTGTCTGTCCCTGAGCTCCACCGGAGCTGTGTCTGTCTGTCCCTGAGCTCACTGGCGCTGTGTCTGTCTGTCCCTGAGCTCCACTGGCGCTGTGTCTGTCTGTCCCTGAGCTCCACTGGCGCTGGCGTCTGTCTGTCCCTGAGCTCCACTGGCGCTGTGTCTGTCTGTCCCTGAGCTCCACTGGAGCTGTGTCTGTCTGTCCCTGAGCTCCACTGGAGCTGTGTCTGTCTGTCCAGGAGCTCCACTGGCGCTGTGTCTGTCTGTCCCTGAGCTCCACCGGAGCTGTGTCTGTCTGTCCAGGAGCTCCACTGGAGCTGTGTCTGTCTGTCCAGGAGCTCCACTGGAGCTGTGTCTGTCTGTCCAGGAGCTCCACCGGAGCTGTGTCTGTCTGTCCCTGAGCTCCACTGGCGCTGTGTCTGTCTGTCCAGGAGCTCCACTGGAGCTGTGTCTGTCTGTCCTGAGCTCCACTGGAGCTGTGTCTGTCTGTCCAGGAGCTCCACTGGCGCTGTGTCTGTCTGTCCCTGAGCTCCACCGGAGCTGTGTCTGTCTGTCCAGGAGCTCCACTGGAGCTGTGTCTGTCTGTCCATGAGCTCCACCGGAGCTGTGTCTGTCTGTCCAGGAGCTCCACTGGAGCTGTGTCTGTCTGTCCCCGAGCCCCATGGAGCTGTGTCTGTCTGTCCCTGAGCTCCACCGGAGCTGTGTCTGTCTGTCCCTGAGCTCCACTGGAGCTGTGTCTGTCTGTCCCTGAGCTCCACTGGAGCTGTGTCTGTCTGTCCAGGAGCTCCACTGGCGCTGTGTCTGTCTGTCCAGGAGCTCCACTGGAGCTGTGTCTGTCTGTCCCTGAGCTCCACTGGAGCTGTGTCTGTCTGTCCCTGAGCTCCACCGGAGCTGTGTCTGTCTGTCCCTGAGCTCCACTGGCGCTGTGTCTGTCTGTCCCTGAGCTCCACTGGAGCTGTGTCTGTCAGTCCCTGAGCTCCACTGGAGCTGTGTCTGTCTGTCCAGGAGCTCCACTGGCGCTGTGTCTGTCTGTCCCTGAGCTCCACTGGAGCTGTGTCTGTCTGTCCCTGAGCTCCACTGGCACTGTGTCTGTCTGTCCAGGAGCTCCACTGGAGCTGTGTCTGTCTGTCCCTGAGCTCCACTGGAGCTGTGTCTGTCTGTCCAGGAGCTCCACTGGCGCTGTGTCTGTCTGTCCCTGAGCTCCACTGGCGCTGTGTCTGTCTGTCCCTGAGCTCCACTGGAGCTGTGTCTGTCTGTCCCTGAGCTCCACTGGCACTGTGTCTGTCTGTCCAGGAGCTCCACTGGAGCTGTGTCTGTCGTCCCTGAGCTCCACTGGAGCTGTGTCTGTCTGTCCCCTGAGCTCCACTGGCACTGTGTCTGTCTGTCCAGGAGCTCCACTGGAGCTGTGTCTGTCTGTCCCCGAGCTCCACTGGAGCTGTGTCTGTCTGTCCCTGAGCTCCACTGGAGCTGTGTCTGTCTGTCCAGGAGCTCCACTGGCGCTGTGTCTGTCTGTCCCTGAGCTCCACTGGAGCTGTGTCTGTCTGTCCCTGAGCTCCACCGGCGCTGTGTCTGTCTGTCCCTGAGCTCCACTGGAGCTGTGTCTGTCTGTCCCTGAGCTCCACTGGCGCTGTGGCTGTCTTCCTGTCCCACTGGCGCCTGTGTCTGTCTGTCCCCGAGCTCCACTGGCGCTGTGTCTGTCTGTCCCTGAGCTCCACTGAGCTGTCTGTCTGTCCCTGAGCTCCCACTGGTGCTGTGTCTGTCTGTCCAGGAGCTCCACTGGCGCTGTGTCTGTCTGTCCAGGAAGCTCCACTGGCGCTTGTGTCTGTCTGTCCCTGAGCTCCACTGGCGCTGTGTCTGTCTGTCCAGGAGCTACTGGAGCTGTGTCTGTCTGTCCCTGAGCTCCACTGGCGCTGTGTGCTGTCTGTCCAGGAGCTCCACCGGCGCTGTGTCTCGTCTGTCCCTGAGCTCCACTGGAGCTGTGTCTGTCTGTCCCTGAGCTCAACCGGCGCTGTGTCTGTCTGTCCAGAGCTCCACCGGCGCTGGTCTGTCTGTTCCCTGAGCTCCACCGGAGCTGCGTCGTCTGTCTGTCAGGAGCTCCCTGCGCTGTGTCTGTCTGTCCCTGAGCTCCACCGGCGCTGTGTCTGTCTGTCCAGGAGCTCCACTGGAGCTGTGTCTGTCTGTCCCTGAGCTCACCAGAGCTGGTCTGTCTGTCCCTGAGCTCCACTGGAGCTGTGTCTGTCTGTCCCTGAGCTCCACTGGAGCTGTGTCTGTCTGTCCCCGAGCTCCACCGGCGCTGTGTCTGTCTGTCCAGGAGCTCCACTGGAGCTGTGTCTGTCTGTCCCTGAGCTCCACTGGAGCTGTGTCTGTCTGTCCAGGATCTGCACTGGAGCTGTGTCTGTCTGTCCCTGAGCTCCACTGGCGCTGTGTCTGTCTGTCCCTGAGCTCCACTGGCGCTGTGTCTGTCTGTCCAGGATCTGCACTGGAGCTGTGTCTGTCTGTCCAGGATCTGCACTGGAGCTGTGTCTGTCTGTCCCCGAGCTCCACTGGCGCTGTGTCTGTCTGTCCAGGAGCTCCACTGGCGCTGTGTCTGTCTGTCCCTGAGCTCCACTGGCGCTGTGTCTGTCTGTCCAGGATCTGCACTGGAGCTGTGTCTGTCTGTCCCCGAGCTCCACTGGAGCTGTGTCTGTCTGTCCAGGAGCTCCACTGGAGCTGTGTCTGTCTGTCCCTGAGCTCCACTGGAGCTGTGGCCTGTCTGTCCAGGAGCTCATGGAGCTGTGTCTGTCTGTCCCTGAGCTCCACTGGAGCTGTGTCTGTCTGTCCAGGAGCTCCACTGGAGCTGGTCTGTCTGTCCCTGAGCTCCACTGGCGCTGTGTCCTGTCTGTCCCTGAGCTCCACGGGTGCTGTGTCTGTCTGTCCCTGAGCTCCACTGGAGCTGTGTCTGTCTGTCCAGGAGCTCCACTGGAGCTGTGTTGTCTGTCCCTGAGCTCCACTGGCGCTGTGTCTGTCTGTCCCGAGCTCCACTGGAGCTGGTCTGTCTGTCCCTGAGCTCCACCGGAGCTGTGTCTGTTGTCCAGGAGCTCCACTGGCTGTGTCTGTCTGTCCCTGAGCTCCACCGGAGCTGTGTCTGTCTGTCCAGGACTCCACTGGAGCTGTGTCTGTCGTCCCTGAGCTCCACTGGCGCTGTGTCTGTCTGTCCCTGAGCTCCACTGGAGGTGTCTGTCAGTCCCTGAGCTCCACTGGAGCTGTGTCTGTCTGTCCCTGAGCTCCACTGGCGCTGTGTCTGTCTGTCCAGGAGCTCCACTGGCGCTGTGTCTGTCTGTCCCTGAGCTCCACGGAAGCTGGGTCTCTCTGTCCCTGAGCTCCACTGGAGCGTGTCTGTCTGTCCAGGAGCTCCACTGCGCTGTGTCTGTCTGTCCCTGAGCTCCACCGGAGCTGTGTCTCTCTGTCCCTGAGCTCACTGGAGCTGTGTCTGTCTGTCCAGGAGCTCCACTGGGCGCTGTGTCTGTCTGTCCCTGAGCTCCACTGGAGCGGTGTCTCTCTGTCCCTGAGCCCACTGGCGCTGTGTCTGTCTGTCCCCGAGCTCCACTGGCGCTGTGTCTGTCTGTCCTGAGCTCCACCGGAGCTTGTCTCTCTGTCCTGAGCTCCACTGGAGCTGTGTCTGTCTGTCCTGAGCTACCACTGGCGCTGTGTCTGTCTGTCAGGATCTGCAGCACTGGAGCTGTGTCTGTCTGTCCTGAGATCACACGGAGCTGTGTCTGTCTGTCCAGGATCTGCATGGAGCTATGTCTGTCTGTCCCTGAGCTCACCGGAGCTGTGTCTGTCTGTCCCCGAGCTCCACTGGAGCTGTGTCTGTCTGTCCAGTGAGCTCACGGAGCTGTGTCTGTCTGTCCTGAGCTCCACTGGAGCTGTGTCTGTCTGTCCAGGAGCTCCACTGGAGCTGTGTTGTCCGTCCAGGAGCTCAACTGGCGCTGTGTCTGTCTGTCCCTGAGCTCCACTGAGCTGTGTCTGTACTGTCCAGGAGCTCCACTGGAGCGTGTCTGTCTGTCCCTGAGCTCCACCAGAGCTGTCTGTCTGTCCAGGAGCTCCACTGGCGCTGTGTCTGTCTGTCCCTGAGCTCCACTGGCGCTGTGTCTGTCTGTCCTGAGCTCCACTGGCTGGTCTGTCTGCTGTCCAGGAGCTCCACTGGAGCTGTGTCTGTCTGTCCAGGAGCTCCACTGGCGCTGTGTCTGTCTGTCCCTGAGCTCCACTGGAGCTGTGTCTGTCTGTCCAGGAGCTCCACTGGCGCTGTGTCTGTCTGTCCCTGAGCTCCACTGGAGCTGTCTGTCTGTCTGTCCAGGAGCTCCACTGGAGCTGTGTCTGTCTGTCCAGGAGCTCCACTGGCGCTGTGTCTGTCTGTCCAGGAGCTCTGTGATTGGCTTGCAGGTCAGCTGCTGGCCAAGGCTGCCACTGCCTTTGTCAGTCCAGGCTCCCCAGGAGGATCCTCCAGCTCCCAAAGGCCAGGGGGTGCCAAGTTTGGGCTCTGCAGAACAGGGTTTGCCACCTGCCCAGGAGCAGGACAGCATCCGACGGGGAGCTGCGGCCGAGGCCCCTGCCGGCAGCTGTCTGAGCAGCACCGCCGGGCTCCTCGCAAAGGTTTTGCCCACAAATCCTGGCTCTGCTGCCCTTGGCTTCACAGCTGTGGCTATTTTTAGAAGCCTGGATAAAGAGCAGTCAGCCAGGGCAGGACTTTCCACTTCCCATTTTAGCCATGACCACCTCAGCCCGGCCGCGGGCAGCGGCCGGCCGGTCAAGGTCAGCTCCTGTTTCC